>JAKSZP010001334.1:0-359693 GCA_022478985.1 Massospora cicadina | reverse complement strand
TATACTTAAGTAGATAAAGTGGCTCTATAAAGGCTACAAACTATTAGTTCTGAGGCTCTAGTGAAGATAGACACAAGCGCAACAAATTAATTAGTTCCATTGCTATAATTGATTCCAGTAGGAAATACAGAATTATGTATGAATAGACCAAAAACTAAGCTACGCAAGACAAAAATAGAGGTACTATATTTCATTAGAAATGAGGGATAATTATAGGGGTAGATTTGGTAGTTCTTCATGAGGATTTATGGGATGCACTTGAGGTAAGATCTTTCCTATTAGATGACCAATATTGCTGATTATCAATATCATACTTGTGATGGCCAGATCTGATAGGATTCTTATTAGATGAGACCAACCTTCTTGTATGATATTTTGTCTCATCAGATAGCTTAGCATCATTCTTCAAAGGAGGTTGATAACTCTGAAGGATTGATCGTTGGTCTATCTGAGAATTGGATATCTTTGACATGGATTTTACAATCTCATTAGACTGAGATATTGAATCTCCATCTTGAGTAATTTCAGTTATTGTAGTTGAATCCCCAACAATGGCCAATTATTATGACCCTATATCCCCTAACAGAATCTTGAGGAGTGCGTTATCAAAGTTTGATATAGTAAGCAAGTCAAGGTCCCTACTCCCAAATCTAGCCCCAATAAGTTGACTCTCAACCTCTTATGATTAAAACATGTCCCTGAAGGCACTAATGGGAAATTTGATCAAGAAGCATTACAATCATGAGAATCAATGGATTGCCTTTGGAATTACACAACTTCTTCCTAAATCTCAAAAGGCGTGACTCCCAAAAAATGCAGTACATGCACAACAAAGAATAATAAGGTGTTAATTAGGCATTTGATCCAGAAGGATGTAAAAGATCTTGATCAAACATGGCCATGGAGGTCCTCTAGGCAACTTGTCCCCAATTACCCTATAGATATCAAGTCCTTTTGACTCAATAAAGTAGTTTATTCACCCTATCTTTTCATCTTCATTAATCTCTCAGCTATTTTCACAGTTTTGAGACCATTAAGCCTCACTTGCAGTCAATAGAACTGTTAAGCTATAAGGGAGTATATAAACTACCCATAAGGAGTTCTGAATCCTCCTTAAACTTGAAAAAAAGCAAAAGGGCTGGATGCAGACAAAGCAGAGTTGGTAGTGGGCTTGTCGCAATTCCAATATGACTGGATGATAATTGTGGTACATCTAGGGTGGATTGGGAAGAATCCACCGAAAATAATGACAGTTATGATTATTTGAGTGTCTTGAGATGAGGTGATATTGGGATATAATGGGTTATTATTGGATTGCCTCTAAATAAGGCGATAAAGCAATAAGACGATGTTGACATTTGGCAAATATGAAGTAAATTGCCTACAATTAGGGTGATAGAGGATTAGAGAACAACAAGCCAAATTTGAGGAGAATTGGCTGAATAGAATAGCCCAAGCTATGAGAGCAGTATTTCCTGAAGCCGCTGTATATAAGCAAGATGGGCGATTGAGAGAAGGAGGTTGTTAATAGTAGAGAGAGAGGGACAGCGGAAGATTGCTGCATTTATTAAAATAAATAAAAGAGTCTATTGGAGCAATTGCTCCTATTTTTAATATATTTTCAAGTGTGTCCAAAGGACTGACAATCCCCACATCATCTGTTTGTTGCTCAGTGGGTTTGACTTGTATGAACTATATGGTGGATCCTAATGATACCATCCATTTTTATAACAGTGGTGCTCACTACTGGGGGCCCATTGATCAATCGCCAAACACTCTGAAGCTCCAGTCGCCAGCCATGCCTTACACAGCCTGTGTTGCTGAGGAAACTTCACGGAACACTGCACCAGCCGGATATGAGGAACTCAAACTTACCTTAGACGTGGTGCTCAAAAGCCAAGATGAACTCCTTCAATAACAATATGCTGTCATGCACCAGCTTTATAGCACGTTTAGCCAAATGCAAATCTTGGGACAACAAAACAAAGAACTCACCAAGATTGAATTACCACCAAATGGCTGCAGTGCGCAGAGCAAAGATTGACCAATACTTCTCAGTCTTCTTGCTGGGACAAGGATGACCATCAAGGGGGCATCATATGAGGAAGAATATGACGCTGGTCAGAGCTACTACACCCAGGATGGTAGCACTTGATACGAATATGAGTCAGAACGCCACTTCCCTCAAGTAATGGCAGTACCGCCCATGGCAGAAGATCACACTACCCCTGAGTGGCAGATATCCCAACTTATGCTGATCCAGCTTCTCATTGGGAAACTGCTTTCAGATCTTGACCTATTCCTCAGTTTGGGCCAAAACCCCGTGAACGGGATGAGGAGGTTAATATCAAAAAATTACCTCTGTTTTAAAATGTGAACATTCATGGTTTCTTCAAACGGTTTGAGTTTGCAGCAGAAGGTGCATCTGATAGACAGAAGGCTAAGTTGTTGATATCTGCCTTGGACGTTGAAAGTGCCAATCAGGTCACCTGTTACCTCCCAAGTAGCTCTGTCACCTATAAGGATGTGAAGGATACCATACTTCGCCTGTTTGGGGATACCTCAAAGATGTTACAGCGGAAAGCAGAATTTTTAACAATCGGATTCCACCAAAATGAGACTCTCCTGGAGTTTGCTGATTGATTCACAACAGAAGCCCACATGTTGATTGGGGCAGGGTACTTAGCAGAAACTGACATGTGCATCGCCATGAACTCCATGGTGAAGCCATATTGAGAGCTTCACAACGTCATTTCGCCACTTCTGGATAATGACGTACCTTTGCTCAAGATTATACAGTTTTTGTGTCACATATCCCCCAACTTCCCGCCACCAAATATGGAATGTAAGACTACTGCCTCTACTGCACCCTCTTATTCAGGAGAATACTCTCATCTAACTCCAGCTCCATTTAGCAATCCTTGACCTTTCTATAACTCTGCGCCTCATCTTTGGCTGAATTATACTCAACAGTCCGATAAGCATCAATGGCTGGTCATGAAAACCATTAGCATCCCAGCTATCAATAAGGACCTAGCTATGCCAAATGTAAACAATCATCTTACTGACCTGGGCCTGGTTACGCTGAATGACCCCAAACTTTCCAATCTGGACCCTCTTATGATAATCAAGGATGTGGATCTTATGAGGTTAGCTGCTATGAATGTGGCCACCCTGGTCATTTGGAAAAATTCTGCCATAACCGCTGTGTGAACTACATACACAAAGATCAATACTATCATGGAAGACCATCTATTACTAAAAAAATACTATCATGGAAAAGATGAATCAGAGTAGAGACAGGACCCTCTACCTCCATGATACCAACTCAAAACATCCCCAAATCAATAGTAGTATACCTTGCGGAAGTCCCTCAGTACAATGACAGACTTTTATATCAGCAGCCAGTTGGAGGAGTAAATGTAGTGACATGAGCTCAAGCCAAGACGGTGGCAGAAGAAGAGTCCCCAGGACAACCAAAGCTGTATGCCTGTCAAATGCTTGATCAATCTTCCTTGGACAAACTTAATTCTGCTGTGGATGCACCAACTCTGAAAGGAGTAAACGTCGCCCTTACAGTAGACGCCATTGTCAAAGAATACCCCAAGTTAGTGAGGGGATAATGATTTTTCCTGAAAAGAGAGCCTGTAAATGCTCATGTATTAAACAGTCAATATTCTTCTTATTCTGAGTGTACATACTGTGATAATCTTTGTAGCAAAGAATAGGGTTCGCACTATAATAGATACTGGTGCTCCAGTCAACATAGATTCCACTAAATGATGGCAAAGTTGATGTTAAAACCTGATGTGGACCATCGAATGATGTACAGAACTGCTGGAAAAGTAAGCACCATCTCTGAGGGATCTTACAGTGCGCTACCTCTGCGCTTTGGGTCCATTGTCATTGTAGCTCCATTGATTGTGCTGCCAAACAAAAACTATGCCCTGCTAATTAGAACCACTTTCCTGCACCATTTTGGGGCTGTCATTAATATGAAGGAGGAGACCCTCACCATTCCGAAAGCGGATTCCAATTTACTTCACCTCTAGTGGAGTACCGAAGGATCCAGTGCATATGGGCCATAGCAACCTTGCCTATAGTGATGGAGTGATGCCAGTTTATTATCACTGACTAAAGCGCAAGACTTGGCCCCTTCCCCGGCAGATATATGAATATCAAGGGATACCTCTTCGAGCTGCAGGGCCCATATCTATTCCTTCTGGACATCAAGTCTTAGTTAACACCGAGTTAGAGGTGGAAGTGTCTATTGGGCTATATGGGGAAGTCATTAGGCTCTATCATCACACGTGGTTTGAGCCACATGTGGCTCCAGGGATTATACTCCTGGGGCATGGAGAGATCAAGGTTTTGTTAGAAAATCTCCAGAGTGAACCAGTCAAATCTGCTGACACCAAATACTAGCATATTACACTTGACCCCAATTGAGGAGGACCTTCAGGTTCATGAGTTCAGTTTGTTAGATGAATTTGGTCTACCAGTCAAGGCACTGACCGGCGTACTAATGGTGATACTGTGGAGTAATCTAATAGGACTATTGGAAGAGCAAAAAACCAAGCAATAGCTTTATTTTAGTAGTACAAGGGGATTTTCACTGTCAACAATAATGACTTAGGGTGTGCTTGGGGGTGGTCCATCGATTAGACACAGGAGACCATCCCCTTATAAGGTCCTGGATGATCTGCCAATCAAGGGCAGTGGAAGATGTTGTCACTAACAAAATTGACAAGTTGCTAGATTAAGGGCTGCTTGAACCATCAAAAGCCCATGGGCTTTGCCCATTCTTATTGTAAAAAAGAAGGATGGCACCAATTATGTAGTAATAGACTACCGGAAGCTCAACAGTATTACAAAAAAGGACTCATACCCTTTGCCAAGGATTGATGACGCTTTGGATTGGTTAGGGGGAGCCCATTATTTTTCAGCGATGGACTTGATATCAGGTTACTGTCCAATTGAGTTACCCATGGCGGAACAGGAAAAATGCGCTGTAATCACTTCCAAAGGCATTTTAACCAACGCGGATGCCTCAAGGACTATGCAACGCCCCAGCTATGTTTCAGCGAGCCATGGATACTATTCTTGGTGACCTGAAACTGTCATGCATCCTTGTATACCTCAATGATATTAGCGTTTTCTCTAAAACCTTTTTGGAGCATCTTGACTACCTAGAATCAGTATTCCGCTGGCTGGATGAGGCGAACATTAAAATTAAACCTCAAAAATGTAACTTCTTCAAAGATCAGCTGGAATACCTGGGGTTCGTGGTAGATTATAAAGGGCTGAAACCACAGCTTGCTAAGGTGGAGGCCATCAGCAAAATGACCACTCCCAATAGTAAACGTGACATACAGGTATTTTTTGGAATGGTTAGTTACTACTGGCACTTTATCCCTAATTTTAGCTGTACTGGGGGGCCGCTATTTGAGTTTTTCAAAAAAGGATGCTGTGTTTGAATGGATGGACGTCGTCAATCTGCTTTCAATACACTTTGTACAGCGTTGATTAGTGCACTGGTGTTATGCTATCTGAACTTTAATTTGGAGTTTATAGTTCAGATGGATGCATCCCTTTCCGCTGTTGGGGCAGTACTTTCTCAGAAAGATGATGAGGGAGAGGAACATCCTGTAGCATACTGTAGTCAAAGTCTGAATTTTCATGAGCGTAGTTATACTGTGACCAAGTGGGAGTGCTTAGCAGTGATCTATGCATATAAGCAATTCAGAGTCTATCTGCATGGGGTAAAGTTTAAAGTTGTAACAGATCACGCGTCATTACACTGGTTGCAGAACCTCAAAGAAACTGAAGGCCGTTTGGCTTGATGGGCTCTTAAGTTGAAGGCTTATGACTTCGAGATCTTTCATCAGCCAGGAGTAAAGCATCAGAACACTGACTGTTTATCTCAATTGCTGACTGTTGCAGTGATGGTGGACCTCAGTGACATGATGTATGATAAGATGCTCGGCGGAAAATATGACGATGAACCACCCCAAGTGATCAAAGCATTAGATGAGATGTGAACAAATACCTTCCAATGTAATGTGGAACTGTACAAGCGGATTAGTGATTCCACGGTGAATTTTCCGTGACCTTCAGAATGACTGGGAATCATTATGAGTGCTCACAGGGCAGTTGACCATGGTGGGGTGCGCAAGGCACTGGAGTTGTTGTGCCCTCAGTACTATTGGGAAAGCATGAGCTTCTATGTGCTCAAAACTATCTCCTCCTGCCACCAATGCAAAGTGGAAAAGCCATTCCTCCAGAAGACCTCATACCAGTTAGTGTAACCACATTTTGCTTGGCATACGGTTTCCCTTGATGTTGTTGGTCCCTTGCCAACAGGAGCCAACCAGTGTAAGTACATTCTTGTGGCTATTGACCACTTGACCTGGTGGGTCAAAGCAAGAGCAATATAAGATTTGGGGGCAATTACAGTGGCCAAGTTCGTGATGGAATGCATTATTCAGTAACATGGATGCCCTCAGTTTATACTCTCTGATAATGAAACCAACTTCACCTCGCACATCCTCCTAAACTGAATGAACTTATGGGAATTCGTGGGGTTCTGATGACCCCATACCACCCCAAATACAATGTAATGGTCGAATGGGTGAATGGGACTCTGGTGAACATACTACAAAAATTATTAATGGATTGACCTTCCAATTGGAGCTCTCTCCTTTCCACTACCATGTTCGCCTATAACATTAGTTACCATTCTGCCACGGGAAAGAGTCCTCTCTCAATTACTATATGGCTGACACCTGGCTCTTATGGCGTTACTTTTTTCATGTGTAGAAGACACTGATGGAAGGGAACCCCACCGCTATTTGACTACCCTTGCGTTCATTATGAACAAACTGCAAACCAAAGCATATTCCTTCAGCTTAGCCAAAAAGTTTAGGAATCAGGCTGCTGATCAGGTACATCATAGCATGCTGGCACCATTCAAGGAAGGTGATATGGTTCTCTTCCATGACCAACATGGATTCAGGTGGAAACACAAGTTGGCCAGTATCTGGATTGGTCCGTTTGAAGTTAGAGGGAAAACTGGGGTTGATGCATATACCATCAAGGACCCCGCAAGTGGTCAGATTGTCAACTGAGTGCATGTGAAGTTCCTCCAACCATACAAACAATAGGAGCCTTATCATCCAGTCAAGGAGGGGGTAATGTTGTGATTCCAATATAACTGGACAATAATTGTGGGACAGCTAGGGCGGATTGGGAAGAATCCACCGAAAATGATATCAGTTACAGTTATTCAAGTGCCTCAAGATGAGGCAATATTGGGATATAACAGGCTATTATTGGATTGCCTCTAAATAAGGTAATAAGGCGATAAGGTGATGTCAACATTTGACAAATATGAAGTAAATCGCCTACAATAAGGGCGATAGAGGATTAGAGAATAATAAGATGAATTTAAGGAGAATTGGCGGAAAAGAATAGCCCAAGCTATGAGAGCAGTATTGCATGAAGCCGCTGTATATAAGCGAGATAGGCAATTGAGAGAAGGAGGCTATTAATAGAGAGAGAGAGCGGATAGCGGAAGATTGCTGTATTTACCAAAATAAATAAAAGAGTCTATTGGAGCAATTGCTCCTATTTTTAGTATATTTTCAAGTGTGTCCAAAGGACCGATGATCCCCACATCATTTGTCTGTTGCTCAGTGGGTTCAACCTGTACAAACACTACGGCGGATCCTAATGATACCATCCAATTTTATAACAGGGCTCAAACAGCTGAGTGAAGTGTTGGGACTTTAATGGTAAACAGGATTGAATATACCTTGGTGATTACCTCTAGGAAGCGGCCATCATTGGTGTGAAGAGAAGTCCAGTGCAATAAATAATTTTCTTTTAGTATGTAGAGTGAACAGACCACTTCCCATCTCAAAATAGGGAGGTACTTGTGCCATCATCTCATACCTAGGGTAAATCAAGCAAGGGGTTTTCCATGGCATAGAAACGCTCCTCAATCCTATGCCAGGTTTGGAGGAGGTCAACTGGTCATTAGACTATCCAGCTGTCGCAGATGAGACCATGACTGGTGTATCTGGTCATTTCTTGACCAGTGAAATCCATAAAAACAAATTCTAAACCAGTGGAGGTACAAGCGACCATCTCACATGGATGGGAGCGATCAAGGTCCTTTTATAGGTGAAGGAGAGCCAAAAAATACTCAGTCAACTTTAGATGACATCATGAGCATTTTCTAAAGTAAGTGAAGTGACGTCATAAAAAATAATTTTCGCTCTGCTGAGTTTGAAGATTTACAATATGAGTATGACAACGCCACTAATTTTCATATGGACTCAACCCTTTTATATCTTTGGGATCCAATTAAAATGAACTCTTCCAGTGACAAAATGATGAGCAAACCAATTTATGCCAGCTGAGGCTCAAAAGTGAATACTTCCATATCCAGAAATCAGCTAATTTCAAGAGCAGCTCAAAGCCATAATGCAAGGTGCAATGTAGGAGGCCATTGCTCCAACCTGATATTGAAGGCAGAATTACTTAATTATGTAATAGACCAATATTGAAAATGAGTTCAATGAGCCAAAACTAAAGGTGGGACCTAGCACAAAGGCCCATGAACATCCAGATTCAGGGGTAACTACTGCAAGATGTAGCTGCACATGAAAGAATTGATTCAATTGAGTGAGGGGCCAAAAGCAACATTCAGAAGATGTCTGACAAGAAGATCTTAAAAATTCTTTTAAATGATAACCTAAATTCCCAAACACCATATAATCTTTCATTCATTTTCTATCTTAAGTATTCCCTTGAAGTATAAAATATTTCAATTTTATCTTAATAAAAAACTTCTACATAACCTTAAGTTTTTTCTTTTTGTTTGAACTTGTGTTGTATCAAGTTAGTAATTTCCAGTAACCATAGTGGAATGACCAATCTTGTAGTAATAACCAGTAGCCAAGGTGGAATATACCTGTTTAGAAAAAGGCACTCTATCAAGGATACCTTGGTGCTGATAACGCCAAGGAAGTGATTGGAAAGGTTCTCATTAAATCACAAAGGCCAACATATGTCAATAATGTCTAAGAGTGCCAAGAAGTTTGCTAAGGGCGCGAGCCATTTAACAAAGCAATTGATGCATCAAGAGGTAGCATCTGAGAAGGATTTGATTATTGAGAGAGATTGTGATGCTAGTGAAGGTTGTCTGGTTTCTAATATGCACGGAGTAGGCCCCATGAGCAGCAAGTCTATCTCTAAAGTTAAGAGAGCCAAGGATGGCGCACTGACTTTGATGCTCACTACAGGAGTGGTACCATCAGGCCTAAGCGATGACCATGGTAGTTCTTCTGAGAAGATTGACAATGATGCAGATTTAGAGTTATATCATGGAGAGGGTGAAGAAGATTCCTTAGTACTCCTGGTGAGGGAGGAGGATATCATCCATACTAGACTACATATCTTGGAATTTATAGTGCATAATTTGCATTTCAATCTTGAGCATGTCATGGAGACCGCTAGAAGCGCTAGAAGAGCTAGAATTGCATTACTACCCATAGTGAGAGGACCTTCACCAATTATCTAACTGGAACTTACACTTAAGAACATCGAGGAGATACATGTATTCCTCAAAAAAGAGAACTTTGAAACCATCACCACTCTTAATGAATATGGAGAGTGCTTAGAAAAGAATGACAACAAGCTGTTTGTGATGGACAAGAGTATAGAAGACCTGAAGGCACTGAAGCATACTGTACCAGAGCCTACCGCTACTTGACCTATAAATTAGATGGAGGCACCTTTGTGGACTACTTAAAATAATGCACCACAATTGGTCAGAACTTGTACTCAAACAACTATGCTGCACGCCAATCCTGTTGAAAAGGATCCCAACTTTAAACCATATTTCAGGACCATGTATACACCTGGCGAGGGGACAAATGAAGGTATCCTCCAGATGTTAGAAAATAGCGTGGATGGCACTAGCAATTTCCAGAAGGATTGCCACGTACAAGGGTGCATAAGCCACGAGGCTTAGGTGATCCTCAGAGCGAGCTTGAGACCTGGATTATCTTGTACTGAAGTAAAGGACTTCTTATTCTCCGAGTTCTATAGTGAAAAGGATGTCCAGAATATATAGCAAAAGTTTCTATTGATGAAGTTAAAAAAACTAGTCAGTTTTTGAGTTATGCTTCTCGTTTCTACCTTAAGGCCCAGCAGTTTTTGGACCACTGGAACATTGGATCTGCCTACCACAAAAACTGTTTTATTAAGCTCCCTGAAGATGCATCCAAATTGAAGATGAGCATGACTTTGGTGGTAAAGAGCGCAATGTCCCTCAAAGCGCTTAAGGAGGAACTGTTTGATGTACAAGGGATGTACAAATCTGAATTTGAGGGCATGACGCCTACACCACACCCTCGTGAGTCACTAAGGTCATTTATTTCACCAACTATAATGGTGAAAAGTTTAAGGAGAAGGGCAACAAACCGCCTGAACGCTTGCCACGTCAAGAATTTAAGTTCCATAAGTGTCACCAACCTGAGCATACACCTGACATGTCTGTTAGCTACAGCTGAAACAAGGAGCAAACCCCTAAATAGGACACACCTAATACTGTAAATTGGTTGGACCTCCACACCAAAGGTGATGACGACCATAAAATTAAAGACTTGGCTTTTTCAGGTTACCGTGTGTTAGGGGCTCTTAGCACAGTGGCTGTACTGGCTAGATTGAGAGTTCATGGTGCTGATGGATCTGTATCAAATAATACCTATTTGGCCCAAGCAAACAAGCCTACAAAGTGATCAATTCCATTGAAAAGGAGAGCAGTTGGTCGCGTCTACCTTCAAGTATATGGTACCAGATGGTGAAGACACTACAAGGTAAATATAAGCACAGTTACTTTAAGGCAATCTGAAGAGTCAGCCACTTATGTCCTAACCACTGACAACTTTGGAAAGAGCGTACTGAAAGTGGGGGTTATCATCCAGAATGTGCGAATTTGGCAGTACTGGACACCAGGGCTCCAGTGAACATTATCTCCTCCAAACTTATGGAGAAACTCAAGTTTATGCCCAACATTGCATAAGATGTGAAGTACTTTACCACAGGACCTTACATTACCCATGCCTTAAAAGCTTATTCTGCTTTGCCTTTACAAGTTGGGCGCATGGTCATGATAGCACCCGTGGTAGTTGAGAAAATGACCACTATGATTTCTTGATTGGGAAACAGTTTCTTCTAAAGCTTGGGTGAGTATTAACTTTATCACTAGCACGGTTAGCATTCTGAGCTACCAGCTCTCCCTGGTGTTTAAGGACAAGGATGTTAAACCTTGAAAACAGCATATTTTCTTGGTTAAAACAGACCAATTAATCTATCTAATTCATTACACCTCAACGTTGAGGGTGTAAAACAACTTATACCTACCGTGAGCGCTGAAGAAAAAAAATTTTAATCACTAGTGAAAGCATATAAATTCGACCATGGGACCAAAGAAGAATGATCTTTTCAATCAGTGTTAAGATTACTCCTGACACAATATTGGAAATGTACAGATGAAATGGAATCCAAAATCAAGAGCCCAGGTTACTACCAGGATTCTACAAAACCTATACTGGAGAGCTAAATCTTGTTAAGAGAACATTACTACACAACCAATTCATGTGGAAAAGGGACAAGTTGTAGCACTTTCCCACCTGACCAGTTGCCAAGATATTGAGTCCATCCACTCACTAGGAGGTTTTAATGAGGTCAGGTTTGGGATGTGACCCCTAAGCAGCAAAAAGAGTCGGACGAACTTTTGGACAATTTTAATGCCATCTTCAGAACTGGCCCCACCAACTATGGCCTGTGCAAAGGGGAGATCCATAAGATGGACACCAGTTCAGCTATCCCCTTTAAGTCCAAACCTTACTGCTGTTCGAAGACAGAGGACACAGTCATCACACAAGAGCTCAATTAGTTATCTAAAGCCATGCTAATCAGTCTATTGAAGAGCCCATGGGCATCTCCTTTGATGCTTGTGCTCAAGAAGGATGCAACCCATAGGGCTGTCATGGATTAATGCCACTAAAATGAGATTACCAAAGATGACTCATACCTGCTACCATGCATTGAAAAAGCTTTGAAGTACCTGGGTGGCTCAAAATACTTCCTGGCCATGGACCTAGCCAGCGGCTACTGGCAAATGGAGCTATTGCTTGGAGACCAGTAGAAATGCTACTTAATCAGCAGCCAAGGGTTTTTTTGAACCAACGAGGATGCCGCAGGGGCTCTGTAACGCCCCTGCAACCTTCCAACAACTGATGGATCACATCTTGAGCGATCTTGAATTAAAGAATGTGTTGATATCCCTCAATGACATCACTGTTTTCAGTTGCAAGTTTCAGGGATTCTTGCAGAACCTCTGGGAGGTCTTTATGCAGCTGCGTGCATCTAACCTAAAATTGAAAAGAAGCAAGTGTACTTTACTTAAGATAAAGCTGAAGTTCATGGGGCATGAGATTAGCTCATACAGAATTAAGCCTCAGGACAAGAAAGTGAACGCAATTGTGGCAATGGATCCTGTGAAATCTGAGGATCGCTCACTTGTTTATTATTATCCTGCACGTTTATTCAGGATGAAGTTCCATAGATTGATCCTTGATAGTGCCTGTGGCTTACGGTATTCAGACCATTCAAAAACTCACTAGGCTTATTATAATTGCTCCAACTCTTTTGGCCAATATTGGGTATAATTTTCCCTTTGTGTTTGGGAACTTCTTCCAAGGCAGATAGATATATAAAGATGTGGATTTGGCGCTTCCAGCTTGTCAACACTTTCTCCAAAGAAAGGATTCACTAAGAAAACCAGGAAAGAGATGAAACAAATATATCTTTTTATTGGAAGGTATTCATTTGATGATCAGTCATTAGGCCAGGCGCTGATATTTATACCTTCAGGGCATCTCCTGGCCACATTCAAGCACAAAATTTCAACAGATATTTTACCTTTTCAGTTTGGCACTTGAACTGATATGACTGAGACCTTTTCTTAGGTTATTGGTGGCAAATTACTCTCAAAATTGGGAGGATTTCAGGGACAAAAATTGTGATAAAAACATGCAAAATTGTCCTAGAATCTTCTTAATTTAAAATTTGATATACTGCTGACAAAATACACCTTCTGTGAAATTCATGCAATGATTAAAGTAGATGATGTACCCCTAATTGGGACGTCAGTAGGCCTCTCTCTTGATAGCACTAGGTACACCCCTTTGGGCGGTCCATGTGCAAGTGCTATCATGCTGATTACGCGGATTGACATATGAATTTCGCCCTAGGGCAAAAAATTGATTACGTTTTTCATTTGTCTGATGGTCCATGGGACATTTAAATGTTAACTTCAGGTCAGTCCCAAACAATTTGTATACTAGTTTTTTGATTGTGTTCCTGATAATCAGGACCAATTGCTGAGATTTGATGCAAAGGAAATCAGCTATAATGTGTGCGCGTATTTGGCCCAAGCATTTTGATAAAATACTTGATCAAATTGACATTGGGATATTTGGCCCAATTTATGTAATTGCAATAGGCTTTGAGGTTATAGTATAGGTGTTAGCTCAAGCGTTGAAAGGATAATTACCCCAATCTGATGGTTGTTGAAGGTTTATTTTTGAGTCAACCACCAGAATATGACAGAGCCACCCAAAGGGGTGAGTAACATTCAAATGTTCCTTGGGATGGTGGGGTACTCATGCAGTTCCCCAATTCATGGACTTAGCGGCGCCCTTACCTTCCTTTTTTCTAAAGAGATGAAATCTTAATGGAGCCTGGAGCAGGAGAAGACATTCACAGAGTTAAAGGCATGATTGGTAGAAGCATTAATCCTGGCATATTCAGAATTCATTAAGACTTTCTACTTGTACACTGACGCTGTGATGTGGGACTTGGTGCAATCTTAGCCTAACTGTATTAAGATGGGATATATCATACTATTGAGCTTTACTCCAAAGTATTCATCAAGGCCAAAAAAATAATTTTACCAAATGCAGATGTCTTTTAATGATCAGAGCAGTCAAGCACTTTAGGCCTTATCTATATGGAGTACATTTAAAAGTAGTCAGATCATGAGTCAATCTACTGGCTAAGAATCATGGAGGGTCCCAATGAACGCCTTGACCGTTGGGCTGTTCTACTCCAAGGGCATATTTTTGAAATCATACATCAATCAGGAGATAAACACCTCAACACGGGTTTTTGTCAAACACCAGTATTATACCTGCAGGCGCCAGAGAGTAATCGCCTGTAAGACCTTATTGGACTGCCTGAAGAAGCCTGGCAGGATGAGACAGAAAAATCAATAGCGTCTTGCGCAGATGTTCTAAAGACACCTGGAGTACTAATGGGGATCTGCAAATTAAGGTTCAGGACAAATGGTATCCATACACCCTGCCCAGTGAATGCATGGTGATAGTGATGGAGTCACACAAGCATGTGAGCCATGGAAGATTAAAAGGATGTTTAATTACCTCAAACAGAGGCTCTACTGGGAATGCATGTCAGACATAGTACACTAAGCATTGGAGCTGTGTGTACCTTGCACTAGATTTGCCTGCTGGAAAAGTGATTTGAGTTTATGCTCATTCCCCCACTGCACCATTCAGAAATGTCTCTATTGACGTGGAGGGACCATTGTCAACAGCATCCAGTGGCATCAAGTTCATCTTGGTAGCAATCAATCACTTCATTAAGTGGGTTGAAGCATCCACAGTCAAGATGTATACTACAAATTCCACTGTCCATTTCTTGTACAACCACGTGATTACAAGCCATGTATGCCCTAAAAATTTTCTTGTCTGACAATACAAAACTTTTACTCTGACATAGTGAAAAAATTAATGGATCTGGTATGGGTAGAGAAGCAGTTCACCACTCCTTCCAAACTATCCCTGACAGACGTGTCAAAAGTGTAAATAGGTTTTTAGGAGTAATTTTAAAGAAGCTAGCTATTAATTACAAGTTGAAGTTGACCAGTTGCTCCAGTCAGCAAAGTTGACTTACCAGTTATTCCATCACTGCATGATTAAAGTCCCCCCTTCAAAGCCCTGTATGGGCGAGTTGCTGCACTGGCTACCCTCCTGGCACCTATCAAAGCTGTGGATAGAAGAAACATTTACCCAGGATTTACCAACAGGAGTTGAACGAAGGGTGATAAGGTTCAAGTTATAAGCTCTAAAAAACATTGAAGTGAACCTCCCTTTAAACCAAAGAGAGAGCCAGTGAAGAACTAAGTTACTCAAGTTTATCATAGGAGACAAGATGTCTTACCAATTTAGAGAAACGCATCCAGAGAAATTACAGACCATTTGGACTGACATACCACTTTATCAACCAAGGGAGGAGCAAAATACTCCAACTCAATGATGATATTACGTTGATTTTTATAGAGTGCATGCTGGCACCTTCAATCATTCCCCAGGTTTCGTCTTGGGAGAGAAAAATGTTATGGATGAGATTAAGACTGGTTTTCTGGTCATTCCTCTTCCAGTGGAATCCATGAAAACAACCCCCAAACTGAGGGAGGTACCAGCAACAAGCTCATTTGTAATGGGAGTGATCAAGGCCCTTATATAGGAGAGGGCGAGTCAAGAAATTTTTAGTCAACTTAAGGTGTCATCATGAGAAATTTTTTCACAATACATGAGTTGACGTCATGCAAAATAATTTTCGCCCTGCTGAGTTTGAAGATTTAAAATATGAGTATGACAACGCCGCTAATTTCCATATGGACTCAACCCTTTTTATACCTTTGAGGTCCAAATAAAATGAACTCTTCTAGTGACAAAATGATGAGAAAACCAATTTATGCCAGCTGAGGCTCAAAAGTGAATACTTCCATATCCAGAAATCAGCTAATTTCAAGAGCAGCTCAAAGCCATAATGCAAGCTGCAACGTAGGAGGCCATTGCTCCAACCTGATATTGAAGGCAGAATTACTTAATTACATAATAGACCAATATTGAAAATGAGTACAATGAGCCAAAACTATAGGTGGGATCTAGCACAAAGGCCCATGAACATCCAGATTCAGGGGTAACCACTGCGAGATATAGCTGCACATGAAAGAATTGATTCAATTGAGTGAGGGGCCAAAAGCAACATTCAGAAGATGTCTGACAAGAAGATCTTAAAAATTCTCTTAAATGATAACCTAAATTCCCAAACACCATATAATTTTTCATTCATTTTCTATCTTAAATATTCCCTTGAGGTATAAAATCTTTTTTTCTATCTTAATAAAAAAACATTTCTACATAACCTTAAGGTTTTTTTGAAAATACTTGTGTTGTACCAAATTAGTTATCATAAGTAACCAGTCTGGGCTTAATCTGTAGTAATCGCCAGTAACCAGCCTGGGATTAACCTGTATAGAAGAAGGCACTCTATCAAGGATACCCTGGTGCTGATAATGCCAACTAAGGGGTTGGAAAGGCTTCCATTGTGTCATAAAGGCCACCATATGTTGAAAATATTTAATAAGTGTCAAGAAGTTTTTCATAGGCGCGGACTGTGTAAATATTTGATTGATTCATCATGGAATATCATCTGAGAAGGATTTGTTTGGTGGGGGCGATTGTGATGTTAATAAAGGTTGTCTGCTATAATCTTTATTTAGTAGACCCCCTGAGCAGTGATTCAGCCTCTAAAGTTAACCGAGCTGAGGTTAATTCTGACTCCAGCTATGTGAGGCCTTTGATGGGTCAGCAATAGTGATTTCCCATTTGTGGTGACTGGCAGGTCTAGCCATTTTTGAGGGCAAGATCAAATAAGTTGTCATCAGCTCCAGTTTCAACCAACGCGTTGACAGCTTATATGGTGACCTTGCCATTACAGTTCTTGCGCTTGACGGTGGATGGGATAACTAAGTAAGAGGAAAGGTTTGTTGCTTTTATTATTCAAAATTATAAAGCATGCTGGAGTGGGGCACAGGTTGTAGGGTTGCTCCACCGCTTATATGGTGCAGGTCTCACGTTCCTCTCAGGGGGCTGGCTGCCTGCAATACAGGTGAGATAGTTCCACAATGTGGCAGGTTCTCAGTGGGAGCAAGGGTGCTATAATTGTGGAGGCCAGGCTGGGAAGGTGGAACCTCACTTATGAGCTCCAAAGATAGTTGATGCTCCACCAAGCTACCTGAGATATCCCTTTCTCCAAGGTAGTAGTGAGATGGGTGGCTGAGGTGGCTCTAAGTAACTCAGGGCCCAAGCCTTGATGTAACTTACGTGGTATCTGTATGAGAGGATACAGGGAAGGTTGTGCTGAGATATATAAGCATGCAGCACATTCTATCACTGACAAAGGTGCCCTGCTTTAAGAATATTAGTGCAGACTAGGCTGCATTAAGGGACTTCTCAGATGTGGCCACGCAATAGACTGAGTCTTATATCTCTCCAGTGTGGTTGGTAGTCCAGGTTGGCTTGCAAGAAGGTTCACTACCAGGAAGCCAGTTTAGCAGTCAAGGTGAAGATGGGTGCATCTACCTGCTCATGTAGGGGCTGTGATACACCTAACAGCCTGCTGGAAGTGTGAGAAGGGTCAGAGCTATTCCAAGGTGTTGCAAAGTTGGTCAGCCTCTAAGGGGACCAGAGTGGGACAGGGTGGATCTCCTACAGGCAGAAATTGGCAGCGTGGGAGTGGGCAGATGTGGTTTCAAAGCAGCAGCTAACCTCAAGAGATGTGAAGAGGAAGGATAACATGATCATTACCACAATGGTGGCGTTATTGACCCAGGCAGGAAGGCTTGCATGGTCAGAGGTTTGCAGCACGTTTATGAGATAGAGACTAAGTTAAAATAGATTATTTATTGTCACATTTTGCCTCCAGAAGGTGAAAGGCAAGACTAATGGGTAGGCACGCCCACATGCATGCCCTAAGTTACAATAGTGCCAGTAACCAAATATTGGCAAAACTGCACATAATCTCCTAGGTGGTAGGCTAGGTTGCTGGCATGGGACAGACCCACACAGAGAAGCAGAAACGCCAGTTGTATATGATCTAGGACAAGAGCCTAACTCCGCAGCATTGAATGCCATGCTGATTTGGATTATACTAGAAGATAAGGCCCAGAAGTTAATTAAAATATAAACATTAATGTTTTTGTTTGAGCTTTATAGGTAAAGGAACTGGCGTTTGTAGAAAGAGGAATTACTTATATACCTCTAAATAGCAAAAATTTCAAGTTTAAATTGGGTTTTATAGTTTGAACCTTTTAAAAAAATGCTGTCAATTTACTCAGAATCATAAGCTTCATTTTAATCTTGAAGCTTCTAGATACCACAGCTAACAGCCCTTCAATCCAAGCTGTGGTACATGGGTCAATAGCTATGAGGTTTTTTTAGATTTAAACTCAATCTAATAAACAAAATTGGAGTTTAAGCATGTTATTTTTGCGCATGCGCAATTTCTGAAATGGTTGATAGACTTTCAAACCTTCAGAGATTGGTGTGAGTGGTAATAATCAGTTTTGAGTTTATTGGGAATCAAGTCTGATTGTTTCTGCTCATATACAAGTGCTGTTTGAGGAAATTCCTGACTTGCTTTATATTTATAAGATATTAAGGCGATGTCTGATCAAGTAAAATTCTGGATTGTATCAGTGTGGTGACATCTTGGATCTTATCCTTGTAAAGCCCTTAGCAAGTTATAATCTATAGACAATGGGAGGTAAGGGTGTGATGTCACATAAGTTCATTCAACTAGGGTTGAGACCCAGTTGGGAATAAATAGCAGCCAATTCAAAGTTAACTTATGGTTCCATGATTAAAGTTAAGAAACGGTGCATATAAGCATTGCCATTGCCATATCCCTAAGTAACTCAACTAGATTCAGGAAGGATTACCCCTTGTCTCTTTAATCTGCAGCTTATAGTAATTATTCCTTAAACAGTAAATTATCAAAGTAGTAGATCTCATTTTAATTCAAGCTTTTGTGAACCACTTGAGCGCATCCTCAGTCAACACTGACCCAACTAAAAAAAGGCTTTTTGGCATCATCCCTATATAATTAATGTAGGGTTTTACTAATTTTTTAAGTTAGATTTCTACTCATCTAAGGTCACCTTATATAGATGGATAAGATACTGTTCAAGGTTAATTAAGCTTAGGGAATATAACCATATTGATATTCATACAGAGTTAACTTCAAAGGATTACAGTTATGGTGCAATCAAGCCTTTGATGTATTGTTGAGGTTAAAAAGGATAACCTATAAGATGGTCCAAGGTTATAAGTAGGTAGCCCAGGCTATCAATTTTTTGAATAGTCAAACTTTCATTCTTAGAGTTTACTGTACATGCCCTGCCTTTTTTGAAAGACTCAGTTTCCATAAGATCGATATAAGATAGGTGCCATTCAGGTGAGAATTAGGTTAATGGTCACAGGTCAATAAAATCTAAAAGGGTTGAAACAATAGTTTTGAAGGATTTGAGTGTGGTGGGGTATGCCATCCCCAATTGGATTTAATTGTTGTTTTTTGGGTAGGTCACAGGTTGCAAACAACACTGGCGGTAAGAACACTGAGGGGGTTTAGGTTAGGAGGACCACTTTTTGGTGTGAGGATACTCTACATTGGGAAATTGATGCAAGGCTACAAGCCCATTGTTATAGATTAGAATTCTATAGTTGATTAATTAAATAGTAAAAAAGGAAGGAGAGCACTTGATTGGTAATCTGATAATGTATGTGAGGAAAAGAGGAACTTGCTAGCTTTATATACTCCATCTGGATCAGGGAATTTTGGTAACTTACCCCAAGCGTGAAAAGCATTTAAAATGTTATATGGAGGTTTGACCTTTGCAACCAATGGACTAGTATACCAAAACTGAGTCTGGGATGTTCCACTTCAGATTGTCATTGGTTTTAAGTCAGGTCAAGACGTTTGATACAATCTGTTAAGGTTTAAGCTGTCCCTTTTAGCTTTTAAAGTTATAGCTCAACAGGATTGTTTTCAAGTGATTGTTAATCAGGTAACTTGAAGTTAGCGTTGGCAAGTTCAATATCAGAGATTCTGATAAGTGTAAGTCTCAACTCCAATAGGGTTAACGTTGGAGCCGAGATTCAAATTCTTAGGGCTTTAGGAGAAATCTTCATTGGGGTTCTGAGAGTTATGCATATTTTAACTCTCTTTTTTTAGTACTAGATGGTCCATATTTTAACTCTCAAGGCTGGGTAAACCTATATCTATTCGTTAATTTATTGGGATGGGGGCTAATTGTATCGATATCTAAATGTGTTGGGTGGGCCCTAACATAAATATTTTAAACTCAAATGACATAAGGCAACCGCTCAGTTGAGTAGAGTAGGATCTATTTCACTCTAAAGTTACCATGTACTTAAAGTTACACTTAAACTTAAAAGCCTCGATGGAATTTTGATTGTATGGGTGGATGTCTAAAATTAGTTGGTTCTATCATTTTCTATAGGGTATAAATTTTATTCCTGCCATTTTTTATTTTTCTTGAAATGATAAGTGACTCATTTTATCCCTAAAGAGATTTAAGTGGCAGATAAGCGCGGTTAGCCGAGCGGGTAAAGCTGCTTCCACCCTAAGTGCAGGTTTTGAGTTCGAAACCTGTACTGGCTAGAAAACATTCTCGGTGTGGTACATTTATCCCAAGGTCGATCCGCCTCGAATAATTTGTTGAGATTTAAGTGACAGAGTTATATTGAAGCCTAGACATGGTATCAAGCAGATTATGTAAAAAACAAGCCTTTAAGGTAAAGTTGAACAAGCTGAGATCAGCTTTTAAATGTTGGTATAGCCGTGATGAAGGCATTATAAAAATTTGGGGGCTCATCGATTTGAAGGGTGCAAGGTAAACATAGGTTGGGCAAAGTTTCCTGCCGAGCCACTCAGAAAGTTGTGCCGTTGCGTTGATGGAACTTTTGGACGGGATGCAGTATAAAAGTGGGTGCTAAAACCTATTGTAATTACATCTGTCCAACTTAAAACATTGGATAGATCAATGTTTTAAGATTGTCTCCTTCTGAAACTGGATTTTGGCGATGTTAGTGTAAGATACAGTTTATACTGATAAGGTGTAAACTTTGGCATAAACAAAATCAATGCCCTGTTCTTTTGAATAAGAAAGGATCAAATAAAATCTGCAGGAGCAAACGGTTTATTAGGTCTAACATCGCTTCATGCCGTACCCCATCTCAAATAAGATTTAGCTAGAAAGGTTAATTGGTAGCAGGATCCGAGTTCATCTGATTATGTGGAACCAGTAACCATAGGAGGTATTAAAGATTTTCCAAAGTAACTTTCGTGGCAGAGGTTAGGCTATCTACCGTTTTGACTAATATAACTGGAAGGGTCCATCCTTAAGGGTTGTAGCTTACCAAAAGCTTATATGAAACCTAGGCTACGAGCCAATGCCAACCCCATGCCGCTACACATGATAGCATAGAAGCTACCCAATAGTCTAACGATAGTACCATTTAACTATTTCATCCCACATAGCTCACTATAACAATCCAAAAGCTGGAACCCTTTAATGCCACACTTGTATTACAAAGTTAAGCTGTACTTGCCAAACAGGTGGTTAAGCTTCACCCAAAATTTTAAAAATTAAAATCACAAGCTCCAGACCTTGCAGTTTGTCATACAACGCACGATAAGGATGGTACTAAAAATATAAGCTTTGCAACCTGAAACCGGCGTACCGATTTAGAGTATGACAACGTATAAAAGGATACCCACTATACCAATTAAACTTTCCAGTGCCGACGTATGTAGATAGGCAACCCATCTCAATAACCGGTGGCCCACTTTATATTCCAATTTACACCACCCATCTTAACTTACCCTACTGGATCTATTACCCCCACCTTATACCCTCGAATGGGATAGACACCAAGTCCGCCATTTAAAACCCCTGATCTCATCTACAGAAAGGTACAGGGGTAAGGTTATCCAAGTCCATCCAGTTTTGACCCTCCAATAACCTAGAAAGCTAGGTCAAGCTTATGAAAGGAGCGCCCTTAAGTTACAGTTAGATAGCTAAATCGTCAAAAGCGATCAAGAGATACCACCAACCTACCGTTCCTAAACCGGTGTAAGCGCCAAGGGTCGGGAACCGCTTTTCAGTTGGAGTTTGGGGTAGGGTAACGGACCCGTGAAGCCACTTTAACCTGGTAGAGTACAACTGGGGGAAGCGATACTGGATGGACCCTCTGTAAAGGGACCGCAACCCACCCCAAACTGAGGTTTGAGAGCAAAGGCCCTGAGGAGGTATCAGCGGAGCTTTACATGGCAACCTAGGTGGAAGGGGTGGGGTAAGCCACAAGCGCCATCCGCATAAGCCAATATTCCGAAGCAAGGGAGGGGACCATAACGGCTTGAAACAAACCCGCAGCTCGGGAAACTTACCCCAACCTTAGGGGAATTCGTTAACATCAAGCAACAGCTTTACAACGCGACAGACCCCAAACCCTCGCTTTACCCCAAACGGCTGCGCGGACGCTTGGGCGCCAAGGTAGGTGCCCCAGACCAACTCCACCCTATGTAGTGGATCAATAAATAAATACGGTACCCCAGCCAATTTTAATAGGTCCCAAGCATCCCCCCAGCTAGAGGTAGGGAGAATCTCCACAGCAACCCCTATTAGGTAACCCACCCCCACTAAAATTCGCTCGTATAAACTCAAACGCCCGATTAGCTCCAATAGGAGACGGTTGAATTTATAACATATAGTATATAAACTAAAATCCAAAGCTTCGACTAATATAAGGGGACCGACTAAGGGATCTATCGATGAGTGTACCCGGGGGAGCTGTAGCTTTAAAAGTGGGTGGAAATAGCAAATATAATTAAGCCTGGAGACCAGAGCCCCAAAGTCGCTACGTATCCCACTACGGGGTATTAAATCCTACAACTACGGCAGCATCACAGCTCCCGACCAAGCGTCTTCATTAAAGCAAAGCCCAACCCACCCTACTAATTCCCTTAGGGGGCTGAAGGTATAAGGCTACCGCAGATTAGAGAGCTTGGCGGCGCGAGTAGTTTATTGGCGAGCAAAAGATGCCAGGGGACCTCACCCGAGGGAACGGCTTGGAAACGATTACAAACTGGAGCCCTTAGAACATCAGTTTCGAATCAGCAAACGACTCACCTGAGGCGTAAACCTGGCCAAGCCGGCAGCAAATCACGTGGCACATTTAAACGGGCAGCAAAACAAAAAGCTAGGGCTGCAGGAAGGATAAATGGCCGCAAGCTGGACCAGCCCTCACCATCCACCAACCAGGTCGCGGCCTAAAGGTAGCAAGTCTCAACTTAGGATAGCGGCGTAGAAACGGCCGTAACGCTGGAAGCTAACGAAGGAAGCTGGAGTAGGCCCCAAACATCTGGGCGTGAGGGGAGCGGCTCTCGTCGGGGGTCATGCGAACATGGCTGAGTGTGAAAGGGCTCGCGACGGCGGGGGCCAACCCCGGTGGGGGCGCGCGGGAAAGGCCGACGGGGTGACGGGGGCTCCCCTGCACGCTTGGATGGAAGGGCCCGTAGGGGAAGCTCGAATCCGAGATGCGGCGACCCTTTTCGCTCGGCAGGCCTCCCAGGAAGGGGAGGTCCTCCACGCCGTTGCGGCTATAGCTCGGGGTACCGAGGGGAGCCCAGATGTCCTCCTCGAAACACGAGAGAAAGCCGGAGGCCTGGGTAGAAAAGGTGGCGCCGGGCGACTGGAAAAGGGGCTGGGTAAGCTTGAAGGGCGAGGTATGGACGTAGGGGCTGGGCTGAGGCTGGGAGAAGAGCGGAGGCAGCGGGAGGCTGGAATACGGATTGAAGGTGACCTCGTCCTCGACAAGGGAATCCACGTACTGCTTGGCTTCGGAAGGGAAGGGCTCCTGGTCCTCGTCCATAAAGGAGAAGGCGGTTTGAACCGGAGCGGTGTCCTCGGGCGAGAGTTGGGCTTGGGCGGCGGGGCTAGACGACCCAAGCTGGGGTGAAAGTTTAGGGGACTTTTGCGGCTGGCGGCCCCGGAAGGTAAACACATCTTCGCCGGAAGAGTCTTCGGTGATGTCGTTGGGCTGGACTTCCTCCTCAATATCTGCCTGGGCTCTGTCCTTAGCTGCCCCCTTTTGGAGGGCTTGGGGCTCGTGGGGGGTGATGCTCGTGGCGGCTTTTAGAATCCGGCTGATCCGCCACCCGGTTTTGGTCTCGCGGCTGGTGTCCGAAAGCTGGGCCAGAAGAAAGCGGGATGGGATGGCGAAGGGGACGTTGCCAAACAGCTGGCCCGCGAGCATGATATCCTCGTCGAGAACCACCCCAGAGGGGGAGGGCGCGTGGCGGACCTTCCTCATAACTCTACGGAGAGATTGACCAAAGGCCTTAAACTTGCGCCAGAAGCTATCGTGGCACAGCTCCCCACCGAGCTCCTCCAGGGTGCCCGCGAAGGAGAGCGCGTTGCGCACCGACTCGATATTCGATTTCGTCCACTGCGTGTAGATGTAGAGGGCCGGGAGGGTCTTCTTCAGCCCCGCGGGAAGCGATTCGTACGCGACTTCGTGGCGGCGGCGGTTGATCGGCACCTTGTCGAGGGCCTCGATCCCGTTCTCCAAGTACGCTTTGAACATGTCGACGGCAAAGATCAGCGCGTTCCGCTCGTAAAGGTCCTTGCCCACGGTTTCCTTGGTGGCATATTTCAGATATTCTTGCTGTAAGCGTAAACTTCCAAGCTTACCGAAGGAGGCCAGGTTGATGGAGGTGATCATCAGGTTCTGCTCGAGCGTAAGCTCGCGGCTGCGGATGAGCGCCTTGAAGGTCTTCACGGCGGTGGGCTTGAAGGTCAGGAACGCCTGGAGCCTAGCCAACTAGTTAGAGCCAACCCGGACGCTTACTCATGGCCTTTGAACAAGACCGCATGGGAGTAGAGAAAGTACTTGGTAAACAGGTCGAGCGCGGGGGTGTTCCTAAAGCATAAGTCCCCGCTTAAATTCTGGCCTACGTGGGAATGTCCTGAAGACCGGAACCGCTCTTGAGCAGCTTGCTCATCTTGGCATCAAGGTTACCGAGCGCATTCAAGAAAGGGGTCGGGATCACGAGGCTAGCCAGGTTAGCCTCTTTAAGGCAAGGAGCCCACCTGCGGTAGTAATAATAAACGACGGCGATGTCGTTCTCCTCGTACGCCGAAATCACGGCGAGCTGGTTATACGGGTTGCCTGCAACGCTTAATCCCGAGGCTAGATGAAGGGTTACCGGTGGTGTGGAGGATGTTGATGGCGTTTTTATAGAAGCCACGCGCCGCCTCGAACTCTCTAAGGGCTTTTTCAACGTTGAGCTCTTGGTATCGGGCTAAAACGAAAAGGATTAATTGCGCGCAAAGGGGGTAATACTACCCAGATCCCCAAGGTAGATGAGGGTCTTTTGATAGGTCTTCAACAGGTAACGCATCTCGGTCTCCTTGCCAGTGCTAGACTTGGGTTCTAGATTCAGGCCTAAATGCATGGTCAATACGCACAAGAGCCGAAAGTACCGAAGAGCGGATCGTTGCGGCGCTTGATCTGAGAGAAGACGTCAAGCCCAAAAGTATTATCGAGATCTTTAACAAGTTCAAAGTAAAAGCCCGTGGCCTCAGCCAAGAAGGCATTGAACTCCTCGATGATGGGCGCCGTCACCTCATTAACGTTGGCGGCCCCCAGTTTGTAAAGTGCCGAGAGCCTACCGCGATAATCTTCGATGACGCGATAGGTCACCTTCCAGATTGCACCCTCGGCATCACTCTCCTGAGCCAGGTGGAGATCAGCAAGGATGAGCTCCTTATAAGCCTCGCGGGTCCTTAAATAATTAGCCGAAATCAAAAAAGCGGGTAGATTAAGGGCTGGCCTTACTGGATCCTCAACCGTTTAACGTCGTCAGCAAAAAGACCCGCCGCCTTAATAGTTTCAGATAGTTCAAGTTCGAGTGACCTGGCCGAGCTAAACAATGACAAGCTCAACCAAGGTGAATCAAAGGTACCTGAGTAATTTTAGCCCCTCGACCGAATCCAAGCCGGCCATAATTTTGTTGGCGTCTTAAAGTTGTCGACGCTTACTAAAAAAAGCTTAAGGTTGTAGACTCCCCTTCTAAGCTAACTTTTCTAGCCAAGTTGATCGTCTGATAAAGTTACCGCCTGAACCCAGTAAGCTAAGGGTGAATGTGAAGCTAAATCCCCAAATTAATTTTAAGCGGACTCAATCTATAACCTCAAGGGTAAAGGTTTCGATAAGCGATTAACCTTCGAATCGGCTTATTAACGATACAGTGTCTTTGGCGAAAATTAAAAAGGTTTGTCTGTGTGTAACAAGATGATCAATTTGATAAGCTCAATTTTTAACCGTTCGGTTGGTGATTGGTTAACAGTTATGAAGGTTCAGCCGTGTAACTATTATTTCGAATTTCTAGACTATGGGTTTCTGAATCCAAGTGGTTGGTAATGATAAATTGATTCGAATCAATTCAACGATTCAAATAATTCAACTAATATAATCATATCATAAGTATAATGGTTTTCTTAATCCCAAACGATTTAATATTTCAATTTCATTATATATATATCAATCATTGTCTATCTAATATCTATATGATGTAAGTGACAAGTTAGCTCAAAAGTAAATTTACTAAAATAAACCAAATTTCTATAAACACTTTATTGCTTTATAAATTTTGGGAACTGGTTTAGCTATTTTTCTTTATCCCGATGATTTAAACAAAACTTAAATATAAGTTTTAAAAACCAGTTTATATGTTTAATTGAAATCAGTATCCTTTTTTAGTTGAGCAGTTTATAAGGTTACTCGTTTATTACGCTTATTAAAGGTTTTGGAAAGTTTTTGGTGGTTGTCTTACTTTTCTTACTTTGATTTGGTTAAATTAAAGCGATAGGAAGGTTAGCACATCTTTCTGCAAAGTAAATGCACAAGCAAAGGTTAAGAACAGAATCTCCTACATAAATTTTGTGAGTTTTGCTCTGTCTCGACACCTATCTTCAAGTTGAATACGATATTGCCGAGTTGATTTTAAGCTGTCTTGACATCCCAGCTCGACCTGAGACCTCTGGTGCTTGACCCTCAACCTGCGGATACCGCCAAGCCTCTGCCATGTGCCACCAACTCGCTCCGGATGCCTCTACTATTGAAGAGCCACCCAATCCCTCCCTTCCGCCATGGTCGGATAACTGGTTCTCCGCTGTCCCACCTGGTTTTATTTTTTGTTGTGTTTGTTTTATCTGCTCATTTTAGTCGTTCCGATTCAATTTTTAAGGTTTTTATTATCTTCGCTCTTTAAGCCTTTTGGTATTATCTGTCCCGTGGTCAGCTTACCTCAAATAAATTTGTTTTATATTTATTTTTTATTCAAGAAATGCCTTACTTATATTTTTAAAGGTGGATATAAAAAGGTTGTAAAGCATATTTAAAATATCCTTATGCCTTTATACAAGCGAGCATGTTGATTTTAGTTTTATATTTTGCACATATTAAAAGATAATTAAGCTACCATCTAGTACTAAAAAAAAGATAATTAAGCTAAGTGGACCCCGGGACAAATATACTAATCGGGACTAGTGTGCAACCATGGATTGCTAAATAGTTATAACTTATAACCCTCAACCTTTTTTGCTCCTTATCTATTATCATTTTAATCAAATATAGAATGTGTTTATTATATAAAAGTTTACTCTATATTAGATACTTGTGCATATATAAAAACTAAAATACACTTTTTAATTGATAGGCTTAGTTTTTCTATATGATTGGTGGTTATCTATATACTATATATCTCTATATTATATATATATATATCTATATAAATGAATGTTGGCATAACTGATAACTATAGGCTCTGACACCGTTTGACCGATCACGATGAAAGTTGGCACATATAAGTATTTTTTCATGGAGAAGGTTTATGAATTTTAAAAAGTATTATTTTCATAGTAAAATAAAGTTTTATATGCAAGAAGTGAAAACCCTACATGCTCTCGATGGTATTCTCTATATGGTTACGGCTGAGCAGTTTGGTATTCGTTTGATATTTTAAATGGGTTTAAGTGGTTAGTGGCCATTCGGCTAATTAGCAAGTTAATCTTAATTAAAACTGAATCGAAACCCAATTGATTTTAAAAATACCTCCCCAAGCATAATCGGCTCAGCTTTTGGCTCTAAACTTAAATTTGAAAAGCCGGTAGTTCGAATCTTAGTGCAATCACTTTTATTTAATCACTTTTTATCATTTAAACTATTTATATAGTTAAAACTGATATTGCAAGTGTAAGTAAAACTAAAAGAATGAAAAGCCAATGTAGTCATCAAATTTATTTAAAATTATTGTGTTTCTGCATTTTCTTTGGTCTTGCTTTAAATAATAAGATGGCAAGTTCTGTATTTTTGAGTAGTTTTCAATCAAGTTCAATTTAAGTACTTATACCTTAGGATATGTTAGCTTATATATATTATATTTTTTAAATTTATTTGATGTGGGTGACCTGGGGACAATACCGCATCAATTAATGAGAATTGAATTAAGGAAAAGGTGGATAAAATCTGGAAACCCTCCACGTGCAGCACTCTGATAAGCCAGGAGCTTCATGGACTGCCTTGCTATTTGTTATCTCGGTTCGGGGTATTGGTATGCAATGTCAACACAGTATAATTGTCCCCTACCTGAAAGGATATATTAGCTCGCCTATTTATCATCCATTTATTTTTGAAAATAACTATTTCATTTTGATTTTTCTTATTATAACTTTAAAATACCTGTTTAAGTTGTTCCCCTAATTTATAAAATATCTGTGTCAAGTTAGTTTGAATTTGGCTTAGTAGTTTAAAAGATAATATGTCACATATATACATATAATGTTTTTTAAATATAAAGATGTTTTGGTTAGCAGTTTGGTGGTATTTGACTGATCCAATAGGTCTAATTTTAATTGACTGAGTGGTCAGTGCTTTTTGGTCAATTTGATAGATCCAATAGTTTTAGATAAGTGGTTGGTGGTAAATTATTGATTTAATATTTAAATTGGATTTAGCCAAGGGTGGTGAATTTTTGGTGAATTAATCAAGCTTAATTTTATTTCACCGAGGTTTTGGTAAAATTTGGTTGTTTCTTACATTCAGTTGGTTTTAGCCAAGTGGTTGATGGGTTTTGGTTGATCTAATAGGTTCTTTGGCTTTGTCAAGTAGTTTGATAGTATTGGAGTAGAATATCGATGAATCCCCCTCGGGTTGGGACCATCTAGTACTAAAAAAATAGTATTGGTAATTCGATAAATTCATTTGGATTTGGCTAAGTGATTAGTGGTTTTTGATTGATTCGATAAGTTCAATTTTATTGGGTAAGCGGTTGTGATTAATCAGTTTGATAAGTTCAATGGTAATGAGTAATTTTATGTTATCTATCTACTTAATAAAAAAATTTCATTCACTGACTGACTGACATCTGAAACCTTCGAGTCTGCTAGGGTCAATCTATTTGGGTGAGTGGGTGAGAATTGGCAAAAATTATCGAATAATTCACCAAATTGCTCACCTGAAACTCAACAAAAATCAGTATTAGAGTTTAAGTAGATTAAGTAGTTAGGATAATCAACTCACCAGCCACGAGAGCAACAGTGGAGCTGTTAGTCTGAGTGGCTCGAGAGTAGTGCTGGCACAGCCTATAGGCTACAATGTGAGCTTATCATCTGATAAACTTTAAATACTGTAGTGAAGCACGGGTATTTGGATGTTAGGTTTATATATTTTAAAAACCTGCCTAATTTGGTTCACTTAATTAATAAAATACTTTGGGCAAGTTAAGTAGAAGTTGACTTAGTAGTTTGGAAGATATGTCACATACTCATTTATTCAAGGCAAGGGGACCAGGGGACCCTTCTTGCCGACACAAAAATAAAAGGCAGGATAAAAAAGGAGCAAAATATGCTAAAAACCCCGATTTAGCCTCTGATGTCACATACTCAATGATTTTAAGTATAAAGATATGTTTCGGATAGCAGTTTGGTGTTATCTGATTGATTCGATAGGTCTATTTTGTTTGGCCGAGTGGTTAATGGCTTTTAGTCAAATTGATAGGACATAGTTTAGTTTTGAGGGGTGATTAGTTATTGGTTGTTTTGATAAGTTCAGTTAGGTTTACCTGAGTGGTTGGTGGTTTTTGGTTGTTTCGATTGAGCAATTAGATTTGGCTGAGTGGTTTTGTTTATATATAATATAAAATCTAAATTAATAAATTGAAAATCTGAAATTTTATAGGCACCGTAGCGGAGCACGGGTAAATCGGCTAGTAATATAGAACCTAAATTAATCAAAAAATCGGCCGATAAATAAACATGAGCAACGCCAGGTAACTCCGCTAGTATATATACCTTTTTTACTTTGATTTCAACAGTTTGCATTTCAATTTCACCATTTAGTATTTCGATTTCAACATTTTACAAATCAATTCCAAAATTTTATACTTCAATTTCAACATTTCATATTTCAATTTCAATATTTTACAAATTAATTTCAATATTTTATACTTCAATTTCAATATTACACTTCAATTTCAGCATTTTACAATTCAACTTCAAAATTTTTTATTGGAAATTCAATATTTAAAAATTCAATTTCAATATTTTTAGTTTTAGTGATTGCATCATATCTAGTTCTACCTACAGACTCATTGATTTCCTTGCATCAGTGTTTTCTTTTGGTAGATTATTATATGATATAAGGGATATACAAATATTTATTAAATATAAAAAAAGAGTGGGAATTAATATGGTTGCACTATTTTAGCAGGAATAATAAAATAAAAATATCACTAAAAATTAAGCTGAAATTAAGATATAAAATGTTGAAGTTAAAGTATAAAATATTGAAATTGATTTGTAAAATGTTAAAATCAAAATGTAAAATATTGAAATCAAAATACAAAATGTTGAAATTGATTTGCAAAATATTGAAATTGAAATGCAAAATGTTGAAATCAAAATGCAAAATATTGAAATTGAAGTAAAAAAGGTATATATAATCTAAAGTAATCACCTGGAATCAATAGGTTTAAACAGTTTTAGCCAAAAGAGGCCCCATACAAAAATACTATAATAAGTTGTGAGAGCAACTGCAGGTCCATCTTGGGCAGCCCAAGTGAACAGAAGGTGAGAGGTTGATCATAACTCATATACTAGAAGTTACATGCTTTTGGTAACACCAACATTGGAGATAGAGTCCTGTACCATGTGGTTCTGTCTTGCACTACTTGCAAAGGTTATTGTTGGCTGTTTCAAATCTAGCTGTACCATATTGCATGACTACATGGTAAAGTTTTTGATCACTTAGTATAGGTAAAACTATGCTAGATCTTCACATATAAATGACAAAGTTTGACATTAAAAGAGATCCTCTATTTAGAATTGACAATTAGTATATAGGTGAACTAAAATTCATTCAAGATCAATCAGATCTCTCATGATGAGGATCAACTATAGTACAATGTAATTATGGGAGGCAATCAATTTTCCAGAAAGAATTTTGAATGAGAAGTTATGGGGTCAACTACAATGCAACCCATTTTAAGGTAAATTTAATAATGAAGTTGGATGCATGTTACAACTTGATATTGCAAATCAGAAACCAAGTCATTTATTTATCCAACACTTGCTCCCTTAACTTTATTTACCACTCAATCTTCAATGGGATAATCATCTGGTCTGTGATAAAGTTATAAAAATTTGGCATGAACGTGATTAACTATTCTTATTTAGCTCCAAATATATATGTTTTGCCACAATTTAATCAATTACAACCTAATGTTATTCATAAAGTAGCCAACCCATATCCTACCAAATCCAAAAGTATCACAGTAAAAAAACTTGGTTGCTGACTGCAAAGCTAGCCACTTGAATCTATGTAAATCATCTTTCTCTTTTTTAAATAACTTTCTCAGTTTGAGCTGCCCTATAAGCTTCAGTTTAAATTTGAATTAAGCTTTCAATATTCAGTCAAACTAAGATAGTAAAATCTCATCCTCATTAGTAATGTTGGCTGTAACAAAGTTGTTAGTACAGGTTGTTAGCTTATAAAAGCTGGAAAGATGAATACTTAGTATTACTGTGATAATGTCATATTCACATGAATTTATTAAGAAAACCAACTTCATAGACAAGGCTGGATGTCAGGAGTTCAAAAAGGTCAAACTTCAGGACTTCCTAACCTCAAGCACACCATGGACCAACGCTGGGTGCAGGCCAGATATGCTCAGGTTGGTCCAGGAGAAGTGCAAAATGCCCAGCCCTGGGTTATGGCAGTGGTGTTAAAACAGACGTCTTACTTTCTTAATCAAGACAGTTTTCTTTGACTGATAGGAAAACATGTTCTTAAACCCGCTCTATTTTGAAATTTCCAGCTTAGGTCAGCCCTGTCTTCAATCAATAACCTGAGTTTGGCCAATCACTAGTTACAGTACACTTTTTAATAAAAGCATGTGCTTATTTTTTTTAGTACTAGATGGTCCAAAGCATGTGCTTATTGGTGTATCTGAAATTAGCACCACTTTCATCAATAGATGATTCCTTGAGTTAGCTTAAATATATTTGCTCAAGACTAAACTTTCTTGTTGGTCATCTTCTCTTTAATAAATCCCCCATTCATTTACAGTTTTTTTTAAATTTATGGTTACTATTGCAAACCTGTGTGCAGACCTCCTTGAGGAGGTCTATAACAACGTTGGCCATCCTATCTTCATTAAGTATCTCCAAGATCAAGTGCACCATTGGGCCCCCCTAGTTTCCTCCAAACTGAGGCACCCAAACCCTCCAGCACTAATCTCAGCTTAGATATGGGCTTCCCTGTGGGGCCCACCCAAGTATTCCTGTTTATCAGCTTCCAACTACTCTACACCACTCTATATTTCATTTCACAGGGTTACTTTGGCTCTGATTCCCTTTTTACTATAACCATGATGATAAGTTTCCTGGCTTTGTGGCTGTGCACCATGCACCACCTTGCTGAGAACTGGAGAGTTATAGACACTCTTCTGATATTAGGCAACCAATCACTTTATTTTTATACATGCACATTATTTGTGTGGGACACTTTGCAAAGTGTGAATTGAGTGCACCAGCTGTTGGTCACATCTGCAATGGGGCTCACCACCATTTTATCATGTTGCCAATGGTTGGAGCATCTCAGCGTTATTCTGATACCGCCAACTGGGAAGTACCCACCCTTCTTGCTTGTACCTGGTGATATGGACACTTTACAATCTGTGAGTTGTGATTCCCCAACTTTCCATCAAAATTAAAAAATTGACACAATTAATTTTTTTCTTTGGCAACATATCTGGATGGTGCAGGCAGGATCATCAATGAAGGGCCTGGTGGTGATGGCCTTGGATAACAATGCACAACCCATTTATGAAATGGGTATGGGGTTGTTAATGGCCAAAAACGCGTTTCATAATGATGTTTTCTTATATAAAAACAAGCCCTATATCTTCTCTTATGGCTCATATATGGAACCCATTTCAGTATACCAAATCATCACAGAGAACCTGCACTTGACCACTACTATGATCCGCAGAACACAGGAGGTGGAAATGGAGTTAATTATTCAATATAAAAGTGTTTATGCTATTGCTGAAGATTTAGTGGAATATGTGACCTGAATAGTAAGAGTGGCCAACTATCCCTCTCCATTTTATGATGCAAAAAATGTACCCTGGAGGCATGCTTACACCTGAAGATGATTTTTATGGTAAATTATTGGCATTGTCTGCTATAAATAAAGATCATTATAGATATTTTTTGTTGACTGCTACCCTTTTATCCCCTTTTAGGAGAATTAGCACAAATATTTTGGTGGATACAAAAACCTCTGAGAATTTTATTGACCTGTACCTAGCTGACTACCTTGAGCTAAGTTACTTGCCAGGTGGTATGGTTATGGGAAAGGGTTCCTATGGTATTTCCACGCTGAACATTATGGGGTTATTGGATTATCAAGTTGGCAAATCTCATTTGGCTGGCCATTTCTAAGTTATCAAAAACCTCTTGTACCCCAATATTTTGGGTGCAGAGTGGTGGCAAAAGTTTGACATTAGAACCAACTTGAAAGACAATACCTTGTTCTTAACTTTGAAGAATGCCCATAAATTAGTTGTCTCTTTGGCTGAAGCAATCTTTCAGGGCAATTTTTACCACTGGCCAATATCCACACACACTCTTGCTTCATTGCTGAAGCCCTCTTTGAAGGTTCCCTTACCTTCATGTTTGAAGGGGTTGGAACCTTCGTTTTATCTGGCTTCAGCCAATGTACTACCAGCTCATTCAGAGTTTTATTGTGTTTTCAGGCTCACTATTGATCTGGTGCACATATTGTACCTCATTTACCTTTTGACAGTATGAGAGGAAGCGGTCTTAGATGTGTGGGTTAAGGAGCAGTTAGCCAAAGGCGCAATCTTTCAGCGTACCTCCCCAGTATGTTCCTCACTTCTCTTTGTGGACAAGCCAATGGTACCTTATGCCCATGCGTAGATTATGGGAATCTCAACAACCTCACAGTACCAGATTTACATCCCATCCCACTGGACTCACGGATTGTATGCTATGTGAAGAAGGCGAGAGTCTTCTCCAAACTGGATTGTTTAAATGCATTCAATCAGATCTGTATCATTAAAGGCTAGGAGTGGCTAACTGCATTCCATATAGGAAAATGAATTCTTTAATTTTGTGTATGCCCTTTGGGCTTAAAAATGACCCTGCTATCTTTCAACTCCATATTGATGCAGCTTTGGGGACCTGCTGGGATATGCGTGGTAGCCTACATGGATGATATTCTGATGTTTTGACTGACAATATGTCCCATGCAATACATCTTTGGCAGGTGGTAAAGAGTTTGAGGGCAGCTGACCTTACGTTAAAAATTAGTAAATGTGAATCCTTTAAGTCCCAGGTCATCTTCCTGGGCAATATCATGTTTGACCAAGGGCACATGATAACTTCATACAAGGAGAAGGTGATATGTGAGTGGCCCACTCCAACTTTTGGTTAATGAATTGAGGAGTTTTTTGGGGACGTGTACGTTCCTTAAGAAATTCACACCCAATCTTTCTGAAGTGGCGGCGCCCTTGTATAAGGCTGGTGGGGCTAAAAGTACTTCAGTGGCCTTTAACTTTGCAGGATGCCTTCTAAGTGGTAAAGTGAATACTGCTGTCCATGTCTGTTCTTTATGTTGACCACAATAAAGAGTTCATTGTGGCTTCTGATGCACTAACTTTGCCATAGCGGCGGTCCTATTACAAGTAGGTGAAGAAGGAATAAAAAATCCGGTATGATATTTTCCAGGAAGATGTCTTTACTTGAATTAAACAATGCCTTATATGATAAAGAGTTATTAGCAGTGGTTGAGACGCTGACTACTTGGGTTCATCACTTGTATGGCTCATCCCAACTTTTCCACGTACATACAGAGCACCATGCCTTGCTGTACTACTACACAGCTCATGTCTTGACCCCACGGCAAACCTGTTGGCATGATACCCTAGCACAATTTGTGTTTTACTATGAGTTTAACAAGGGCAAGGAAAATAATTTGGCGGATGCTTTGAGCCCAACCCTGCACTAACTCCCAATTCTAAGGAAGTAGAAGTGCATAATACCCATTAGATGATTCTGCCAGGTAAGATTGTGTCTCAACTTCTCTAACCCTCAGCCAACAGGCCAGAGCTTGCTCCTTTGAAAAATGCGGAGGAATATGTTATGTTTAGAAAGGTGGTCCTTTCACAGCCTTTGTAAGCCCAAAATACTATGGTCCTTGCTAAGAGCACATTAAATAATGAGGATATTACAAGTGCTTAACACTTGAAGGATGAGATGGTTTGGTTTCAGGGGCGCCTATGGTTCCCGCAGGACCACTTCACCTGGAAATCATCCAGGACCATCATGACATAATCATCATTAGTCATCCTTGGAAGATGAAGACTCTAGAGCTAACTTGCCGCACTTACATTAAGAAGGGGTTAGCCACACAGGTGAGCCAGTATTGTAGTGCCTGGTCTGCAACCAAATGAAACCAAATGTCAGGACTTTAGGGGAGGAACTCCAACCTGGCCCCTATTAATCAGGGCCCCAAAGCCCCAACGAGTTAATAGGCCATTAAGGCCCAAAGTAAAGCTAAAAATGGAAAGGAGATATGTGAAAAATGGTGAATTAAAAATAATCCTTGAGGTATTTATAGAACCTTGATGGATTGGGAATGGGTAGATTTGGCATTGATTGCCAAAGCTGAGGGAAACAAATAATACATGTGGAATAGGTGCATCCTCAGCATAAGTTGCTGGTGCACCCAAAAGGGTTAATTGATTGGGTCAACGTCAGAATGTAATTCCCCACAGCCCAATTGATTTGTTGTCATCCTTGGCATTAGTTACCAGTGACAAATTTATATAACTAATTATTGAGGTCAATCCCTGATACTTCAGATCAGGCTTACCCCAAGTTAATGGGGAGCCCAATCTGGCATCCGCACATAGACAGGTCTTGACCCCTAGTCAGGGCTTCTTTCAATAAAGGGAGAACCCCAACACCAAATTTACAGCCACTATTAGAGTTGTTGGTACTATTTCAAAAGGATGAAGGGCCTTGAAATTCTTTATTGGTGTTTTCTATTTTGGAATTGCCTGTATCTCATGGCTACAATGCCATTATGGTAATGATGGACCGTTTTACAGACTTTGCCCACTTTATTCCTTGCAGAACCACAGTAATCATGGCTGAGATGGCTAGGCTCTTTGTCACCAATGTGTTTGCTCTTCGCGGGTCCCCCAAGACATTATTTACAATCATGGGCCCCAGTTTACCTTTATCTTTTGGGAAGAGTTGTATAAGACTTTGCAAATCCTCCCTGCCATTCAATTGCCTAATGCCCCAATCAGATGTGCAGACTTAACGAGTGAACCAGTGCCCAGAACAGTTCCTGTGGTGTTACACCGCTGCAGATCATTCATGTTAGGTTTCCCATCTCCCCATGGCCCAATTCAGTTATAACAATGCCAACATGGATCAAACGGTTGTTCCCCCTTCTTTTTCAACTATGGCTTCAACCACGCCTTCAACATGGAGCCCAGTTGTGGATCCAAGGTGGAAGCGGTGGTGGACTTTTTCAAAATGATCAAAAAAGTACAGCAGGGGATTAGTATAAATTTAGATGCAGCCATGCAGGCTTACAAGGAGAAAGCTGATGGTAAGAGATGAGTTGGACCAGCGTACAAGGAAGGAGATCTCGTGAAGCTGGATTCTAAAAACATACCAAATCAAGCAACCATGCAAAAAACTGGGAACAACGAGGATTGGGCCTTACTACTTTTTCAGAAAAGTGGGCCATGCCTCATACCAGTTGGATCTCCCCCTCATTTTAAATCTTTTCAGTGTTCCATGAAAGCAAGCTTAAGTTGTTTGAGAAAACCCCACCAGAGACTGGTGAGGCTTATTTCATGGATGGGGCACCAGAGTGGGAAGTGAATGAGATTGTAGTCTCCCATAAGGTATGAAGAAAACTTGAGTATCTCATATCCTGGAAGGGATTTTATGCAGCGGAGAACAGTTGGGTCCCAGCACTTGACTGCGCCCATGCCCAAGATCTAATTAAAGCATTCCACCAGCGTTTCCCAGAGGCTGCAGGTTTGAAGTCCAAAGACATTTATGCCATGAAGTTGGCCCCTGACCACAAAAACTTTTCCTTGGCGAATGTCCCTGGAGGGGGTGGAGCCCAAAAAGGAGGAGAGGGTAATGTCATGTTCACATGACTTTATTAAGGGAACCAACTTCCTAGACAAGGCTGGACGTTAAGAGTCCAAAAAGATCAAACTTCAGGACCTTCCTGACCTCAAGCACACCTTGGATCAACGCTGGGTGTAGTCCAGATATACTCAGGTTGGTCCAGGGGAAGTGCAAAATTCCCAGCCCAGGGTTATGGCAGTAGTGTTAAAACAGACGTTTCAACTTCATAATTATGACGTTTCAGTTTAGTTGATTGGTGAATTGGGTCTTGAACCCATTCAATTTTCGAAATTTACAGCTCAGGTCAGCCCTGTCTTCAATTAATAATCTAAGCTTGGTCAATCACTAGTTACAGTACACTTCCCAATGGAAACATGTGCTTATTGTTCATCTGGGATTAGCACCACTTCCATCAATAAATGATTCCCCAAGTTAGCTTAAATATGTTTGCTTGAGACTAACCTTTCTTGGTGGCTGTCTTCCTTTATAGATCCCTCTTTTATCTAGAGCTTTTATTTTATAGTTAACATTGCAAACCTGTGCGCTGACATCCTTAAGGAGGTCTATAACAACTTTGACCTCATATCTTCATTCAAATATCTTTAAGATCAAGTGCACCATTAGGCACTTAAGTTCCCTCAAACGGAGGCACCCAAACCATCCAGCACTGATCTCAGCTTGGATATAGGCTTCCCTGTAGGGCCCACCCAAGTGTTCCTGTTTATTGGCTTCAAATAATCTACACCCCATTAAACTACCCTGCACAGGGTTACTTTGGCTCTGGAGCCTTTTTGCGGTCCCCTTTTTAGTATAACCATGATGACGAGTTTCCTAGCCCTGTGGCTGTGCACCACGCTCTACCTCAATGGGAACTGGAGATTTATAGACACTCTTTTGACAGATAATTGATATTATTAGCAAAATCATACAAGTCCACATATTTGGCTTATTAAGACTAGGAATTGTTTGGCAAACTGCTGAAATGCTTGTGCTAGGGTACTTTTACTGTGTTACACCATCCCAGTGGTCTCAGGATGATAAGTGATATTAAGGACTATACTGATTCCCATTATCTCATTCAGCTTCAGGATAACTCAAGATGTGAAATCAATTAAATTGATTTTTAAAATAAATTTGTGAACAACCATATAGATGTATTATCTGCTCTATAACTAATTTGCAGTTGATATCTTCCTAAGATCTCCAATGGCCAAGTTTTGAATCCTTTAGTGAGATGATCAATTGCTACTATATCATATTTGTGGTTAAGAATGCTGGTTAATATAGGGTCCTATAAACTATGGACACTGTATGCCAAGCCCAATCAGGCTTGACTAACCTGTAAGAGTTGTAGGGTCATAAGGTTGATAGGCTTTACTTTCATAATATTTCATTGTTACTAGCATGGAACCGTCTGAAAAAGTTGAGACTAGCCTGCTAGTCTGGATAAGTAGACACCCAGAAAAAAATCAGAATGCTGGAGGATAACCTTCCAAATGACTTGATATCTCATCAGGAGGGGAACAACTGTGAAATGATGATTGATGATCACCGTTGCTAATATACCCGCCAGCATCACATTGTTGCAGGAAAGGTGGCTGCAGATTCAGCTGCAGTTGTTTCCTTGGGCCCCCATGGGGTCCATAATCTGTTACAGGAACTCAAGGGCTTAAGGATGTGGGAGGGTCATGAAACAGCCAACTGAGTGGGATCACCTCAAGGAGAAAGAGTACATCATGCCACCACAAGGCTTCCAAAATGGGGGTCAACCCCAGGTGACCACTATACCAATATCCCCATTTAATTATGGAGGGCAACAAGTAGTAATTATGGCCACTATGGCCCAGTCGTTATGTAGACCTTGAAACATGGTACCATACAATAGTTGTCATGGTTGGATGACATTATAGTAGGAACTGATGCTAGTGATAAGGCTGGGCGACAGGAGGCCCAGAAGGTGAAACTTCAGGCTCTTCCTGACCTGAAACACACCTTAAATCAACGCTGGGTGTAAGCCAAGCAAGCCCAGGTTGATACTAATGGGGTGCAAAATGCCCAGCCTCTTATCTCGGCCCAGGATTTGAAATGAATGATTTACATTTTAAATGAGGATGGTTCAATTTGGTTAATTGAAGAGCAGGGGTTTGAAGCCCAATTGAGTTATGAAATTTTAAGTTTGGGTAAATAATGGCTTCAATTAATTACTCAAGTGAAGGCACTTCTTTTTAGCTTATGAAAATGGATGGAAGCATCTTTTTATTGGAGCGTCAAGGCTTGGGCGCACTTCCGCAGAACCTGAATTTCCTTGGCCCACTTTAAATATGGTTTTTGCAACCAACTTTCCTCGTTGGTCAACTTTCTTCAATAAATTTACCCATTATTTTACATTTTTTTATCAATGGTCCCTTGGGCAAACTTGGTGGTGGACCTCTTTGGGGAGGTCTCCAACTATGTGGGCCACTACCTTTTATCACAATTTACAAAAATCCCAGGTGCCCCCTTGGGTCGCCCAGGTCCCCTTCAGATTGAGGCACCCAAGGCCCCTGACACCAAGTTACACTTGATTATGGACTCCCCTTTGGGGTCCACTCAAGCGGTGATATTCCTGACTTACCTGGTACTTTATGTTGCGTTTTACACCCTTGCTTGGGGTGCCTTTTGCACAGGCACAGTTTGAGGTGCCTTCCTTTCCATTCTCCTAACGGCTAGTTCCCTAGCAATGTGGGTTTGCATCCCACATCACCTTGCTGGGAACGAGAGAGTTACAGACACTCTCTTGACAAGAGTGCAACTAACAAATAGCTCAAATAAATAAATTTGAATTTTTCATGCAATATTTTTTATTAAAAAAGGATAAAAATTTGACCAACAATTGTATATATTGAAGATTGTCTTAAGTACTAGTGCCTGGGGAATAGTATGATTTTGCATTAACCGTGGGGAACAAAATCACATTCACTTCTGAAGGATGGACATTTCTAAAATTTTCATAACATCAGGGTGTTCCAAATATGAACAGCTGACTTAGGCTCAAATTTTGCCACTAATATTCCCTCATGGCGCTATTTTGCTTGGCAGATTGGTGATGCTTTGTCCAGCAGATAACTGAGTACACCCATGGCCAGGGTAATTATGAGTGATCCTATTGCATATTGAAGGGATTTATTGCTCCTTAACCTGTTGATGATTAGATCCAATTTCCAGCAGAGCAGAAATGGGTTGTTAAGGTTTCAACCCCAAGCGTACAACAGATGATTTAATTACTATGGGCACCAAAATTAAAAATTTTAGTGACCCCACATTGGACACAAGATTACTGAAAAAGAGGAGAAGCCGCCAATCTTCCACTGGCGATGGATTCTTGCCACGGACACCTCTAAAACACCCCCCAAATTCTGCACCAACTCCTGGGTGATTAGAAGGGGGGCAAGGGAGCAATCTTCAGAAGGTAGCCATTACCCATCACTTGTCACCCCACAAAGGCTAAGTCACCTTGGGAAATGAGAGGGAAGCCGCCTTCTTAGCCCCCTTCTTTGTCTGGAATGGGAACTCCTAATGATTGAGGCGCATAATATGCTCCCTGGGATTACAATAGCATCTTAAATATTAAATCTTAAAGATTTTCAATAATGCCCTTGTTGAATAAGCTTTAGATACTTAACTAAGCCTCTATGTCCTACTGTTTAACGAGAATGAATGGTTATTTTCAGATGAGATGAAGGTTGAGGGTATATTCTTTGGTCATTTCCCACTTTTTTGTAAAATTGCCCATCCTAGATTTTAATGCACTCATAAGTTAATCCAAGATGAGGCAAATCACAGGTTTTTTGGCGGCGTAGTTCCTCATCTTCAATTTTGAAATAAGTTGGTCTGAACAGGGTAATATTGCTTCTACAACAGGCAGCCGCAAAAGTTTACCAAATTTTTAAGTTTGTATGGAAAGACATACTATCTCTTAGTTGTAGGCCTGTTCTTTCAAGGCCCATTGTGCTAACCAACGTATTGGGTTTCTTAATATTATATAACCATTGTAATTTCGTGGTCAGTGACAATCTTAAACTTAGTCCCATGTATTTAGACCCAAAATGTTTACTGACGTAAATTATGGTTAAACATATCCGCTTGGTTATAGTGTTATTGAACTTTTGCTTGTCCAAAGCATGACTGCATGAAGCTATCAGATGTTCTTCTCCATCATATACTATCTGAGAAAGTACAGCTCCTATAGCTTTGATTGATGAATTGAATTGTACTATAAAAGCTGACCAAATTTATGACATTTCAGGATGGGGACTTCAGTTAAAGCTTTCCATAGCCATTCAAAGGAGTACTTACATTCTTGAGAACATTGAAAGTTGATTCCTACTTAAAGCAGTTGTATTAAAAGTCTGGAAAGTTGCGAGAATCCTAGATTAAATTGTTGGTGTTATCCAATCATTCAAAAAATACAATGTTATCTCACTTACTCTCAGTTTCTCTCATAAAATTAATGGCGTCAAGTTTTGAAGCTGTGGCTTTATTCCTTGAGTGTTGACTATAAGACCTAGATACTTTATTTGAGACTTGAAGAACTGGCATTTGCAAGACTTGATTTTTAAATGATACCAGGATGAAATCCAAAAAATTTTTACAGGTGTAATAAATGCTGAATGAAAGTTTTTAAAAACACCTTTATACCATCAAGGTAGATGAGTCGCAACTTATGTTCAAATCTCTCAAATAATGTTTATCCCAACTGGAATGTGACTGGCGCATTTCATAATACTTGAGGGCCTTTTTGTCAACAGTAATAATATTTGGAAGGTAATAATTATGCACTTTTCTGGTCTTCAGGAGGCAGGTCAATCTGCCAGTACCTGTTAATGAGATCTAGAGCTGTGAAATAATTGTCTCCCTTAGTTGGTCCAAGGCATCATTTATTCTCAGTAAAGGACAGAACTCTTTTTAGTTATATTATTAAAATGCCAGTAATTAATAACAACTCTTTTAGAGCTATCTTTACATATTATCTATATATACTGAACTAGCTCATGGGCTGCACAAAGGGGAAACCATCCTTTGACGTATAATCTTCTATAAGTTCTTCTGAACCTCTTTGTCAATGGAATTACTTTTCCTTATTGGCCAAAAATCAAATGGGGTTTGCATCCCCGGTATTAATATGGTGTTGGATACCTACAGCGCACCCTAGGGCATTGTCCGTTGCAAATACTTGAGTGCATTATCGTGAAATTCATTACTTGTCCTTCTGATCCTCAGTTATCCCATTGATTTTTTCACAGAATTGACCTCAAAATTTGGTAGGGGCGGTTCAGGTAAGCCAAACTCTGTCATATTTTTAAGCACATGTTTTATTTTTTCTTATAGCAAACAAGGTATACAAACGTGATCTTCTACACCTCTTGACAAAAAATTTGGGAGCGGTTAGATTAGCAAGTGATACACAGATTTCCTGATGCCCTGACAAGATTATCCCAGTAGCAGCAAAAGGTTCACCCTCAACTGTTGACAAGGGGATAAAACTTCTCCAAACAACCTTCATGTAACTTTAGGTTCTTTCTGTGTAACACTTCTTGCCATTCTCCAAGTAATATAACTTAGTCCTTTAGGGCTTTTAAGAGAAATATCTTTATTCTCAGGAATGGTGGCAGGAGGAGCGGAACTTCTGGGACTCAATTTTTGGCATTGGATAGTAATTATGTCATTGTTATAAACCACATAGAAAAATTATACTATGAGTTATGGAAGCACAATTATCCCTTAAATAATAAAGATGCAAAGTTTGACCCAGGATAGTAAAAGTACGCTCCTCATAGTTTAAAAACGGAATTATAAAACTTAATAAAACAAGCATCAACAATAAAAATTAAATTTATCATTGGGAAGCACTATAGCAGGGTCATTAACCTGCAGAGAGTTGAACCTCATTGTTAGCAAATTATAAGCCCCCTCACTCATAGTACTTATAAGCTCAGGCACTTTTATATAGTAGATGATGGGACACATCAGTAGCTATTCTCAATTTTCTGGCGGTCTGACAGGAAATTACATTCACAGGGGCCCTGCTGTCAATAATATCTTAAACTAAATCTTGTCTACATACTTAACAATATTTGTAAAATTGGAAAAGTAGTATTAATATACTTTTATTGAAAGAATTGAGGGAGTGTAAACATTATTAATCATAATCCTTATTTGTTCTTTTACATTGGGGAATTAGTTTTTTACAGCATTGATCAGGAGCGTGACTTTAACTCATTTTAGTGGAGGTAAAGATTGTGACCTCTGGTCTCTCTGAATTAAATTAAGTTAAGTGATTTATGTGCTATAGGGTTTTAAATAACTTCTTGTCTCTCTCGCTTTGTGGTTGCTTTCTGACTTCTGGTGATTAATGATACTACAGGAATGCTTCTACAGTTCCTGGTATACGAGGAAAGCTCACGTTCCCTCATGTATATAGGATAGGAATGGATGTTGACCAGAAGTAAAACGCCTCCCTTCTACTGCGGATGCTCTATTCCTTGGCTTTCATCTTCTTGAAATGTCACAAGATCCACCCCTTGGTAGTGCTTAAGGAAAGAGGCCGTATAATTCCCCTTGGATTCACAGATTCAACATGTTATATTGCCCAAAGCTAACCCACTGACCTTAGCTTGCTTAACATATGAGACTGACTTACTGCTTAGGGGGCCTACTCCATGCATGTTAGGCACCAGACAACCTTTTCTAAGATCACAATCATCCTCATAGAGCAAATTTTCTCTGATGCTACCCCTTGTAGCATTGAGCTAGTTTAGTAAAGTGTTCACACCTAGGGAAATCTCTTAGCGACTCTTTTAGACATGTTTGTTATACTTAGGCCCTTGGAACTCAATGGAAGCTAATCTAACCCCACCCTTGGCAGCTCAGCTTCAAGGTATCCATGATAGAGAGTGTCTTTGTTAAAACAGAGCAGATCTCAAACTGGTTACTGAATTATGAATACTGACTAAACCAGACTGGTTATTGGCGATTAGCTCACTTGTATAACCATATGTGAATTAAATGATAAATATGAGATTCTGTAGAAAGGTTTTATTATTAAGATAAAAAGTGAGAATATTTATATAAAGGGACAATTCAAGATAGAAAAGAATGATATATGAAAAAGAATTGGGAATATAGGTTTAATATGGGGATTTTCAAGATTCTCTTGGAAGATGCTGTCTGATTGTGCTTTAGTGGCCTCTTCCATTTGGGCCAATTCCTGTAGTTGTCAGCTCCATCTCATAGTGGTTATCCCTGAACTTGGATGTCAAGGACTTTTCACCAAACCAGCCTCTGGGTGTTGGGCAGTTGTATCTTATTATAGTGTTGATTAATTATCAAAATTTGGTGGTACTCTGGTTGACATCAGGTTGGAGAAAAGGCGCTCCTAAAATGCACTTCGCATAATGGTTTTGAGTGACTCTCAGAATTGGTTGAATGCCAAATTTAATATTCATTTTCATATCTCATAAACTCTCATCAGGGTAAATTGGACGGGTCATTGTCACGTCTTTGTCAGAATGCAAATTACTTTGGCCACTTGAAGGTATAAAATTGGGTCAGTTTTAATACTAATTTCAGGCGACATCATCTTCTATCAATTTATAATCCTCTGACAACTAAGCCTAAAATTATATCACATGATGTCATTCAATTCTTAGATAAAATTCCTTTTTTTGCCAAAATCTATAAAAGGGACTCATTAACTCCAATCCAGTTGGGTTAATCGCCAGTACCTCCACCAGTTTTGGGTTAAATTTTAATCATTACACTGGTCAAGAAATGATTTGTTGAACAATTTGTTGCCTCACCCACAACACTTCACTCTCAATATGAGATCTGGGGAATGATCTAAAGTGCCAGGCGTGTACTCTATTAAACACAATGTAAGTATCATCATTCCAGATGGAGTATTTAACTCCTCTCTTCTTTAAAACAGTAGAAGCCCAGTAAAATGGGCTGTAATTTCTCTGGTACATGTTCCTCGCAGGTGATAAAACAATACCTTGTCTCCTAGGCTGAACTCTGGTAGCCTGATTCATCTTTGGCTCTACATTTTGCTTTGAGGAATGGTCGTTTCAATATTTGAAACCTCTAATTAAATTATTATGAGCTCATCAGCTGACTTCTGGTAGCTTCCAGGCGACAGGATGTTCTGGTCCGCTGAATTAAATGGTGCCAAGAGGGTTGGCAGAGCTGCCTCTCTCCCATACAGGGATTTAAAAGAGGAAATACCAATCAATCCGTGGTGGCTCAACTGGTAAGCTAACAACAATGAGGGCTTCAACTAATCCCATTTTGGCTTGTAATTGAGAGTCATCTTATTTGTACCTAATAAAGTTCATATATTTGCATGATGCTTTCCATTTTTCTTAATTAGCGTCGGGGGTAGTGAACTTTTGATTCACTCCCATCAGGTCTATCAGTTTTCTCACTATGTCTTAGATGAAGTTCTTTCCATTGTCTGATATAAAAACTTGAGGGTAGCCATGCCTTGTAATAACTTGATTGTATAGGAAGTAAGTGGTGGAGTTTGCATTGTATGTCTTAACTGTGGAGGCCTCAACCCACTTGGTGAAGTGGTTGATCACGACCAGAATAAAATTAGATTCACTGGAGACTGTTGATAAGGGTACCATCACGGCAATTGAGACATTATTGAAAGGTTCTGTGGGGGGGATAGTGTAAACTTGAATCAGTTCTCCAGCAGATGAAAACTTGAACAAGGTATGCACAACTCCAAGGCTTGGTGCACTTCGTCTGACATGCACTACCAGTAATACCTCTCTTTCAGGTATGCCAGCGTTTTTTTAAATTCTTCCCTGGACCACGTGCTTTAGGGCCTCCATTACCAACTCTGGGTGGTCACTAAATTAGATATAGGGGTACAACTTAAATAGATTATCTTTTTTACATTTCCATTAACATGCCAAGTGTCTTTGAAATATCTCCTCAGGACGCTATTAACTTCATCTGTTTCGTCCTGCCAGGCCTCTTAAGGTAGTCCAATTAAGTTATAAAGGCTTTTCTCTCTGTACTTGCAAGTGGAACACTGGTAATCACAATATGCTGTCCGTGTTGAGGCGATTATCTTTGCTTGATGTATGATTTTATAAAATTATATTCTCAGAGGAGTAAAACCCAATGGGCAAGGCGTCCATCAGGATACTTCATGTTTCTCAACCAGTAAAGCAATGCATTATCCATGACTACCTTAAATTTTACTTTGTAAAAATAAGGCCTAAAGTTTTTGACAACTCTGATCACCACCAAGTACTCACATTCAGTGAACGTATAGTTCACTGACTTGCTGAAAATTTTGAGTAATATTTGATCTGGTGATCCACCCTAACTTCATCCAAATGTGCCAGGATCGCACAAAGTCCTATGTCACTGGCGTCAGTATGTAGTTATAATGTTTTGTTAAAGTCAATATAGGCCAAGATTGGCGCCCCTACCAAGTAGGCCTTGCCTACGTTAATGCATGTTCCTGTTCCAGGCCCCACTTGAACTTCATTTCTTTAGTGATCAGGTATGTGAGGATTTCCGCCAAGTCTGAGAAATAGGGGATGAAATGCCAGTAGTATCCCACAATTCCAAAGAAACTCTTTTTGTACTCATGCTCCTTAGTGGAACCATAGCCACGATGGCATTCACCTTCCCATATTGAGGCTTGATTCTTCTAGGGCTAATCTTATACCCAAGGAACTCTTGATGTCTCTTGAGAAAAGTGCACTTTCTTTATTTGGACTTTAAATTAGATGTGCGCAGCTGCATAAAGACTTCCAGGAGGTTCTGCAGATGCTCTTGAAATGTTTGGCTAAATACAGTGATGTCATTAAGGTATATCAGCAAAGCTTATAACTTAATTTTGCCAAAAATGCGATCCATCATACACTGGAAGTTAACAGGGACGTTTCAGAGCCCCTGCGGCATCTTCATGGGCTAAATAATTCCTGGATATTAATCAGGGAGCATTTCTCCTGATCCTCTAGCGAGAGCTCTATATGCCACTAGCCTCTGTCTAGATCTCATCCAAAAAAGTACTTCAAGCCAACCAGGAGCTTTAGAGCGTCATCAATGAATGGTAGTTGGTATGAGTCCTTCTTAGTTATCTTGTTCAGACAGTGTTAGTACATGACTACTCTATGGGTTCCATCCTTTTTGCGCACAAGCAACAAAGGAGATGCCCATGGTCTCTTTGACGGTCTGATTAGCCTTTCTTTAGCTACTTGGCTCAGCTCTTATGCAATAATTGTGTCCTCAGCTTTGAAACGGTGGTAAAGTTTATATTTGTTTGGTATAGCGGAACCAGTATCCATATTATGGACCTCACCCTTTCATAGGCCATAATCATAAGAGCCAGTATGAAGATGTCAATAAACTCGTCCAACAGCCCTTCAAGTTCCTTCTGCTATCTAGGGGTCATATCCAAAACCCAAGCTCATCAAAATCCCCTATTGCATAAATAGATACAATCTGGCATGTGGCCTGTCGGGTCAGTGCAAAAACTTGTCCTTTTTTGCTCTAATAGGTTGAGTAGTGATATTCCACAAAATGATGTTCAACTCTCCAGAGTAGGCAGTGTCATAGAGCCCTAGTAGTACTCTAGGTTCCTTCCCATGGATTCCATAATGCCTGTATACTTCAACTATGGTGTCAGGCAGAATCGTCACATGAATTGACAGGGTCATCCTGCATTGATACCATGGTTTTATTCTCTATAGTTTTTCTAGCACTTAATGGGAGCCCATACACTGTGTTAACGTTAGGCGGTAGCTTCTTTACACCTTTCTCAGTCAATGCATAGAGTATGGGGTAGATAGATTGGTCTATTTAAACCAAGCACATATGTTGTTTCTGCTATTTGAAGTCATTGTCCTTAATTAACAGCAGAAGTTGGTAACTCAAGATGCCCACGCTGCTGTTGGTAAAATCAATTTTTACTCTAAACTTTAAGAGAAAACTGTGTCACAATTAAGAAGTCATAATGGTGTTATCCAAAACACTGCCAGTGCCGTTAGGACCATGCACCCAAGGCATAAGGGTAACGCTGAATAGGCTCCTAGGGCTCAGGTAACATCTGGTCCTGCAGTGCAGTACTTCATGTTATAATCAATATTGGGCATGAACTTCAGTTTCTTCATATATTTAGATGAGAAAGGTGTTGATTGGAGCCCAGTGTCTGATACTGCCAATATGCGCACCTTCTGGATGATCACTTAAACTTTAATACGCTATTGCTGAAAGGGTTTTCAATAGTTAGTACATTGGTGAAATGTTCCTCAAACTGTTTATGTGTAGCAGCACTCGTGGTAGCTTTGACATATTCTTACCACCCAGTCGCCAAGTTCTTGAAGGTAGCCATATCTAACTGCTCTCCTTCTTCAACTGAATTGATGACCCTGGTAGGCTGCTTTGTTTGCACCAAATATGTATTGCTTGATTAATATTCGTCAGTGCTATGTACTCTTAACCTAGCAGGCACAGTCACAGCACTAGGTGCTCCTAACACGTGGTATCCTTCACTAGCCAAATTGTCATTTTCATGATCTTCACCCTCAGTGTGGAGATCTACCCAGTTTACTGCGTTTGAGGTATCCTCTTGAGAGGTGTGTCCTTTTTTTCAGCGGGAAATGGATAAAATTGGTGAAAGTGCCCAGGTTGATGGCATTTGTTACAAGTTAACTCTCAACAGTACAAGCATTAAGGTAGTTTAGAACTCTTTTCCTTTAGCTTGCCACCCCTATCATTAGCAACATAGATGGCTTTGTTAGCTTGTTAAAGGTGTGGTGTTGATCCCATTGCCTTATATTCAACTTTATACATCCCTTGTACATTGAGTAATGCTTATTTAAGTACCTGAGGAATGTTGCGCTATTAACCGCAGAGTCATATGCATTTCTTAAGTTAGGATGCCTCTCCAATGAGCTCATAAAGATGGTTTCATGGTAGGCAAATATATAGTTCTGGTAGTCTACAATTGTTGAGCCTTGTGATAGTAGTGGAGGCATAATTCACAACTGACTAATTCTTGCCCATTTTCATAAAGAGAAACCCTTGTTTCATATATTGGGCGTTTTGTTCGCTACTAAGCTCACTAGTCAGATACTCTTCACTTTGGTCCAAGATAGTCCAGGTTTTAGTCTCACACTAAGGATCACTTGAGCCTCTCATTTCATACACTCTTGCACATGGTGAGCTTTTTGTCAATTGCTAGCACCATCCATGCTGTTTTCATACATCTTGAGGAAACTTAAAATTATACTTTCTCCAGGTGCGTACATGTTCTTAAAGTATGGCTTAAAGTTAGGATCCTCTTCAAAATAATCAGCATGCATCATGGTCAGTTTTTTAGCAGTTCTGACCAGTTGTGGGACGTTCTGTTAAGTAACCCATATGAGCCCTCCAATCAGATTATAGATCAAGTAGAGGTATGTTCTGGTATACTATGTTTTTGTGCCTCTAAATCTTTTATACTCTTGTCCTTGGCAAACAGCATATTGTTTTGCTGTTTCAAGCGCTCTTTATACTACTTTAAGGTGATGGTTTTTTCATTTTCTTTTTAAGTAATACGTCTCTCTTCAAAAATCTTAAGCATAGGTTCCAGTTTTTTAATGGGTGATGATCCTTTCACAATAGGTAGTGAGGCAATTCGTGCTCTTCTGGCGGTCTCCTTGAAATGCTTAAGATCAATGTATAGATCATGCACTTCTAGTTCTGGGGTATGAGTTCATAACGGATTGTATTCTCCTCCCTCACCAGGATCACTGAGGAAACCGTTACATAATAAACTTCCATAATTGCTTCTTCATTAACTGCTCATGAGAACTATCATGATCATTACTGGGGCTTAATACTGCCATGACTGTAGTGAGAACTATAGTCATCTCACCGACCTCATCTTGCTTAAGTGTGAGTCTGACTTGCTGCTCAGGGGGCCTACTATGCACAAATTAGCACTAGACAACCTTTTTATAAGATAACAATCATCTTTGTATAGCAAATTCTCCTCCAATGCTACCCTACATAGCATAATTCTCTTTGATAAGCTGCTTGCACCCATGGAGAATCTCTTATTGACACTCTTAGACATGTTCAGTATATGTTAGCCCTCAGGACTCAATGGATGCCAATCCAACCTCTCCATTGGCAGCTTGGCTCCAAGGTATCCGCAATAGAGAGTGTCCTTTTCAAATAGAGCTAGGCTCTGACTGGTTACTGTTTCTGCTTACTGACTAATTGCAGACTAGTCGCTGGAAATTAGCTCACTTAAACATCTATAAATGAAAATAAAAGGTTGAAGCTGAGATTCTATGGTAGTGTTTTTTATTAAGATAGAAAACAAAGTATTTTATACTTCAAGGGATAATTTAAAAATAAAAATCATTAAATTATTAAGAAATAATTGGGAATATATGTCTTAATATGGAGATTTTTAAGATTCCCTAGGCAGACGCTGTCTAATTGCTGCTTTAGTGGCCTCATTCATTTGGCCCAATTTCTTTAGTCACAAGATATTTCTTGCGGTGGTTATTCATGAACCTGGATGTCCAGGGACCCTTTCACTAGGCTTCGCTTCTGGGATTTGGCAACTGTACCTTATTGTAATATTGATTTCTTACCAAATTTGGGAATACTTAGATTGAAATCAGGTTCAAGCGATGGTGCGCCTATGATGCACCTTGCATCATGGTTTCAGATGATTTCTAAAATTGGTTGACCGCCATATTTGGCAATATCCATTTTCATGCCTCAAACGCTCTTATCAAATAATTTGGACAGGTAATTGTTAGATCATTGGGAGAATGTATATTATCTTGGTTCCCTGAAGGTATAAGAGGGGATCAATTTTCATACTAATTTCAGGTGACATTGTCATCTCCATTTAATAAATCCTCTGACTTTTAGGGCGAAAATTATCTTGCATGACATCATTCTGTTCTTGTGGAAAATTACTTTGCTTGCCTAAATCTATAAAAGGGGCTCATCCATCCCCATCTATGGTAATTTGGTCGCCTGTACCTCCACCAGTTTAGTGTTGAATTCAAATCATTTCACTGGCTGAGGAATGATCTGTTGAACCATTTGCAATCCCATCCATGACAGCTAGGTTGTAGAATTTTCCAAAGTTTACTCAATGAGGATGATTTTTTACGTGTTTTCTCTATTACTCTCATTAACTTGTAGGACCAGTTGGTTCAGGCTTTCACATTGGGTGGTCCAAATGTAATTTCACACCTCTTCATGTATTTAATCATGGTGGTTCATATAGATCCTTTACAAGCACTGGAAGTAGGAGATGCATCTATAAATAATTCTTTGTGACATTTTGAAGCGTAGTCCTGACGTCAAAACCTACCATGGCTTTAGCACTCAGCACCTGAGCTTTTTAGTAAACTGGTCAGAAAATTTTGTAACTGTCACATTTGTCTTGAACTAAAAGTAAAAAATTCAGCCTACCTAGTGGCCATGTGCTTAGTATATCCAAACTATTGTAAAACAGCATTTTTCAATTAAAAAAGGTTCAATGTTCCTCAAATAAGTAAGGCATGATCAAATCCTAAATCCAATTATCTAATCATTTTTTATTATTTAATCAAGGCTATCTGAACAGGGGATGGGCATTACCAAAAGAAAGAAAGAAACGACATGAAACCTGAGCAGGGTCAACTCCATCAAAGAAAGTTTTCCACCTCCAGATCAGGACTTGAATTTTTCTGGTTGCATCATTGATAAGGCTTTCGTGTTATTAAACCTACTAACCGCCAATAGCTTCCTTTGGCTGTCACCCTGACCAATTATCTAATCAATTGCTCTTGATATTGAAAAGAAAGGTCATCTGTTCCGTGCATGGTCATATTGAACATTTTCAAAATGACTGAACGCTTCCATGCTTGTCAAACTTAGGGAGATAAATGGATTAAATTGTTAGTATCCTGATTAGAAGCTCCTTAATTTGGACGTCACTGGTGCAGTACTAACATGGGGCCTGGGTTGCTAGCTCAGGTTGACTTTATTTGTAAGCTAGTTTCTCCGCAAATGGAGGCAAAGCAAATATCTATGTATGCACTGAGTATGTAGGCCAATGCATCATTTATTAAATAGCCTCTTGGTCAAAAATGCTTCTCCAAATAGCTCTGTTTGAGAAGGAAACACTGTTTATCATGGATATCAACGTCTACCATCCTACAATTCACTTTCAATTAATTATTCTCAAGTGTTAATTCAATTGATTTAAAAGCACTGCTGTATGACTTGTTGTATCTCCACAAGTTCTTTCCGCACTTCATGCATGTTAGTACGCAGTTCATCCAATTAATTTTTTGTGGGCAGTCACTAAGGTACAAAGCTGTGGAATTGATAGAATAGCTCATTGTTTGACTGAAAAAGATCTCAACTATATTATTGGAAAGCCCAAACAAGGTCGCTCAATCTGTAAATCTCCTAATCATGGCTCCTTATTGATCTTTAATTTATTGGAACTCAGACTGGAGGTGGTTAGTAGTCTTAATACTACTTCCTAAGCGCTGTGCAGCCATCCTCATTTAACGTTGGACGCATCAATAGTGTTCCTCAACCACCTCAGCCTGTCAAGTATTCACATGGAGTGATAGGAGTACATTTAACTTCCTCTTTAAGCTGAGTCATGCCTAGAATCCATTCATTGGTAACTCCACAGTAAATAATGGCTTAATATCCTAAGGGTCAGTAAATTCCAGTTTAGTTGATCAAGAAGTTCATCTAGTCGTTTTTAAATTCTGCATACTAGAATGTGGTTGTCATTAATAGTCTGACAAACATCCTGGAAAATGGCTTTGAGCTGCTAAGTCAGATCCTGCAATGCTTACATATTTTTCTGGTTTCTGTTAAACACCTTCATTATTAGGGCGTGATGGAAAAATGCTCAATTGGGAATTTTGAACTGTGGGATGAAGATCTACAGCGTGATACTGCCCATCTGGGCTAGACTAATACCCTGCTGTGATACTTGATGATGACTCAGAGACTGAAATTTATATTACTGAATCAGCTGGTCCCAATTCTTCTGGTCTTAAAATAAAATGGACGCTAGATAAGATTGATTGTGGAAAAGGAGCATAATTTCCCAAATTAACATCTGTCCTTTCTATCTCAGCAGCTACTTAAGAAATTTATAAGTCTCAAAGCTCTCAAACTGAGGGGAATATTGAAATACTTCTTTCTCCAGTGACATTTGATTAGGAATAGGAGGATTAACATATAAAATAACATTTGGTTGGGTGTTCTTTTTATCTCCCCTTCCTAGGTCAGGTCCATCATGAGGTCTAAAAATTTATTTTTTTGCCACTACAGTCACCATGTAGTGAGCACCAATTGTGTAGCACGAGTTTTTTCTTCATGCTATAGGCACAGGTTTTGTTTGTCCAGTCCATCTCTAGCTCCTTCATATATGTTACAGCTACATAATAGAGTTCTCAAATTTTGAGTATAGGTAAAATATTCTAAAGATCTACACAAATGAATAAAAATACCCATAAAAATTGATACTTTATATTAAATGACTAAATAAATTTTTAGTTAAATTACTTTCTAAAAATTTATTAGAGCTCTCGTGGTTAGGATCAATGATTATAATAAAATTGTTAATGGAAGAGAGTTGATTTGTATGAAATAATTCAGATGGGAAGCCACAGGGTTGACCACAACATACCCAGTTTAGGGTAAATTTTATTAAACATAGTTAAAAGCATTTTATGACTTTAATTTGAAAGTCAAAATTAAAATATAAAATAGCTAACAAACTTTCAGGTAGTAGGATGGTTTTTATAAAAATAGAATTTATTATCCTAATTACTAGTGGCTATTATGACCATCAATATAAGGAGTACTTGTGTACAGGAAAATAAGCTTAGGCCTACAAATGGGATCATGTCAGGGAGACAGTTGAGGTAAATATTGATATATGTATATTTATAGTTCAATATGAGGCTATTACACCAGAGAGGACTAACGCAGTATAAAAATTTTATTCATGTGAGGGATTTAAAATTTTATTTTTGTTAATTAGGAAAATCAAAAAGCTCTGATCCCACTGTACAACAAACAGTTTTGTGAGATTATACCAATGAAATAGGATTACTTTGCCTCTAATTATGGGATTTTCTACAATCAAGTAAGGCAGCAATGTCTTTTATCCTTAATTTGAAGTTAAAAGCTAGATGGAATATTTTAAATGACTTTAGAAATTGGTTTCCAAGTTGCTAATGAGATAAAAAAGAAAAACGGAAGTAAGAGAAAGAATGGAAGAAAAAACAAATCCCATACTGTAGATAATCAATTAATTAGCCACAAAAAATGTTGAAGATCAATTGATTGAATGCAGATAGAAATGGCTGTTAAAACGAGATCTCTCTTATGTTGAGTTTAGCATCCAAACCAGACTTGGAGCAATTTTAGAGAGCTTTAGCACAGGGGACAAAAACTATGTTATTGGTGAGGGATATTTTAGTGGACAGGGCATTTTAGATGGCTGGACGTGATAAGAGGGTTGTTGTAATTTCATGCAACCACAACCACAGATGAAGCATCTCTCAACTCATATGAGAGATCTTTTGAGATATGTTATGCTTAAGAGCGGGGTTGGCATGCGTCATGCTGCCCTTTCCCATGCATGGGGAATGCACAAACTTAGCGCTTATCCACTGTGTGTGGGCAAGGTCCCTAATGTTGAAAAGCGGGGAAGTAAAATGCTGGAAATTCCCTTTCATTTATAAAAAGGGAAAATTTGCGTTCCAATTGTAGTGGGACCGCTTTAGGACTTATATTACTCTTTTCTGATGGATAGTAATTATATACCTTGTGGGTGGAGGCCAAGAAATAGTTCTTATGGGCTGCAGGGAGCTTGAATGCAAAAAGGACTGAATTTTCTGAGGGTGAGATGCCATTCAGTTTTTGAAATGGAACACTTCTAAGAGATCCTTGCAGTTTGTGTAGTCTTTGGCTTACTCAGGAGTTTTCATGATTGGTGTATCCATTGAGAAAGACAATATTCAAATTAGTTTGGATCAAGAATCACTGATGAGTCAAACCTTAGTAATGGAAACAAAAGCTGACTTTTCCATTAATCAACCCTTAAAAAAGAACAAAAGGCATTTTTGCTTCCAAAAATCCCCTATTCAGCCCAAATAATATGAATACTTCCAGAAACAAGGACAAAAGTTCCCACAAAAAGTGGAAAAGATTTTTCCACTCAAAGAGCATTATATTTGTATTGGTCATGCCCCAGCAAAGATTATGTTTATCACGATATAAGTAAATAGAGTATGCTCTATATCAGATTTTTTCTAGTTTTATATTTCCAAAGTGCACATTTGCCCTTGTGTAAGTATATACCACTAATAAGCCTACTGGTGCTATTGTGACTAATAATCATATAGCATCTTTATATTTGGTCAACAAACTCTAAGGATTTAAAACTGATGCTCCCTGCCAGGTACCTTATGAGGCTAATAAGGAAACATACTGTCATGGTCCCATGACATCATAGTAGGGACTGACCCAAAGGAAAGGGCTGAGCGCCAGGAGGCCCAGAAGATGAAATCACAGGGCCTCCCAGACCTGAAGCATACCCTAGACCAACTCTGGGTATGGGCAAAATATGCTCAGGTTGATACTAGTGGGGTGCCAAGTGCCCAGCCTCTTACATCAGTCCAGGCATTAAAATGGACGGTTTACTGAATTAATGCAGATGGTTCAATTTGGTTTTTTGAGGAACAGGGTTTTAAAACCTGTTCAACTATGAAACAACCTGTTTGGGTCAAATCCAACTTCACTTGATCACTTGAGTGAAGTCAGTTTTGGCTTATTCCACCAATTTGGATGGCAGCGTTGACCTATTGGTGGGTCAGTGCTTGGGTCCACTGCAGAACATCCCGTATTCCCCCATCTGAGCTTATGTTTTCCCCCGACCAACATTCCTTGTTGGTCGACTTCCCAGATAAACCTTTTCTCATTTACATTTTTTATTTAAAATTTGTGATATTCTGAACGCTCCTGTGTGCAAACCTCTTTGAGGAGGTCTCGCGCTCCATTAACCTTGCCATTGCAAATACCTTGCAGCTATCACCTAGTGCACCATTTGTTCGCTTAGGTTCTCTCCAACATGGGTCACTTAGCCCCTTCCATTATGTGCACCATGTCACTTTTGGTGGGCTTTTTTATTGTAAAACTCACACTTCAGTGCCTAAGTGGTTATTGCTCCAGCACCCTCTGCTGGGCTCTAATTACTTTAGCACTAACGGCTAGTTACCTGGCGTTGGCCTTGTGCACCATGCCCCACCACGCTGGGAACAGGAGAGTTATAGACACTTTCCTTACACATACCTTCCCTATGATTTATAAATCCCAAAATGATAACTTACTACAAATATAGTAGAATATGAGTGTGACAAAATGATACACTTCAATGATCAAAAACATGCCCCTAGAATGAGTAAACTGCAAGGCAGAGCATCAATAAAACCAATCTCATGGCCCCTGATAACACAATCTACAAGATTAAACAAGACAAAGTGGATGATACTGCAAAAGCTTTTCTTTATGGAACTTTATACTATGGAGGACGATGAAGTGTTAACTATTTAACTTGGGTTGCCCAAATTTATGATTCACTTTTACACAGCTGCAAGAAACCCAGGAACTGAATTGAGAGTTATTCAAACTGGCTTTACCTTTGACTTTGCATAAATCCTTATATCCACCATCAAATGCAATTTTTAGGATTGTATAAAGTGGAAATACAAAGACAATTTGGTATTACCCAACAGCTCCATTCCAAACTTTCTTTTAATTATATGAGACTGCTTCTAATATTAGTTAGAATAATTGATACAATATTCTGGAGACAAAGAGTAATCAATGCGTTGCAAACTAGACTGTTTGATTTACAATGGAGTAATCGGTTATTTATGATTATAGTCACAAAGCAAATTGTATATGCTTCAAAACCCATACACCTTCAATCTTAAACAGGCTTTGGCCAAGTTAGTAGCTATAATAAAAGAACAACAACAAACTTATGGTTCATGTATTGGAAAGATGGTTGATTAGATTTGAAAGCTAAATGAGAGAGACAGTAAACCTCAAACCCAAGAAGCGTGTATAATAAAGAAGGGCCCTCTTGGCCCAATGGCCATGAATGATCTGAGGACCAGAAGGATCTTAAGGTCCATAAAAGTCATAAGGACTGATGCTATTCCTCCGCACATTGAGACATACAAAAAAGATCATAAGTTTGAAATTTATGATCTGGAAAGACAATTGAGAAGGGTGGTCCATGGAACTGTATGGTTATCAAATGGAGCTATAACAATTCTGACTTGACTTTAGCAGCAATTTTTGAAAAGTGCCACTATACAGAAAATGTGTTCAGAAAAGACTGCATGCCAAATCCCATCAAACTACCTTGAAAACCAAGATAATCAAACCTACTACCTCCAGACTCCAGAATCTAGAACATCAAAAATAAGAAATTTCAAAAAATTAACCAGGCTACCAAAATTTACGCCACTTACAGGCCATAAGCACTAAAGCTTCCACCATTTACATGAATAACAGTGGTGATAACTTCCAAATGTGGAAAAATTCCTCTCTAGTTGTAATCACTAATTGCAACGCATTTGATTCAAGACTAGGTATTTTGATAATCTCTTTGAGGGAATCTATGTGTACCCAATGTTGGCTATCAGTTGGGCTAGCAACGTTAAGGGCATAGGGTCAGACCCTGCACCGTCCAAAATTCATAAATGCCCCAGAGACACCGGCGGCCTAGATAAAAATAAAAAAACTGGTTTTAGTATTTAACCAGAGATTTTGGCCTGGCAAGCAAAATGTAACTAGTTCATCAATACTCTGCATTTCCAGCCCCTGTCATCAGTGGAGCTCAGGGTTTAAGTATTACTGGATATTAATCAAACAGCACTTTTAGGAAAAGTTCTGTGGAGATGTGAACAACCATTTCCCGGCCACAGTATATGTAGCACCAAACTCCATGACCCGCAGTTGGTTAGATCTCAGGTTCAAAAATAAAAAAGCAGTGGACAAAGCCGCATAGGTGAATGTGGTGGTAGATCTCCTTGATGGTCAATGGGTGGTCAAGACAAAGCACACTCATTTACCAAATCAAACCAAATTTTTGTAACATTTGACTTTCTCCCCACAACTATTAAGAGCACAGTGCTGGAGCACCACCTAATGGTTGGGTTTAAGAAATATGGGAAATTTCACTCCTTCAAGATGCAATGCTTTACGCTCATGCTGGACCTGTGCACATAAAAAGAAATATCTGTGATCATCCCATCCGCAGTTGTTATGAAAGAATTGACCCAAATCTCCCACACCGCAGTAGTGTTCATTGACGGGCAGGAATCCCACCCATTCCATGTCACAGCGGATAGCGCATCCCTTATCTTCACCTTTTGTCATGCTTTTGGCCACAAAGCCCACACCTGCCCTGCCAAGGAGGTCATCACACAAAATGAACTCCTACTCAAAGCAATGAGCAGTGCAGACACCCATTATGAACTGGCTATAGACACTGACATCATCTTCCCATTGGGCGTGCAGAGGTGTTACATTCAGGTCAAACCTGTATCACCGCAGAATCACAAAAAGGTTAATCAAGCCCACAGAGCAGCAGCCAAGGCAGCGGCCATGGCAACATCCATTTTCTGCCTGCCTAGACCCAGGATGACATCAAGTCATCTTCAGTGAAGCAGCTTATGAACCCATTCACCAATCAGATTAGGCCAACCAACCTGATGACTTGATGGGTGAGTCAGATTTACCTGAGCAATATTACCAAGCCTCAATCAAAAATGATTCTAACACCCATTTTCTCCCAATCTTTGTTAACCATCAATGGTGCACAGCAGGAGCACAGTAACCCGAAAATTTGGCAGAAGGCAAATTCCTCAAAATTCAAAAAAGTCAAACCCCCTGACCAGACCCTAAAAAAGGACCCCTATAACAGAGCTGACTCTGTTGCTTCCCGCACATGTGGTTCAATGTTGCATTATGAAAACAACCTGGAGGAAGGGCAAGGGGCCCTTCCCATTGCACCTAAGGGGCAATGGGGGAACCTTCACAATAGGGACGTTGAACATCACTGAACTCAAGGCCTCACTGTCCCAGGCTAGGAAACTGAGTTTTTATAAAAGATAATTTTTCTGTGGACATCCTGGCCATTCAGGAAACCCTAATGTCCACACAGTGCTAAGGAAACAAAACCATGCTCCTCCCTTCCCTCTCTTTTTAGTTGCTGCACTGTGGGGTGCTTATACATGTGACCCAAAATTTTAAATCTATTTCTAAAAATTTGTACCTTGATGGCTGTGTGCTTGTAGTGTCCTTTTTGTGGGATGATGAAGTGCACACTATCGTTAATATTTATTTTGACCTGTGTGAAGGCTCACTGGAAAATCTTCTCAGCCATTAATTCCCTCCTGCTCCCCTACCCCATTTGTGGTGGGCGACATGAACTGCTGGGCCAACTTAGCCACTGACTGCTGGCCTTTGGCGCCTTCCCCCCGCAGGGGCATGTAGAGCTTCACGTTCTAAAAGCCACTTTGGGGATGTTTGATACCCTACCCAAAAATGCACCACTGCTCCCCTAAGATGTCACGTCCCCATGTGCACAACATTCAGCTGAGGTCTATGTCCTGCATTGACCTTATTCTTGCCCCATTGAACTTGCAGTCTCAGATTGCACACTTTACAATGACAAAAATCAATTTCTCCAGACATAAGTTGGTGTCAATTTCCCTCTCTTTGTTGCACCTATCAGCACAGGCGCCAAATTGGTGCAAACTTCGCTTGGATGAGATAACGTCACCCAGGATTTCCTCATGGGTGGACACCAAAACCTCAGCACTGGATTCAATACACTGTTCTGTGTGGACCCACTTTCTACCTAGTCAACTTTTAAAGCAAACACCATCTTCCAGGCATGCCACCTCTCATCACATTGCTCTCGGGCTGCCTCAGTGGTCATATTGTGCACTCTTGCAGAAGTGGACCACCTGGAGTATAATGTCCTTGATTCAGGCTACATCCTGGTTTGGGGTCACAAGTGGGCAGAGGTGTCCGCCTACCTCAACGCACTGGTTAGGCAACACAAACATCATGTTTGTGTACAGTACAAAGCAAAAAATATAATGGCAGGCGACATGTGCTCCTCCTATTTTTTTCAAAGATTCTTTGCACCATGATAGAGCTTGGCCTGCACACAGGTGAGGCGGCCAGACCACTCAGTCGCAGATACTTCAGCTGAAGTGGCAGTCAAAGTTCGAAATTATTGCTCCAAATTGTATCAAACCAATCCAGTAACCCAGCCAAAGTTGATAAATTTCTAGATAGGGCATATATCTTCACCTTTTCCCATTATCTGGATTTGATGAATTTAATTTCTTGGGATGAACTCTGGAGCGCCATTTAAGGTGCACCGCACAGGAAATGTCCAGGTCCAGATGGGATTCCTTATGAGTTCTATAAGAATTATTTTTACTATTTCTCCTCTTTGCTGCTTGCCTTAATGAACCAGTGTCTGTTAAAAACGCGCCTCCTTTCTGGGGGCCAGGATGCTTTCATAATAACGCTTTATAAGAAGGGGGATAATCTGGACTTGGCCAACTAGCGCCCCATTTTACTTACTATCATATAGACTAAATTTTTTACTAAATTTATGGCCAACCGCCTAGGGGAAGTTGACTCTGATCTCATTTCCTATGAGCAATTTGGTTTTTATTCCTAAACGGACTATTTGGGACAACATATACACTGTAGCCAACGTCTGCCAATCCAGGCTACTGGGGAACTTGTTTCTTTAAACCAGCAGAAGCTTATGATAGAGTCAATTAGATTACCTCAAAGCCTGCCTCCACAAAGTTCCACCTTCAACATTGATTCATTAATTGAGTGATGTTGCTTATGGAATCCGCCACAATGGCTGTGCGTGGCCCTGGCTTCCTCACTGATGTAGTTTGCTCTCAAAGGGGCTTCCGCCAAGGGAACCCTTTGAGCCCACTCTTGTATAACTTCAGCCTTGATCCACTTTTATGCGACGTGAATGCCCACCTTACTGGTGTCCATGTGCAAGGCCAAGCACCGGTTAAGATGTTGGCGTTTGCTGATGATTGCGTGGTTGGGGTATCTAACAACTAATGTACATGCGCGCTTGAGACTACTATCTAGGCTTACTCTCAGGTAAGTGATGTTGCACATAACGCCTCCAAAACTGAATCATTCTCCTTGGTCGTTTCTAAGCCTTCTGGTCTCCAGCATCCTGTTTCCTACCTTCTTCTTCAGCTAGCTTACAGGCTCGCTTGCCTTGACCACCCCATACCGCCCTGCTTGTGCTCCCTTTCATGCCAAGACCCACTGCTGGTCTGGTACGCCATTTGGGCGTGTGGCTGGAGGCGGGAGGGTACGCCTCATCAGTGATGGAACACCATATCCTGGACAATGTCACAAATTTGAATTACTTCCCTCAGAGCCCACCAAAATTCCCTCACAGGCAGGGTTGTGCTCGCCAACTCTATGCTTCTATTTAAAGTTTGTTTTGTGGCCCATGTTATCGTCTTTTTGCCATCTTTCTTCACCTAGTTATATGCCCTCCTGCAATGGTGGCTTTGGTTAGGCCGCCCACCGCCAGTGCGCCTGGATTTCTTGTTTGGCCCTCGCCATAGTGGTGATATGGGCCTGCTTAACTTTGAGGCCCATGCCACCAAATTACTTGGTGCCTGGATCGCTGCGTCACCAACCCCACACTCCAAGCCCAACACTGGTCACGCATGGCCTGCTCTAATATTTCCCACGCCCTGGGCCTCAGCAATCCTACCCACCCCCATTCTCTGTTAAAATATCTTGCCTCAAATCCCTCTGCTGCAGGCCCACATGGGATGTTGCCCCACTTTAAATGAATTCTCTTCTCCATGAAAAGCGCTAAGTAAGAATTTGCATTAGTGGGCACACCGCCAAGAGGGGTCGCCTTACTCCCCGCTTCACACAGGAAGTACAAGGGTAAGCCGTTCATAACTGTTTAATACCAAGGAGGTCCCATATAATGTCAAGGGTGGATTATCTGGACATGTTGGACGTTCCCTACTCCCTGGAAACACAGAAAGCTATCTGGAAGCATGCCCGTCACCCTCTTTTGCAGCCGCATTTTTTTCTCTTGTGTGACGCTGCTTAAAACGGGTATAATGTACTGCAAAGAACTCCAATGCATCACACTCCTCATGTGTTGTATGTGAACAGTATGAGACATTGGTCCACTGCCTGGAAGAATGCTCTCCGTCAAAAGCGATCTGGTGTGAGGTTCAACGTCTCTTTTTCCAGGATCAAACACAGCTCTTCAGTCTATCTAAGGACATCTTCGCCTTGTCCTTAAACTCTCCAATACAGCTTTCCCTACGAGCCTTAGTGGTAGCAATTGCAATGTGGACTATCCAAACGGTTGTCTTGGATGCCATTTCAGGCTGTACTCCCACCCTCCAGGAAGCTGTACGCCAATTAAAGTTGCACCTCATGGACCACTTTAAAGCATAGTTGTTTGGGTACCTACCATCACGTCAAAGACAGTTGGTCTCATCCTGGTTTCCAGTTTGGTTCATCACTTCAGACCCTTTCCTTCACACGTGCTCAATAGTGACGCAAGCCTCTACTCATGATACCCCCTTCCTTTATTAAGCGTTCCTACTGGCAACAGGAGACAGAGTTAGCTTCTCTGTGGCTCCTCTAGCTTATATTTATTAGTTCTTAGTTTTCATACTGGAAGTGTCCATCTCATGGTCAGCCTTACCTGAATAAAATTCAAAAAAACTTCCAAATGGGTCTCATCTTTCTATTTCAACAACTTGATCAAACTTAAATAGACTGTAGGAAACCAGCTGATTTTTTCTCGCTGGTGCTTCACGCCCGCTGGTTTCCCCAAAAGTTTGTAAAATATTAAAAATAGATAGAAAGCTCTAATAAAACTGGGTTTTTTTTACAAATTTTATTAATAGCACAATAAAGGGAAAAATGACCCCCTCAGTATCTGACAATCTAGTATTTAAAGTATTTTGCAGGTCAAGGGGAATTCAGGGATATGTTCAGAATAGCTTAACATAATTTGAATTAGGAAATATGATGGAATTGTATATCACAACTTGGGAACTTGCTTCAGGGCAGTGTAGCAAAAGAAGAGGAAGCTTGATTGACCAAAACATACCTGTAAGTAACGTTTTTATGAACTTGAGCCAATCCCCATCCAAAAAATTTCTTGCACCTTGGGGGACCCCCTCTAAGCCTATAAAAAAGGGGGGTTGTTGAGTTTTGGGCTTTGTCTGATGACTGGTTCTTCGTCAGGTGTAAAATTCAGTTTTGAGCATCTATTGTGTGAAGACAACAGATAGGATGGTGATTAGAATTTAAAATTATAGCTTCTTGGTAGTATTTAATTTGTATACCCTGTCATTTTTACTTGGACGATGGCATGCCGCCCTGATCCTACTGATCCCAAGTAAAAGCTGAAATTATCAAAAGCAATTACTAAACACAAAAAAGTTTATAAATTAGATTATAAGTAAATCTGGTAGTTGAATATATTTTATTAATGCCAACTTAAGGGTTATTTATAGGGTTCGATGTTCACCACATCTTACCCATGATGACTTAATTTCAGTGGCACTTAACCATGTAAAAAGTTTGTAAGAACTTCTACATATACTTAAACTCAAGGCATCATGCTCAGCCTCAGGGTCAGTGTAAACGCCATCATCATTCTTGAGATGGCATTTCGTCATGTCTTCAAAATAGCTGAACCAATTCACTTTCACATGAAATTGGCAGCACATGCCAAGGCGATTTGTATCACTAATTAGCTATCAATTTGATCAAAAACTTGACCAACATTACAAGCTAATTTTGACATAGACCAACAAAGCCCATGTTCCCAAGTCATTAAATCAAAACTTAATTTAAGTTTGACCTAACCAACAAAGCCCTCGAGACCATGTCATCATAGTCAAATATAATTAAGTGAAATTGCTAGGCCGCAATTCCCAAGTTTGGATATACTTAAGATACACCTGAACCATAATTGCTGATATCTGATATGATCAAATATCTGACAATTAGGTCCATTCAATTACTCAACACTTCCCCCACCTTGACTGGATATATGTGGTGGGTACCCTTCTTCCTGGGTCACAATGTCTAATTTTTCGCGTTCCTCAAAGTTTGAACATTATCTCAATAGCCTTTCCTAAGCCAACAGGGCCAGCGTGCCTGGTGCCAAGCTTTCTTTGGTTTGGCGCATCTCCATAAGGGTATACTTCTCTGGTTCAATTGCACTCTCCTCCCCCTACCAACAAAGGGGTACCTAGTTCTAATGCCAGTGAGGCATCAATTCTATGAAATAAACTCTATGGCTTGCAATTTTTTATTATTTTTTCTTTTTTACTTTTTATTTTTTTATTTTTTTATCATATATCTTTTTTTTATTATTTTATTTTTTTATGTTATTATTCTTTATGATACAGATGAAGGAACTTAGCATGTACTTGATTCACAACCTAGCTGCCTTGATCCTTAATGGTATATACATCTTCAGATGATTTCTCTAATATAATAAATGGACCCTTCCAAAGCAAGGCTAGCTTGTGCATGCAGCCTGCGCTATGAGTGTCACAATATACTACTAAATCTCTTTCCTTGAACTTGGTCATTCACCCATGCCCAATAGCTGGAATATTCTCAAGTATTTGTTGTACATAGGGTTTAGCGACTACTTCAGAGGCTTCAGGTGTGACAACCTTATTCTGGGAGCGAGTTACCACATGTACGTTTGACAAATCTTCATTTGATACTAAAATAGAATCAATTTCATTGTTAAGCAAGGCCCCGTGGCCATTGTTTGCTTGTCTGTCAGGTGGGACTGGTGTTGTAGGCACAATAGAGCATCCCGCATCTATTGTGCTTGTTCTTTCCCTCCTCCTGCACAGTATTGGGAAGGACTATATTGAAATTTTGCTGATGGCATCAGGAAGCATAGTGACCTTTATGATTGCAATTAAAGCAAGTAATTTCACTCACTGGCCATGAGGTGTTAATCTTCTTATTGGTTTTGAAGGACTTTTTAGTAAAGGCAGCAGTTCCCAATCTGTAACTAGTATTAGGAGGGCCATAATTTTTTGAGCATCTGTGTAAATAGTCAAATAGTTCAGATGTCACAAGGTTTTTCATAAAATCAGGCAATAGAGTGTTTGATAGGTTAACATAAGGTTCTGCGGCATGCTCTAGTGCAATCTTGGTGTCAAAATTGACATAGCCCACGCGCCTAAGAGATCTTGAGATTTGAGATAGAATTGATCCACAAACTCGTCAATTGCTTCATCTTTCTTAAAGTTGATGTTCATAAACTTGGATTTTCTGGTCGACATCCATTCTGGACCTCCAAATTCATGAAGCATAGCCTCCTTGACTTCAGCATATGTTGGATTTTTGTTTATGTGAGCCATAATCAACTTAATGCTCCACTCATCCAAGCAGTTAATCATGGTGGCTGCTTTGTTGTGGTCGCTGGCCCCATGCATAGCCATTTTAAAATGTTTGACAAATGTGGTAATACTTCCATTCTTATCAAAGGCTGGAAGGTTTGCTGGTTTATAATTATCACTTCCCCATTCCTGGTTATCACGATTATTTCTAGGTTGACTAGAGCCAGGTGTACTAGGGCATTGGGGCATCGTATCCCAGTTTAAGGTGCTAGGGTTGGCCAAAGCAACTATATTGCTAGGCAGTTGTTGACATGGCCCAGCGTCCGTTTTGGTAGCTATTTCTGAAGTTTTGTCGTCATAATATTTGGAAGAATTTCCAGTCAAATGGGTTGTAGCACACTGACAACGCCCATCATATAGAGGCCAAATTTGTTCATTGATTTTGTTTTCCCAATTGGAATGATTTCAGTTCTTTAATTTTAATTCCGCGATTTCCTTATTCAGGCTAGTAGCTTGTAGCTGCAAGGTGGAAATCACTTGGTCCTTTTCTTTTATTGCCTTCTTGCACTGGTTCAATTCTCCATGGAGATTATTGTTTGACTCATTAATAACATTAACGTCATCATTGAGATTATTAATCTGTAGATTAATACGATCAATAGAGTCTTGATTTTTCTTATTTTTTGCCCGTTGGTCCTCAAATTGTGTTTGCCAGTAATTGATTTTTCCGGTGTATTCATCCTTCATCAGCAAATATGGGTGCTCAGGCATTAACCACTGGTCACGGAATTCATTGTTATGGTTTAACTGCACCTCTTGGGCTTTATGATTAAGCCTCATGGACTCTGAAGCATTATTAGAAGTCTGAGTGATATTGCTGACCCAAGGTTTGGTGACTCCTTTTTCTTCTAAGTAATTTTCAAAGATAGGATGCAATCTGTCATTTAGCTCTTGTGCTAAGTCTGCTACCCAGTCATTAGCCCAAGTGGCTAAGTTGTGATTTGCCTCCAAACTCAAATGGACCTCAGCGAAGTTGGCTTCCAATCGCTCATTTAAAATTTGGCCCGCCTGGCTGGAGCTGCAAGAGAAATTCACCAACTCAGTAATGGCTGCATGATGGCGGGAAATTGTCATCTGAGAATTCCTAGAGGTGGGGTGTACAAATTAATCAAGTATTGGGCGATATTCTCTATCCCAATTAAATTGTTTTGGATTTGAGCTACACTTAATTGATGATGAGCAAGATATCTCATCCACAACACATCTTGCTGTCATTGGCAGTAAAAATGGTTGCTACTATTGTCCGTGGGCCCTTGTCCTATTTGACATCCTCTTAACAACTGCTGCTCAAGGCGTTCCAGCTCTTCAGGTGAAATGGGATCATTGGGATAGGTAATAATGGGTACATCCTCCCAATTAATCTGGGACACAGTCGTTTCAGTATTCCCATTGGGCCCAGCGATGGTTCTTAATAATTGATTGGGATTGCTCCCCTGTTCAGCGCGGTCACCATCTGCAGTCCCAGCCATGAGCGCCATTTGTTAAATTTTGGGCTTTGTCTGATGGCTGGTTCTTCATCAGGTGTGAAATGCAGTTTTGAGCGTCTATTGTGTGAAGACTTCAGACATGATGGTGATTAGAATTTAGGTTATAGCTTCTTGGTATTATTTAATTCATATAACCTGTCATTTTTACTTGGACGATGGCATGCCGCCCTGATCCTACTGATCCCAAGTAAAAGCTGAATAATACAAAAGCAATTACTAAACACAAAAAAGTTTATAAATTCTTTATAAACAAGTCCGGTAGTTGAATATATTTTATTAATGCCAACTTAAGGGTTATTTATAGGGTTCAATGTTCACCACATCTTACCCATGATGACTTAATTTCAGTGGCACTTAACCATGTAAAAAGTTTGTAAGAACTTCTACATATACTTAAACTCAAGGCATCATGCTCAGCCTCAGGGTCAGTGTAAACGCCATCATCATTCTTGAGATGGCATTTCGTCATGTCTTCAAAATAGCTGAACCAATTCACTTTCACATGAAATTGGCAGCACATGCCAAGGCGATTTGTATCACTAATTAGCTATCAATTTGATCAAAAACTTGACCAACATTACAAACTAATTTTGACATAGACCAACAAAGCCCATGTTCCCAAGTCATTAAATCAAAACTTAATTTAAGTTTGACCTAACCAACAAAGCCCTCGAGACCATGTCATCATAGTCAAATATAATTAAGTGAAATTGCTAGGCCGCAATTCCCAAGTTTGGATATACTTAGGATACACCTAAACCATAATTGCTGATATCTGATATGATCATATATCTGACAACTAGGTCCAGTCAATTACTCAATGGGGTCCCTGCGTAGGTGCATTGGAGGACTTTGTTGGGGTTGGGGGAGTGCCTTCTGATGATTTCCAAGGTCCGTGGTGAGGTCAGAGTAATCTGACCAGCAAGTTTTACAGCCAGTGCCTGTACACGTTTTGAACTGGTGTTACCCCAGTTAACAGGGTTCTACTGAGAATTGGCCAGGGCCTTTTGGCCTATATTCTCAACATTATCATTAAAATACTTTTAAGGGCATCAGAGAATCGCAAATGGCCAACATTTCCCTTTTTGGATATATTTGACCTGCAATACTCTTAGATTTCAGCGGGAAAGGGCAAATGTCTGACATCACCCCCTCAAGAACGTTGGGGGAGAATAAGGCTGGAGAAAGCATCCATGTACCCAACTTATGGTGTCAAATTCTGTGGTTGACTCAAAAATAAACCCTTCAACAACCTACAGATTGGGACAATTTTCTCACCTAATGCTTGAACTAATAATCTAATTAAAACCTAGTACAATATCATGGCTTGGGCCAATTAATGCTACATGGATTTAATTATATTACTAAAGCTCATGTCATATATCCCTGCACATTTATGTATACCTTTTCTGCAACTACTCGGCCAAGTTGATCAACTTAATGCCAATTTATTTAATTTTTCTATTGAAAGCTTGGGCTGAATACATTCGAACAGTTGTGCCAATTATCTCTGCACTAATTTTTGGCAACTAGTCCCAATTAATCAATCACAATTTTAAGAATTTGTATAAAAAATTATTCAGGGACGACCTGAAGCTATGTTTAAAAGTCCCATGGACAATCAAGCAAATGAACAACGTAATCAATTTTCCACCCTAGGGCGAAAATTCGTATATAGATCCATGTAATTGGCATGATAGCACTTGCATGGACCACCCAAAAGGGGTTACCTAGTGCTATTGAGGAAGAGGCCTGCTGACGTCCCAATTAGGGGTACATCATCTATTTCAATGGAGGCAGAATTTCACAGAAGGTGTATTTTGTCAGCAGTATGACGAAACTCAAATCAAAAAGATCTCAGGACAATTTTGCATGCTTTTATTGCAATTTTTGTACCTGAAATCCTCCTGATTTTGAGAATATTTTGCCATCAATAAACCTAAGAAAAGGTTTCAGTTGTATCAGTTCAAGGGCTGAACTGAGGTGGTAAAATATGTTGAAACTTTGTACTCTGATGTGGCCAGGAGATGCCCTAGAGGTATAAATACTGGCACCTGGCCTAATGAATTATTATCAAATAATCTAGCCTTAAATAAAGTCTATTTTATTTTATCTTCATTTTATTTGTATCTAAAGTCACTTTTGGAGAGTGTCAGCAAGCTAGAACTCAGGATCCCCAGCTTGCCAATTTGCCTGCCTCAGCTGAAGTTCCTGATTATGAGGTGAAAATTTTTCAAAAATTTCCAGAAAGGTTGGAGCCATTTTTGTATGCTTATTGCATTTTTGAACGGTTCTAAAACTGTAAGCAACTGGCCAAATTGAGGATCCACCGGCCAAATTTCAGCCTGATTTACTGTGCAGGATTTAATTAATCAAGCGAGTGATCCTCATATTTTGACATATGGTAACACCAGAAGCAAGGGATTTAATTGAGTACTCATCCCCTTGCTTATATGTAATAGAGAATGGCCCTTCTCAAATGGACCCAAGTTTCTCCCTTCTGAGGGTGACACGATTATGATAGTAGAGCATCAAGTTGATACTTGGAAGGAGGGAAGAGGGACATGGTGCTCAAATGCAGCTTGAACCTCTTTGGTGACAGTTTTTGCCAAGTTGATCATCACCTCAAATTGCAACTGAATGATGTGCTGAGCCAGCTTCTTCATGGCTTGCTCAGGGTCAGTCCTATCAGTAAAAATGTCTTTTTCTAATAAGGCTGGTACCCGAAGTTCCCATCCATACAAAACACAGAAAGGAGACATTTTAAGGATCCGATGGTAACTGATACAGTAGGCCATGAGGGCACTTGGTAAGTACATATCCCAGTGAAGGGGGTCAGAAGTGGCCATTTTCCATAATATAGAGACCAGGGTCCCATTTGCCCTTTCCACGGTACCATTAGTTGAAGGGTTGTAGGGGGCAGAAAAAAGCTGTTGAGTGCCCATGGATGCTGCAAGAATCTTCACCACTTGGGAGGTGAAGTTTTACCATTATTGCAGAGCAAAACTTGGGGGCAAACATGTCAGGTAAAGATATACTGGTGAAGGAAAGTGGCCGTGGCCTTAGCCATCTGGGCTGGGATAGCCACTGCCTCAAACCATTTGGTAAAGTGATCATTCCCAACTAATATAAATCGATTTCCACCCAGTTTGGGGAAGAGGACTAACCAAATCGAGACTTATGATGTGGAAAAGCTGTTGAGGGGTGGTAAGATGATATTGTACTTTGTCTTGAAGTTGGACTGCTTCTTACAGGTTAAACAAGCATCCAAAACTTTGACGATGGTCTCCATGATTCATTCCCAGTAGTAGCGTTCTTTTACACACTCATAGGTTTTCCGCACTCCACTATAACCTAGGAGGGTATGAGACTCCATAATGACAGGTACTCGCTCTGAAGGTCGGAGATAGGGTAACCAGTTCACCCCCACTTTCTTGTATAGAAGACCATTATCCATCTTCGTGTTATGGGAATGGCGTGCTATAATCTTCTGAAATGGTTCATCTTCATCCTCCCAAGCATCAGGGGTCATTAAAAGATCATGTAGCCGCTCTGCTTCACTATTATCCAAATGAAGGATGGGCAGCTGAGTCAACCCATCAACATTCATGTGGCTAGTCCCAGCTCGGTATACAATGGTCATGTCATAGTGCTGGAGCTTCAAAACACAGCGTGCCAGCCGCCCAATGGGATCCTTCATATTTTGTAACCACTTTAAAGAGGCATGATCAGTGAGCACTTTAAATGAGGTCCCATATAGGAAAGGGCGGTAATGTTTAACAGCAAGAAAATTGTCCAGTTATTCCTTCTCCGTGACGCTATAGTTGCTTTAAGCCTTAGAGAGCATCTTGCTAAAATATGAAACGGGGTTATCAACCCCATGCGCATCCAGTTGAGCCAAGATAGCTTCAACTGCATAGTTGGAAGCATAAGTAAACGGCATAAAGGGTTTACTATAATCAGGTTGTCGCAGGATAGACTGTTGCTACAGTAGCTTTTTAAAGTTTCAAAAGCAGCTTGTTGTTCTGCTCCCCAATGGAAAGGGGTGTTCTTATTTTAAAAGTCGTACAAGGGGCTCACTGAGCAGAGAGAACTCGGGATAGATTGGTGGTAGTACCCCATCATTCCCAAAAACACCTGAATATTGTGAAGGGTTTTTGAAGCAGGAATCTTGAATATTGCCTTAACTTTATTTAAGAGAGGCTGTATCCCATCTAAGGAGATGGCGTGGCCCAGGAAATCTAACTTCTTCTGGAAGAATGTACATCTGGAGGGCTTCATCTTAATGTGAGAGGCCCGTAAACTTTGGAACACTTCCTTTAAATGAGAAAGGTGCTCATTGAAAGTTCAGGAGAAGATGGTAATATCATCAAGATATACAATTACGCAGCTAAGATTCAGATCCTGAAAGATATGGTACATGGCTCTCTGGAAAAATGCAGGCGCATTGCACAACCCTTGGGGTGATCAGGTAGGTTGGAAGAGACCCTCATTGCAGATGAGTGCACACTTTTCCTGATCTTGTGGAGAGAAGTCCATTTTCCAGTATCTGCTAGCCAAGTCCATGGAAGAAAAGAACTTGGACCCAGAAATTTGGGTCAGTGCGTCATCAATTCTAGGGATTGGGTAGCTGTCCTTCTTGGTGAGGTTATTCAGCTTACGGTAATCCATAACCACTCAATGTCCACCATTATTCTTTGAGTAATATTGGGGATGACCAGGGACTTTGAGAAGGCACCAGCAGGCCCACATCCAGTAATTGTTTAAGCTCCGTCCTCATCTGGGGCTCCTCAAATTTTGATTTCTGATAAGGCTTGGATCAAATAGGCTTGGCATCACCAACATTAATAGTGTGGCACCAGCCTTTCATATGCCCATAGTCAATATTGGATTGGAGAAAATATCACTATAGGACTCCAGTAAGTAATGAACTTATTAAGTTTACTGGGAGTTTAAGTCATCAGAAATCTGAACGTTGGGCAAAGCGCATATTATTTGGTCAATGGGTATTCCCATATCTAGCATGGGCCCAATATAGTGGACTTGGTGAATGTCATCAATGGGAAGCAACAGGGCTTTTCCAATTTCTTGATTATTTTTTACAACCATGTCCTTGTTCATAAGATTCCCCAGCAGAACGTTGATAGGTCGCTGGTAGGCAGGGTCTAGGATACCTTGCAACACATGAGGTTCCACAGGGCTGATTCTATCAAAGCTAGTTAAGTGCAGAAGGATTTTGCGGGGGATTTGCATAGTATTTTTGGTGTCTATCAACTTTTGTTCACCCGCTTTGACTACTACCTCCTTGGACGCATACAATGAAATGCCCTCTGAGCCATCCACAGAGTTAAACAGCTTTTTAATGTTTCATCCTGATGTGGTATATGTAAGGGTGAGGGCAGAAGAAAGATACTCAACTACACATGTGTATTCCTTCTTCTTAGGCTCATCACCTGTAAAGATAAGAGGAACTTCATAGTTTAAAAGGGAGAGAAATTACTGTTTCATATTGATGATTCCATCATACTCAATCATGAATTGCGTGCCAATGAGTAGGTCATAAGCGTTATTGTTTAATGCTACAGCGGGGGCAGCCAGTAGGAGCTTCCCAATTTGTATAGGTAGAGAAGAGTAGGCTCCAATAGCCCGCGTATCATTAGGTCCTGCAGTACCATATTCTTGCAAATAATCCAGGTTGGGTGCCAACTTAATTTTATTGATGAGCTTCGATGAGACTACGTTCACTGGTGCACCCATATCAAGGATGGCTAGAACATGCAGATTATTGATAACAACCTCCTCCCTGGTTATTGTGGTACCAAAAGTAAGGGGGAGGACGAGGACCGCCTTCAGATGGAGAGTGGAGGCAAGGCGTTGAGCCATTGCAGGATAGTTATATTTTATAGATTGGAGGGTATGGACCTGATGAGTGAAGCAGAGAACTGTCCCAATAAGCTGGTCAACATCACTAGCAGTATCAATCACCTCTGAAAACCCTAACAACTGTTGAAGATAAGTTCATCGGGGTATTATGGCCATATCAATCCATTCAGGCCTCAACCTATCTGGAACCTGAACTTCCATTGGAGCATCTAAAACATAATAGCCTGCATCTTCATCACCCCCTTATGACTCATCATCTGAGGGATTCTCAATGCACCTCATCGAGTTACTATAAGGAGGCTGAGAAACAGGCTTAATTTCATCACAGGGGAGAGCTTTATCACTCTCATCTACCCATTTGCTTTTTGAAGGGAGCATAGTAGCTGTACAGCTTTTGAGGAAGACGATGGAAGTGTAGTGGCTTTGATGTTTGCCTTAGGAGAGATCAACTTGGTCTGCCCCATAACGGCAGGTTTTGAACTATAGGCAGCCGAAGTTGAGGCTGAAGATGGTTGAGGCAGCGGCCTAGGTAGGTGTAATGCGTTATTCACCTTAGTAGACAGCTCAGGTAAAGAGAAACTAAGCAAAGCGATAACTGACTTCACTGGCTGTATTTTTTTACCTGAAGCTAGAGAGGGGGTGCTGCCCATAACTGCCAATATTTCCTGGCTATAATCGCATGAGGGAGGAGTAATTGGTCGCTGCAGTGCTGCAGAAGCCAGACTCCATAGTGATACAGCCATGGAAGAAGCTTGAAGGGTCAGAGTTGATTCACGCTTTTGAGCTTTTTGTAGAGATTAAGGTTCATAGAAGTCAGCCACTGCTAGTAATGCCTCTTTGATATCCCATACCATTTTAAAGGTATGCTTAACTGAGGAGATATGTATAGCTAAAGAGGGATACAACGATAATCTAGCCACTATAGAAGCAATGGCATCATCTAGCAGAAGCAGTTTGTCGAGTTTAAGAGGTTGAGCTTAGCTATAAAATCGCTCAACAAATGAGGGGATTTTGATTCCCCGCTTGTAGGCTAAGGCACATAAAGTTTTGTCTTAACCATTTTAAACTTTGCATGGAACCAAACTCTTCAATCAGCTCTTGTTTTACCTCCGTCCAGGTGGTAAGTGAGGTTATTTGAGATACCATGATTTCTTGAGCCATCCGACTCAAGCAGGGAAGATAAACTTGGTTTTTTAATGATCAGTCGCTCCTTCTATGGCAGATTCATAAACATACAGAAAGGAAGCGATACTGCATTCGCCAGGTTTGAACTTGTCCCTGCATAGAGGTTTAACCATATAGGGGAGGGCCCATGAGGGCCTTGGGGAGAGTGCTTCTCAAGCCTTTTGAGGCGAGCTGAAGCACTGGCTAGTTGGTTCTTTAAAGCATCTACACTTGATTCTGGAATAGAAGTCAATTTTGATGGTATACAGGCGGCCCCTGTAGTGAGCACAATTTTTAGGAAACCAACTGAGTTTTCTCGCTAGTGCTTCATGACCGTTGGTTTCCCCAAAAGTTTGTAAAAATATTATGAAATAAATAGAAAGCTCTAATAAAACTGGGGTTTTTTTTACAAATTTTATTAAGAGTGCGATAAAGGGAAAAATGACCCCCCTTAATATCCAACCATTTAGTATTTAAAGTATTTTGTGGGTTGAGGGGAATTCAGGGATATGTTCAAAATAGCTTAACCTAATCCAAATTAGAAAATATGAGGGAATAGCATATCACAACTTGGGAACTTGCTTCAGGGCAGTGGAGCAAAAGAAGAGGAAGTTTAATTGGCCAAAACGTATCTGTGAGGTAACTTTTTTTATGAACTTGAAACAACTACCATCTAAGAAATTCCTTGCACCTTGGAGGGGCCCCCGCCAAGCCTATAAAAAGGGGGGGTCCCCACATAGGTGCGTTGGAGGACTTTGTTGGGGTCAGGGGAGTGCCTTCTGATGATTCCCCAAGGTCCGTGGTGAGTTCAGAGTAATCTAACCATCCAAGTTTACAGCTAGTGTTCATACAGGTTTTAAACTGGTGTTAACTCAATTAACAGGGTTCCACCGAGAATTGGCCAGGGTCTTTTGGCCAATATTCTCAACATTATCATTAAAATCATTTTTAAGGGCATCAGAGAATCACAAATGGCTGACATTTCCCCTTTTTGGCTAAATTCAACCTGCAATATTCTTCTTTTTCAGCAGCGAGGGCAAATGTCTGACATAAATAATGAAGTACTTGAGACTTTGACATCTGAAGGTGCGAGACCCCCTCACTCCAGCTATACACGTCCTCTCTGAACCCATCACTTTTTTAAGCACTTCTTCATGTAAAAATATGTCCCTCATATGAAGAATATACAAACGTTTTTCATAAGAAGAAGATATAAAATTGTTACTAACAGGTAGAATATCCAATATTTTCACATGTAATAATAGTGAAGCACAAAATAATGATGTCTTACTTTATAGAATGTACCACATGGGCTCAATTAAAGTGGTACTCAATTAAGAACTAAGTAGCATCCCAACCATGTCCAAATGAAACAGTCCAATATGCACACATACTAAGAAGGTAAAATCATATCCAGATTATTTCAACTGTTTCTATTATAAAAACCAAGCCATATCTTCTTATGATTGAGTTACAAAAAATTATGCAATAGCTGCTGGGATATCTGATTTTCCCTTTGATTGATACCTTGTGCTACACTTCAAAGGATTAAATAAGTTTTTTCAAATTGATTCTCATCATCAAAGAAGACATCATGGAACATTTATGAACCAGAGAAGCGCCCAAACTCCTAAATAAAGCGTCTTGGCCCTCAATCTACACTAACATAAAAACTTAAAGCATATACAAAAACGTGGCCCTTTTACTCAAATGGGCATAATAATCACCAGGAGAGTCAGCGTTGGAAGAAGAAATTAACAATGGGGAAAAAGAGGCACCACCAAGGGAGTGAGGCTGCTTAAGTTGGTGAGTCTGTGACTCAACATCTTATTTAAAATCTTTCAAAGCCTGAATGCTTCATAATGTCCGCTCCTAATGGTATTGACATCTATAAAGATTTATTTATAAATAAAGTCTTAGGTTTGTCTTATTTTTCTGCTTTAAGTAAGAATCCTGTCACCCTCAAGTGTCATAATATCACTTTTTATCTAAGCAAATCCTCATTTGGCTTCAATGTTACTCATGTAGAAGTATTGGTGCAGAAGGTGAAAGTTTTGGCTATTAATAATATGGCTCCCCAAATACTTTTTATTTCCTATCACATTATGAAGCGAATTAAGATTGCTCTTGACTGCAAACATACCTTAGAATATGGAACTTCTGGACCTTACTGATTAAGATCCCTTAGAGCTTACTCATGGTTGACACTCAAATTTGGAACCTTAATTGTTTCTTCTCTAATATTCTTTATAAAGAGATAGCTATGACCTCCTCATATGCATTTAATTCCTGGTCAAAATTAATATCATGATTAGTCACAAGGATATGTAATTATCCATCTCAAGGTATATCATTATGTTTATTAATCAAAGCTTATTGAAGAAAAAGGGGAGAGAAAGCCTCCAAGCTGCTTACTAAAGCATCCAAAGTCTATTAAAACAACTTGTATACCAATTTTTAGGTCCCAAACTAATTTCCCTATTAATGGTCAACATCAAGAAGGATTTCCCATATATTATGTCAACAATGTTGTTATCCCTCCTAAGTTAATCTTCTAGTGGAATCTGGACCTAGGATACTATACCCTCCGCTCACCTACTGGAAGTCTCTATAAAGCTAGATTAATAAAATGAGAACATTGACTTGTCCAGGGAAATATAACCAACATCAAGGACCCATCACCATTATTTTAGCAAAATTTCCTGAGAAGCCTCAGACTTTGACTCAAAACCACCCTATAGCCTATGTTTGAGCTATACCTATTGATCAAGTTAGTTCCTTCATTGGTTGCAGAACTTTAGCTGATCTGAGGCTAGGCAAATCTCCAATAATATCAATATTTCATGTGAAGTTCATCGATATCTTTTTTTTTAGTACTAGATGGTCCCAACCCAAGGGGGGAAGTTCATCGATACCTTTACTACTAAACAAATAACTTTTTCAGATTCACTCATAATTGAATATGTTGACATTTAAAAAAGGTCAATGACTTTGGGATGATGAAGGGGGAGAAACATAAGTTACAGACTGGTGGTGTTCACCTATCAATCCAGGCTATACCAAAATTTTTAAGGTTTATGAAGCCAATTGAATACAGAATTAAATTAGTTATTGAATTCTGAACCGTTGAATCCATCTCAAAGCCATATGCCTCACAGCTTCTTTAATTTTGTGAAAAGGATGAAGACCATTTGGCGATGATGTACTATCAATGGATGATTTTAATAACTAGATAAGATAGTTAAACACTTCTGTGAATTAATGAATCCCTCCAGATCATGGTAAGATCCCAATTTTCCCAGCCATGTACCTTACCAGAGGATACTAGCAAATCTAACTTTTCATGAGGACAGAGAATAGTATGCGCTAATCTACAGAGAAGGGCTATATGAGAAAGCCCAAATGCCCCAGGAGTTATGCAACGCCCTGAAACCTTCCAAAGAGGAATAGATGACTTTATTTGATCCCTCAAAACGCCAAAATAATGGTCTATTTGATGACTTCACAAATGTTTTCTGTACATTTAATGAACACCTCAAGCACTTAAGAGAAGACTTAGATTTTATAGCAAACAGCTTCCCTAAAACTTAAAAATCCAAGTTTATAGAAACAGTCGATTTTTTGTCAAAAGTTTACTAGTATTGTTTCTTATAATTATATGATAAGGTTTTCAGAATGAAGAAAACGTCTCAATTGAACACTTTACACGATATACAATTCTTTAGTGGAATAGTTAGTTTACATAGACAAATTAATTTCTTATTTTGTCAAATTTTGAAAAGTCTTGGGTTCATTTACGCAGAAAGGAGATTCTCATTCACTGGAAAGAATCACACCAACAAGCCTTTAATTCTTTGAAGTTTTTATAATGAAGGCCCTTATAAGTACATCACTAACTTAAATATTCCCCTCATACTGTCTATACATGCCAGCGATGTTGCAGTCTGATCTATTTTGGCACAACTTGATTAAGTCAAAGTCAATAACCCCAGTTCCTACTTCAGCAATAATATGACAAAAATTAGAGGGAATTACAGCATTACAGAATGTAAATGTTTAACTATGCTACTCCATCAAGCATTTCCTACCTTTCCTGTATGGGAAGCAGTTCACTATTTTATTTCAATCGTGCATTGAAAAGATAATTGCATCATATGAAGGATCTCAATGGGCAAAATTCTTGGTGGACCTCAAGCTACCAAGATTATAATTTTTTTAATGTCTATTATATCAGAGCTATAAGTAAGACGCATATGGGGTTTCCCATTTACCTCTAAAAATTTATGCTTATGAAGAAACAAAGGTTTTTGGACTGATTTTATAGCTCAAATATGTATCATTGTGAGGTCCTAAAGTTCATAAGCAACTGAAATAGATGACTGATAAAAACAGTCCAAGGAAGATTTACTAAACAATTAAATTAGAGCGGCCTAATTACTCTATGTACTTCCTTCTTCCAGGGCCTCAACCATCATGGAAGCATATGCTACCATAGGACTTGCCAATTTATAGACGACCTACAAGTGTCTAAAATTTTACTTATTGGGAAGTCATGACTAATTCCAACCACAATGTTACCATATTTCTGTTTCATCTATGCTAACTATAATTCACCAATACAATCTATCAACATCAAGTTGTGGGACCAACTTTACCTTTTGACAATGTCAGTATTGACGTAATCTGTCCCTTACCAATTGAAAGGTATAGACACTACTATAGTATCCTTGCAATAGGTCACTTCACAATAAGGGATGAATCTGCGTTGGTAGCCTATGCAACAGCTAAAGCTATATTCCCTTCCCAATCAAAAATCACCATTTAGAATAGTAGCCCAACTATTCTTTTATTGGATAATAGTATAAAATTTTATCACAAGTGGTGACCAAACTCAATTCTACAATGGCAAATTATTAGGATTAACTTCTCCCTATCATACTTATACTAATAAGGCAATGGAATTATCAATTGATATGCTTATTTCTACACATTGTAAAATGACACTTACCAATCTATCCCAATGGAATGAATTCCTTCCAGGAGCCCTTATGACTTATTAAGTAAGGTACCACAGACTCATTAGGATACCCCCGTTTAAGGCACTTCAAGTTGAGTACCCATGTTACCTTTAGTGTCCAACCACAAAAGAATCCTCTACCTCTAATACCGCCAAATTAACTATATAAAGATTGCCATATGATACTATAGATTATTTGCTTTTTTAGGGAAGTATCGGGACTAGTACTAAAGATAAAAACAATTAATTAAAATCCTCAAAAACTGATTTTCATGAGTATAATCTAGAAGATTTAGTACACTTTTACCACCATTAAACTGGAGGAAGATCTCATAATCTTGGTATTCTAAAAATAGGACCATATAATGGTTTCAACCGTGGGCATGATTACTAAATTACTTCTGTCAAATGATAATTAGTGTCAATTAAGTGCATATATTTTTATCCAAAGTTATTTGCCCCCCCTAAAAATCTTGATATAGCATTATCATAGAGATGATAGTCAAATTAGTTTGTATACAAGTAGAGTGCTGATAAGTTGAACTTTAATCAATGGAAGCTACTGACTGATGAATCTCTTGATCATTCCTAAATTAGTAAAGAACATAAAACGCTTTAGTTTCCAGAACCCACTCTTATTTCAAAAAAATGGCTATTCTCAGAAATAAAGACATGGCTGCCTTAAATACTGGTGAAGATCTTGTTGCATAAAGGGCACAGTATATGGAATGGAAGCATGTAACAGCATAGTTTATAGTTATTTTAAGTAAATAAATACGCTACATATCACCTCTTGCCTATTATTACATATCCATAGTGCAAGTTTACTTGTTTAAAATAATCATATTTGGAAGTCAACTAATGATATAATGATCAATAATCGTATAGCCTCTATAGAAACTAACCAAAAGTCACCATAGTTCCAAAGCATCATGTGTCAAGCTGGAAGTTTTGATAAAGGTCTTTCCTGAGATTTTATAAAAGAAAGATTTTTGGATCTTCCCATGCCTCAAAGTTCAGATAAGCTAAAGATTATACTTGAGATTTATGGAGATCACTTTTGACCTCAAAATTGTCACATTACTTGAGAATGATCAAAATATATTCTAATCTTTTGGTTTATTAAAGGCTTACTTAGGCGACACTCTAAAGAAAACCTATAGCTATTGAGCATTCCTAACTAATAAAACTTAGCTCATTAGTTCTTCTAATTAGTTACACACTTTACTCTACTTTTATAAACAATCCTTCATATATACCCTTCCTATTTTTAAGAATTTTTCTACATATAAGGAAAAATTAAATCAGAATTTATTTAAAAGTCCAGGCCATGCCCACTAGTTACTGGCCCTTAGCGTATTGGAAAATATTAAGTCTTAAAATAATAGCTTAAAGCATGTTTTATTATAACCCTAAACATTTACAGTGCCTGAAAATGTGTTAATTTTTCTCTTGTCAGACCCACTAGTACTATAGATATGTATTTTATCAATATTAATCATATAGTTTATCAGAACATTAGAACTGCAACCCTTTCACAATTAGATTTCTACCTGTAAAATTTATAATTTATTTGCATTCACTTAACCTTTACAAGTCCTACTAGTTCCAAAGATTTTGACAGGTTGAATTTTGCATTTCTTACCAATTAGTTCAATATTATAATATCCAAATGCTTCATCCTCATTTTCTCATAATGTGATTTAAATCCATGTATAATCTGCATAAATTAATTGGCAATAGCCCCAATTGTTGGTGTGTTCTTCTGAGATGACCTCCAAAATTCCACTAAAAGAACTTAGTTGAAAGAACATAAAACGAGGTAGATAAGGTCTCTTCCAATGCACACCCCTTCACACCATGAACTGTTTATAGAGGAGCACATTATCATCATCATTTAATGAGGCTTCATTTTATAAATTGCGTAAGATATAAACAAGTGTTCCTTGATTATAACCTTTACTTACAAAAACAGAAGTAACATTTTAATCACCCATCATACATTTTTTATCTATTTTTAAAAGCTACCTTCACTAGTCATTGTGATTTTTAAACTTTTTACTTAAATTCACAAGATCAAATTAACAGTGATTGGTATTCCTGGAATAAACATATTAAGTTTATTCTCACCATTATCCTCATTAACACTTAAGTTGATTGGCTTTGGATTGTTATAGTCTTTTTATAATCTACATGGAGCAAAGATAAAGGCTGATAGCTCACATAATGGTAGGATCACTATTTTTGTATTTTAAACTACAACGACTTTTGAGAAGGCTGCCTCCATTGCACCTGAAAGTAAAGGTTAGTTAAAAAGCTCTTATATTATCTTTAGATTTAATTTAATATAGCTCTCAATGCTCAAGGACAAAACATAATCTCCTGGACCTTTGCCATTAATTCAGATTTAGATTCATCTGACTTCTTTCATGTAACTTTCAAAAATATTATCTACTGAGTCTTTTTAGAAATATTTCCAGTCTGCTAGTGAGCGCTTTAGTTGCCTCTGGGTCAACAGACAATTCAACAGATTTTCGTAGTATGATAAGAAAACGTTATCTTTTTACTCTACATCTTTTACCTTAATACCTCATTACTAAGAGACAGTATTCTTTATGAAGTTCTTGAAGCTACTACTGGCTTGCAGAGTAAGGCCACATTGCTATTTAGTCTTCATACCACCATAATTTCCTCTTTTAATGAGTTCAATAATGAAGTTTCATATTAACATCAAAGAAAATTAAGTTTTTGCTGATAGGCTGACGGCAAACTACAAATGACTTTATTATAGGTACTTTTAAAGTTACTCTTCAAGGTTTATACCTTATATTCTTGCTCTACAACTGTCTTCCAAATATCTCATGGGTAAATTGATTCAGATTCCATCTGTAACAAGTGAATTTTTTCATATGGTTTTCAATTTTTGAATTTTTACTATCACAGAATCTTATTAAATAATCTTTGTAGTGTTGACCATATTAAGAGCTCAAAGTGTGAAGAAGTCAAGTTAACACCACAGTAGATAAATTACTTTAGCAAATTTACTGTTCCAAGGCTCATTGTCTGAAGCACTTGAATTTTTATTTCCAAGGAAATTTGTTTTCAGTGGTTTAAGAGAAACTGAGGTACAGACACAAGGTCTATATGTGAGAAATAATACTCCTACATTTGATTCCAACCACACTTTCCTTTCTCGCCACAGCCCTACTTACACACATGCACCAAGTCAAAGTACAACATTAATCCATTCAGCCTATGAACTCCAGTCAGAGTTACTTTTTCTGTAACTCAAACCAGTCATCCCCATATCAGCACAGTTAATTTCTCCCAAAGAACTCTCGTCTAGCTTATACCTTTCTCCAGGATTGTTAAACTAGCTTCTAAAAAAACCTTATTGGGCCCAGAAAGTGCAAAAATACACCGCTAAACCAAAACTAAATATTTTAGTATTTAAGATAATTTTAAATGCTCTTTGAAGAACAAAAGTTTTTTTATCCATAACCTAACTTTGTCCTTCCTCCAAAATAATACGAAATCAGTTGCTCAACCTCATTCTTATAATCCCCTTATGTTAATTATGAGTGTGATTTATCAACCAAAGGGTGTAAAATGATTACTACAGAGAAAATTAGTAAGATCATTTCTCTTGCACCTCAGGTTAAGAGGTAGTCTATATAAAAAACAAAATAGTTTCTAAATGAGAAACTGATCTTCAATCACCAAAATTTTCATTATATCATTTATTGCACACTTTGATATTACATTATGACCATAAAGTCCAGCTTAATCAAATTATATAAAATATGCTTTATCCATTGTGTTTAAATTTCCATACCAGATGTGAGTTATAATATATGATAACTAACGTTTGGTTTTATTCCTAATGTATATAAACTACTATGTCAGGATTTGATTCTGCAAAATAATGTTGTTCCATTGGGGAGTATCCTCAACGATGTATTCAAATGGTTCAATTAGTGATTTAACTATTGGGGTCTAATTATATTGTATGAGGTGATTGGAGTTTATTGCCAATTGACTAAGGGCTTAATAGTTTCTAAGCGTTAGAAAAGATTTTGTTAGCAACTTCTAGGTTAACCTTATAGGTAAAGTGACCTGCTGTTGGCGGGTAAAAGGTCCCATTACATAAGCAGGTCAATAGCTTAATAATGATAATCCTCTACTTTTAAGCAAAGGCGTTTTGACACATTTTTAGATTCAATTCAGAAAGGATCATACTTTAGTTGGCAGTGGAATCTGACTAGACAGATGAGAAAGTTAGCTTTTTTGTGTGCCACCAGAGGGCTAATTCATAGGCAATGGCTGCTATTTCTATTGGGTTCCAACAGAAGAGTTGGGCGCCAGAATTCCCTTAATGATTCCTTTGGTTTTTATTAGATAAAGCAGAAATTTAAAATTTCATACATATCTATACTGTTTTAGATTTGTTATTTTTTACTCTTGGTATTAAAGTTAAGGGTTATTATCCTTTGTCTAGATAATGTTTTTCAAGTTCTCTGAGGGCTCCTGCATAAAGAGAGGAAGGGAGAAGTTTTGTTAGTTCATAAGTTTCCAACTCTAGAGGAGAAGTTGAAAAGGTATAGGATTCCCTTGTTTTATGAAAGAATTCAAGTCCATTAAAACCTCTGAAACTTTGGATAATAGGTTAAGTTCCAATAAAGGTTAATTCAAGAAACTTAATAATAGAAGATAAAACGTTAGCACCTGTTTAGCGTTAAGGACATCGCTCAATTTGGTTGTGAAGTGGTAAATTTAGAACGTTAATCTTCATACTAATATCAAACCATTTATTCCATAAAAATAATCTATAAAAAGCACATATTTGAACCTGTTCAGTAAACATAAAAAACTTTATAGCACATTAGATGTAAGGAGAATCTATGTAACTCCACAATCCATGAGAGGTATAGTGGGATTCAGCTTTAAACATACTAAGAAAGTAATTTTAAAAAAGAGAAATTCCACAATGGGTGGTGTCCACCCTTTGGTGACCTTAACAAAGTTCCACACTAGATGAAGTTTACCAATTGATAGAAGAAGACAAAAACTGTCTAGACTACAAATGTGAGTTCTTTGACAGTAAACGGTCTTTGCAGTCTATGTCCTATAGTGCATCAATCATGAGGGTTCTAGAAGTAATGTAATGATGAATTAAATCTTCATTTTTTACTATATGAGATTCCCCAAGCTTCTGAAGACCTTCTTGAGGATCCATGGAAATTCCTAACTAAAAAAATCATACATATCATTTTGGTAGTAAATTAATTGATCTATGATAGAATGGTGATCAACGAAGAAGTTGGTATAAAGCCTTATATCTAAAAATAGTTTGTTGTCTGTGTTTTATCAATTAGTTTTAGTGCTAAGCCATAATATCAGATTTAATCAACTTACCATCCAATGTTAGTCCATATCTTGATTAATCAGATCTAAGATTGAAAAGGAGGCGCAAGGCACTAAACTTGGTGGTGTTGAACTTGTACAACACTAAAATTTAAGTACAGATATTAAATTTAACAAAGTTTTTGTTCACCATATAACTGAATATCTTAATCCTGTTGGTATTATGTTTAATATACTAATTCAGACACTTTTACTTCAACCTGGAATTACAGGGTCCATAATGGAAACTTCTTGATTTTCAAAAGATTTACCTAGTCATTTTGTCTTAGAAAGTATTTTTATTTATGACAATACATAGTGTAGGTTGGGAATTTCACTATTCATTTGTGTTTAAAAGATAAAGTTGAACAGATGTTAGCCTTATATGTTTATGTATAATTGTAGCTGGTTCAAAAACTCCGAGTAGCATTAACTAACATCTGACGCATAATATGAAAGTTTTCCTCTTTGATTGTCATCTTCAGATTTTCAAGGCAGCGTGTCATGCTAACATATACTAAGGACTTGAGATATCCCAACAAAAAAGAAGTTACTAAGCTTAGATCAGGGGAGCAAGGAGATCAGCAAAGATTACCACATATGAAGATAAGGTGGCCTTAAAGCTGATCCCATAAGGCAGCCATTGAAATATGAGCTATGTGTAGTTGCACCATCATGCTGAAAACAAATCCTCATCGTTGCCCATCTTTGATGTCAAAGTTCTGGGAAGTAGGTTTGGAGAATCATAATGTAGCGCTCTGAATTAACAGTCACAGTAATGTTGGTTCCTCAATAAACTACAGGCCAATAATTCCTTTCTCCACAACTGCACACCATACTATTACTTTTGGGCTGTGAAAAAGTGGAATCATGTAACATCTGAGGATTATCATTACACCAATGTCTACAGTTTTGTTTACTAACCCATTTAAATGAATTAGGCCTCATCACTCATAAAAATTATGTTTCATTATTGACCATAGTTTAAAGCATGTTTTCACAAAATACACAACGCTGTTCATAATCACCAGCACTAAGTTGTTGACATACCTGAAATTTTTATGAGTGATAATAAAGATATTTATGCATAATCATTCACACTGTTGAATCATTAATCCCTAAACTCATGTCACGATTTGCAAACTGACATTTAGGGCTCTGCATCAAAGAAGTCCTAACTAGCCTGATGTTTTTACGCATATGAGCTGTGTTGACAGGGCCAGGTGGTTTTTTCTTTAATACATAGCCAGTTGCGTTGAAGTTTTCAAACCAACTCAAAATGGTGTTGCGGTCTGGAACAGGTCTGAAGACAAACATATTAAAAATGGGTGTGAGAGTCGCATTTTATCTGTGTCCTTGACTCATTGTCTATAAAAAACTGACAGAGAGCAAATGTATGATGATCCACGTTCCATGGCATGTGGCAACTAAACTTCCCACTCTAAATAATTAACGAAGGCCAACCCACACTCACTAATGCCAAACACTCAGACATACTACCAATACAAAAACATGTGGTTTCCATGATGGACCTTGTACTTGGCTCTTACTTAGCGTTGGTCCAGGATGTACTTTTAGATATAGTAGATGGTAACTTAATGCTTATAGTTTTGGCAACCTCATCATTGCTCTTGCGTTTAGACATAAAATTATATCACCAACCATGACATCATTAAATTTAATTCCTAATTACCATAAACTAAAGATAGATAGATCTCAAGAAGTTGATTCAGGAGGTCCCCTACATCATCTGCCTTCTCTAGTTTACCATGACCATTTTCTTATCTCCTTAGTTCTGCACTATCATTAAGCTTTTTTGGTAATGATATAATCTTGATCACTGCATACACATGATTTCCATCATTTCAAGGCTCTTGACTTATCCCTAGTATCATAGTAAGATCTTGTTTATAGTCACGTTGCTTTGCTACTGCTAGCACTAATATTTCCATGAACTTTAACTACTAGTAATGACTATGTGTTCTTTGTCCACCGACATCTACTGTGGTAACTTTTCTCTTTTCAAACATTTGATGCAGAAAAATTCTATCCAATTAAGAGAATTGCTGATTAAGAACATCTTTGTTGATAGTGCCAAGTCATTTTGTTAATGTAAGTCCAGTGGATTCCCTCGCCTTTCAACCTCATGATTTCTAAATGATTTTTAAACAATTTTTAGTACCTTTTCCATACCCTTCTTATTTACTTTTTCATATTTTATAAACTCTTTGCTTTGTCTTCCAAATAAACAGCTTATATAAAGCCTTCTTAGTATCTGTCTGCATATCCTTTATGGTTGTTACTGTGTTTTCTATTTTACTAGGCACTTTATCCCTAGTAGTTGAATCATGAGGATTTACTTAAGGTCGTTTAGCCTTGACTGCCCTTTATGACCACACAAGAAATAATTGTCTAAGGGCACCACTGGACATCTTTATGCTCCCAAAGTAAGTGATGGTGGAAGCTTCCTACATGAATTTAAAAACAAATTTTAAATAACCAGCCCCCAAAAGACAAGTATATAAACTAATTCAAAATGCCATCTTTATACTTCACATTCTTGAACAACCTGTCAGAGAATTCCAATAATATTTCCAAATTTAACCTTAATTCTCTTAGACTTGAACCTAATTAATCTAATAGTTCAACGTTTAATTTTAAAGATTCATTATTGCGTAATGGAAACTCCAATTCCCCCAGAATTACTATCAACAAAAGAGCAAATCTTTTTAATAGAAACATTTCTGATAAGTATTATTCTTGCCAGAATTTTATTTAATCTTTCATATAAGATAATTTTTTTCATCAGTGACATGTTGATTACAATGAAAACAAACTAAATCACACCCTATAAATATTCCTGATATTATTTAATAAAGGTTCTCTATAACAGATCAGGACTTTTCTTTCTCATTGCAAACACTTTTGCACCCTATTCAATTCAAGACTAAATCTAGTTTGATAATCTCATAGAGAGATTAGTCTGCGCCTATGTCTGGGAGCAGTTGGGCAAGCAAGGTAAGAGGAGCAGGCGGAAGGCCCGCGGCCTCTAATGTTTGAAAACGCCCCAGAGAATCTGGCAGAATAGAAAAAAATCTAAAAAACTGGCGGTCACAATTTCCCTGGAGATACTCATGTGGCAAGCATGATGCAACCAGTACATCAACATGCCACACTCCCAGCCACTTTTGTCAGTGGAATTCAGAGTCCGTGTGTATCTGGACATCAAAAAACGGCCTTATGGGAAAAATTTTGTGAAGATGTACACAAAAATTTCCTGACCGCGGTGTATGTTGCACCTCACTCCATGTCATGCAGTTGGCTGGACCTAGGTTTTGAAAGCAAAATAGCAGCAGACAAGGCTGCAGCAGTGCGCATAGTAGTCAACCTCCCCAAAGAGCAATGGGTCGTCAAAACCAAATGCACCAGATGGACAAAATCAAACCAAATTTTCCTCACATTTGACTTTTTGCCTACTATGGTAAAACGTGACATTTTGGAGCAACACCTGAAAGATGGTCTCGCCATATATGGCGAAATACAATCTTTCAAAATGCAATGATTCACGCTGATGCCACACCTGTGCACTGGCAAAGCCATCGCAGTTCTGACCCCAATTGAGGAGATTATGAAGGACCTAACCCAGATCCTGCACTCCACCTTTATTGACATCGCAGGGCATACCACCCACCCATTCTGGGTAACCGTGGACAGCACGCCCCCCATTTGCACCTACTGTGATGTGTTCAACCATAAGGCGCACGCATGCCCCATCAAGGAGGGCGTCACATTCCAAGAGCACCCCTCAGTGGCCATGGCCAGCGGAGAGGCGCACTATGAACCAACCACAAGCACCAAGGAGGCTTTCCCGTGGGGAGCACAAGGCTACTACCTATTGGTAAAGCCCATCTCCCTGCAGGAGTGGAAGAAGGCCAAGCAGGCCCATAGGGCCGCAGCCAAGGAAGCGGCAAAGGCCACCACCACCATACCACACTCACAACGCCAGGAGGACATGGAGACCTTTGCGGCGGAAGCAACTCAGGAATCCATCACCCAGTCAGATTGGGAGGCCCATGGCGAGCGGGCCACTCAATCCGAGGATCCAATGGGAGATTCAATCTTACCCAATCGCTGCACCCAAGCTCCGGTCAAAACCAACTTGGGACCTATCCCACCGAAAAAAATTTTTTTTTGCCCCGCTCAACGGTGCACCAAACTTATCCGCACCGCAAAAAAATTCGTCCAATGTTGGGAAAACAAAAAGTGAAGGCCAAAGCCAATGTGACTCTTTCTGCAAAAATTAACAAAAACCCTGATAGCGTTGCTGCTAACATTTGCACTTCTGTGAAAGCCTGTGGGGACCTGGAAGAGGCTGGTGGGCCCAGGGGCCCACCCCTTGCACCTAAGGTGCAATGGGGGAAACCTTCACTCTAGGAACGCTGAATATTGCTGGACTCAAGGCCTCCCCGTCCCAGGCTAGGAAACTGAGTTTTTTACAAAACAATTTACCCGTGGATATCCTGGCCATCCAGGAGTCCCACTGTCCATAAGGTTCTGAGGAAGCTTAAAACAATGCTCCTACCATCCCTATCCTTTTGGTTGAAGCACTGTGGGGTGCTAATTCAGAAAAACAATGTTTTCAAATTCACATCCTCAGAAACATTCCTAAATGGCCAAGTGCTCATTGTCACCTTCTCATGGGCTGACGTTGCACACACAATTGTCAACATTTACGCCACAAACGGTGCACATGAGCGTTGGGAATTTTTCTCATCAGTCAAATCCCTCCCGCTATCCCCCCAATTCTTTCCTAGTTGGTGACATGAACTGTTGGCTAACCTCACCAACGGACCGGTGGCTGCCCTCACCCCACGCCCCACAGGGTCACATAGAACTACGTGTTCTAAAAGCCACCCTTGGGTTAATGGATGTGCTGCCACGACATGCCCCACTGCTCGAAAACATGACACATCCCCACGTCCACAATAGCCAATTAAGGTCCATGACCCGCATTGACCTTATTCTAACGCCGGCGAAATTCCAACCCCACATCTCCCAATTCAAAACAACAAAAATGGAATTCTCTGACCACCAACTGGTCTCAATAACATACCACTTACCCGTCAAAGTTGCAAAGGCCCCACATTGGTGCAAAATCCACCCCCCCGAGCTTGTGTTGCCAGGATTTTCCACGTGGGTGGAAGAGGCAACTTTGGTGAAATTGTTTGTTGCACCATTTTGTGCGGACCCCATTTCCACATGGGCAACTTTCAAAGAAGACACCATCCGCCACTATCGGCATCTCTCCTCCAGATGCTCATGAGCCACATCGGCGGTTATCTTTCGTGTGCTGGCAGAATTGGCCCACTTGGAGTCCAATATTCCAGCCACAGGATATAGCCCTGCATGGGGCCAGAAGTGGGCGGAGGCAGCCGCCCACCTCAACGCACTAGAAAGGCAACACAAACATCTGGTTTGTGTCCAATACAGGGCCACATGCATCACTAAAGGCGACAAGTGCACTGCATACTTCTTTAAAAAAAATTTTCGCACCATGCCAGAGTGTGGCCTGCACACAGGTGCAAAGATCAGATAATTCCATTGTGGACACACCAGCCAAAGTGGCAATCAAAATGTAAAGATATTACTCCGAGTTATACCAAGCTGAACCAATTCAGCTGGCCAAAATGGCAGAATTTCTTGACTGAGCTCATATCCGCACCATTTTCTGATACCCAGAAATAATGAATTTAATTACTCCAAACAAATTATGAACAGCCATTCGCGGTGCGCCAAACTGAAAATGCCCAGGCCCAGATAGCATTCCATATGAGTTCTAAAAAAATATTTTAATTATATATCCCCATTGCTGCTAGCCTCACTCAACCAAAGCCTGTTGGAAACGCGCCTCCTACCAGGAGGATATGAGGCCTATACTGTCACACTCTTCAAGAAAGGGGATAGGCTTGACTTAGCCAACTGGCACCCCATTTCTCTAACAAACACAGACACCAAAATTTTAATTAAAATCATGGCTAACCGTTTAGGGACTGTAGCATCTGCCACCATCTCCCCAGAACAATTTGGTTTCATCCCCAGAAGGTCGATTTGGGATAATGTGCACTCTGTGGCTAATGTGTGTCAGTCCACAGCCTCTGGGGCACTTGTATTCTTGAACCAACAAAAGGCTTATGATAGAGTAAACTGGGAATACCTAAGGGCCTGCCTCCATCAATTCCGCCTACCCCCCGCTTCATAAACTGGGTGATGCTGCTCACGGAATCTGCGACAATGGCAGTGCGTGGCCCAGGCTTCCTAACGGAAGTAGTCCGCCCTCAAAGGGGCCTGCAACGAGGGGACCCCCTCAGCTCACTCTTATACAACTTCAGCCTTGACCCACTACTGCGAAATGTGAATGCCCACCTCACTGGGGTCCATGTGCTAGGCCAAACCCCAGTCAAGATGATGGCATTTGCAGATGATCGCGTGGTGGGGGTGTCTAATAACAAAGATGCACGAGCGCTTGAAGCCCTCATCCAGGAATATTCCCAGGTAAGCAACGTGGCACTGAATGCCTCAAAAACCGAAATCATCCTCCTTGGTCGGTTTCAGAACTGCTGGGCCCCAGCAAGTAGTTCCCAACCTGGCCCATCTGCTCGCCCACGTCCACGCCTTAATAACTCAACACACACCGCTCCACTGGTGCTCCCCTTTGTGCCACGTCCTACCATAGGACTGGTACGCCATCTGGGCGTGTGGATGGAGGCAGGCGGATATGCGTCAGCAGTAATGGAGTGCCGTATACTGGACAACGTGACGAAGCGAATCGCCTCTCTCAGAGCCCACCCTACTACCCTCACTGGCAGGGTTGTTCTTGCAAACTCTATGCTCCTATCCAAAGTCTGGTTCGGAGCCCACGCCATCCCCTTCTCCCCAAGCTTCTTCAAATCCCTGTATGCTTTGCTGCAAGGATGGCTTTGGTCAGGCCGCCCTCCACCAGTACGGCTAGAGGTCATGTTTGGCCCTCATCATCAAGGTGGCATGGGCCTGCTTGACTTCAAAGCTCATGCGGCCAAGATCCTGGGCACCTGGATCACGGCTGTCACCGCTCCTACACTCCCATCCCAACACTGGTCCCGCGTGGCCCGCTCCAACTTCTCCTGAGCCTTGGGCCTCAACAATCTATCAAACCCCCACTCCCTGATGAAATACCTCGCATCACACACATCGGCCACAGGTCCACATGGGACGAAAACCCACTACAAACAAATCCTACTCTCCATGTGAAGCACAGAGTGGAGAATTCGTATTAGTGGACATACAACCCAAAGAGGCCGCCCCTCTCCTCAGTTCACACAAGAGGTACAGGGGCTACCCATCCATGATGGCGTGATCCCCATTAGACCCCAAGTCCTATCCAGGGTGGACTACTTGGACATGATGGACATCCCTTATTCCACTGAGACCCAAAAGACTATCTGGAAATACGCACACCATCCTCTGTTGCAGCCTCAAGTCTGCTCCCATGTGTGGCGCTGCCTGAGGCGGGTGTATCGTACAGCTGAGCGCTCTAACGCTTTACACTCATCCTGTGTCATGTGTGGCCAGTATGGAACGCTGTTCCACCGCCTGGAGAAGTGCCCCACCTCTAAAGTGATATGGCGCGAAGTCCAACGTCTGCTAGGCCAGGATCAAACGCATCCCTTCAGTCTGTCAAGAGATATGTTTGCTTCATCAATGGCCTCCCCCTCCCACCCTCCCTCCGTGCTCTGGTGGTTGCAATCGCCATGTGGACTATCCACACGATTGTCTTGGATGCCATCGCTGGCTCCATCCCCACCCTCCCAGAAGCTGTCCACAGATTCCGGTCTCATTTGGTGGACCACTTTCAAGCGTGGATGTTTGGATATCTCCCACCGCGTCACTGACAGCTGGTCTCCTCCTGATTCCCAGTCTGGTTCATCAAATCAGACCCCTTCCTCCACACGTGCTCAATAGTGGCTACGGCCCCTTCACACGTTCCCTCCCCCTCCCCATAAGTGGCGTTCCCGCTGGCAACAAGAGATAGCATCGCTTCTCTGGGGTGCCTCCCCTGGTACTAAGTTTTGTCTCTTCTGAGTCATATTCAGAAGTGTCCATCCCATGGTCGGCCTTCCCCACAATAAATTTAAAAAACTATAACAGATCAGTATTAATATGGCCTAGTAAGACAAATTTTTATTATTAATTTCTTAGCAAAAATCTCTCAAAGATGTCAAAAGAAACTTAAAATTAAATAAAACTAACGCTTTCAAAGTATTTGGACTTGGATCCAATACAAAACTATAGCTATTGGTTCTATTTCCCATTTTTACTTCCAATGCCCTCATTGATAACTAATTTTAAAGCTATGATTATTCTAGTGAGATCTCACCTTCCTCTGAGGAGACTTTGAGTATTTCACAGTGGGTGAATACCAATTTTAACAGAAAATGCCTGTTACCAGTATAAATGAAATTCAATGTCAAGTAGCAGTGAATTTTTTCATCGCAGACCTGATAATTCTGTATATAAATCTAATTTTAAACATTCTTTTATACTAATAGATTACTTTAAATGATTTGTCTTTTTAAGAAGTCACTCTAACCAATCCTGAGCCTCTAGAATCTCTTCTACCATAGAGCTTTTATATGAATTTGATATTGGCCGACACTGAAGTGGGACCAAAATTAATTGAGTAATATCTCCAATATTATGTGCATCACATTATTCATTATTTTCTCCAAAATATGGGATTACACCACCAAGAGATACAACGTCAATTCTCTTTGGAATATAAACTTCATTTTCAATTGGGTAATTCTAATCCACTTTTCTTTCTCACAACAATCATTTTGGTTACTTTGATTTGATTCAAACAGCAAATTTGGATAATCACACACATGAGAGATGGGCGATTTTATCAATAAAAATAATACAAAATGGGTGAGCATCACAGCGAAAGGTGCGCTTAACGGTGCAACTAAGGGTAAGAAACACCCTTGAGGGGGACCAGGAACCCAATCCACAAAGAAATCGCAAACTCAACCATCTAGTACTAAAAAAATAAATCGCAAACTCAGACACCATCTGGGTTTATGGTATTCACTGTAAAGCACGCGCTATATATGTACATTCAGTTCAACTAACCCTTATCAAAGGTGAAGCATGGGATCAGACTCTTCCTTGGGGATGAGTCACCGACCCTGTGGGAGAAAACATGTAAGGCACAGCCCTCACTTTTCCCTCACGCGGTGTACGTAGCCACCAACAACATGGGCCACATCTGGATTGATATTGGTTTCAAAACAGCCAATGAAGCTGATACTGCAGCAAAAGTCTGTGTGGAAATTGCCCTCCCTGAGGGCAAAAAATTGTGCACACCGCGTGCACCAGATGGAACAAAGTGAAAACTTTGTTCATCTCTTTTCAAATCGCTCCCCACCAACCTTCCTTGTAAGGTAATCGAGGAGGAGCTCCACAAAGGTCTTGTGGCCTACGGAGAAATTCAGCAACTCAAATTACAGTGATTTCGCCTGATGCCCAACCTGTGCATGGGCAAAGCTATTGCCATAATCAACCCCTTCCCAGAAGTGGAAGAGGACTTATCCAAAATTCCCCGCACAGCAGAATTTCACTTCACAGATGGGGGCCAGTCAGCCACATTCTGAGTTACACTGGAATGTGCACCGCCCATTTGCAACCACTGTGGCTCACTGGGCCACAAGAAACACGCATGCCCTGTGAAAGAGGGCTTAGTAGAAAATGATTATTGTGAAGAAGCAATGGACAAAGATAATGAAAACTTTTCCAAAATGACTGACGGTAACCACCCATCCCGCTGGGGTGAAGATGGACTATACTCCATCGTGAACCCAGTTACATGCAAACAACGTAAAGTGACACAAAAAGCCCGCAAGCAAGCAGCAGCTGAAGCGGTGGCACATGCGGAGTCTGCCATTAACCCCAGAAAAATTTGGAAGGATATTTCAGATATTCACCAAACCAACCAATCAGAACAATATGCTCAGGTCGAAAATTTATACAGTAACCAGACTGAGCCACAAAGAGTCATCAGTCATGCACATACTGAGGAACAATGCAACCGCAATTTGGGCGAAAATGTGGTGCACAATTCACTAAAGTCAAACCTCAAAAATATAGAATCCAATCAACAATCCGCATCAAATCAACACATGACCTGTGCGGGAAAAGTTGATGCAAATGCAAATAAAACCGCAAATCCTGTGAATCATTGGGTCAGATCAAGGGAATCAACAATGGCAGTGAAAGAGTTGGAGTACAGATGCGGAGCATGGCCAAAATGAGCCGCAGTGGGATAGGGCCAGAGGGCCCTCCCAACCGCTCCTGAGGCGCCGCAGGCACCTCAGTGTCAATAGGGACACTAAACATCGCGGGAGCCAGGGCTCATATGTCCCAAGCCAAAAGCTGGAATTCCTGCAAAAACCTCTTGTAGACATCTTGGCCATCCAAGAAACCCACTGTATACAAGGGGAAGAAGGATCCTGGTCAATCAGGTTCACACCATTACAATCAGTATGGAAGTCTCACTTTGGGGTGATTGTCCAAAACAACAAAAAATTTAAAATTACAAATTTGTCATCACACTTACACAGTCGAGTCCTGGTAGCAACAATCACATGCCAAGAGGAAATAATTTTGATAGCATGTGTATATGCACCGTGCACTGAAACTGAGAGGAAACAATTTTTTGAAAACATTCCTACTCTCACCCTCCCACCAGATACCATTATGTTAGGCGATTTCAACTGCTGGGATAGCACTGATACAGATTGATGGCCTAATCCCAGGGGAAACCCACATGGACACATTAGATTCTGCAAAATGAAGGCATATCTTGGCTTACAGGATGCTCTCCCCCCCAGTTCACCACTCCTTCCCCACATGACGCAGCCCAACATACATGAGGGAGCGCTCATATTGATGAGTCGCATTGACCACATCCTCATCCCACAATCCCACCACTCAAGAATCTCCAAATTTACAACAAAAAAGATCAATTTTTCTGACCACCGATTGGTTGCAGTGCAGTTAGTACCAACCCAAACCCACACACAGGTGTCACCTTGGAGAAAGCTTCACCCAGAAAATATAAAATTGCCTGAGATATCTGACTGGGTTGAAAACGAGGCTATGAACCCAGAATTCACAGCCCCATTCACTTCAGATCCCATTGGAACATGGGAAAATTTCAAAAAGAATTTAATCTACAAAACCTGAAATATTGCATCACATTAGTACACCGCGGACATGGCCACAATCAAGTGTACCTTGGCGGAACTAGACCACCTGGAGATAAATACTCTGAGATCTGGCTATAGCCCTAATTGGGGACACAAGTGGGCAGAAATTTCAGCCCAACTTAACAATCTCATCTTTGAACACCAACACAGAATCAATGTATTGAACAAAGGTAAGTTCATAAAGGAAGGTGAAACCTGTTCAACATACTTTTTCTGCCAATTACACTCCTGCGGAAACCAGCCCACATGCACACAGGTCTGCAAGATTAACGCACCATGGCAACCGACCCTGAGGAGGTCAAGGCAGAAGTACACTGCTATTACACCAAATTATATCACAAAACGCCAACAGATTCACAAAAAATTAAAGAATTAATACAAACTGCTGGGATACAAAGTACACCACCGAATTACAACATACTATCCCTAATTACATGGGAGGAGCTTTGGGAGACAATTCGCGGTGCACCATGAAGGAAATGCCCAGGGTCTGATGGGATACCCTACGAATTTTACAAAAAATATTTTAAACAAATCGCCCCCCTCCTATTGGCGTCTATGAACCAGTGCCTGTTGGAAACACGCCTATTACCAGGAGGCCATGAATACTACGTTATAACCTTGTATAAAAAGGTGACAAGTTGGACCTGGCCAACGGGTGCCTAATTGCACTCTCCAACACTGACACAAAAATTCTAACAAAAATTTTAGCAGCCAGATTAGGCGCAATTGCCTCTGACGTCCTGTCACCCAACCAGTTTGGGTCTATACCAGGGCGCTCAATCTGGAACAACAATTACCCTGTTGCAAACATTTGCCAATCCAAAGCAACTGGTGCCCTGGTCTTCTTGGATCAGGAAAAGGCGTATGACCATGTTAGCTGGTCATACCTAAAAGAATGTCTACATGCCTTCAAACTCCCACCAAGATTCGTAAAATGGGCGATGCTCCTAACAGAATCTGCAACCATGGCTGTATGCGGCCCTGGATTCCTAACAAACAAGATTAAACCACACAGAGGGCTCAAAAAAGGGGATCCCCTCAGCCCACTGCTATACAATTTCAGCTTTGACCCACTCCTCCAAGTAACTGACTCACGTCTTATGGGGATAACCGCACAAGGACAACCAACAGTCAAGATACTGGCCTTTGCGGATGACTGCATAGCAGGTATAGCAAACAATGAAGATGCCCAACAGCTGGAACGCACTCTAGAGGAATACTCCAAGGTGAGCAATGCATCGCTCAACAAAAGAAAAACAGAAATAATTCTCTTAGGCAAATACACAAACAACTGGGCCACAACATCAGAACCTCATACCAACACACAAAGGAAAAACCCAATCATTTTACTCTTTGCAACACCTCCCACCACCACCAATCTTGTCCAACACCTTGGAATTTGGCTAGAATCAGGGGGAATGATAACGAGACAATGGAAAGTAACATGTTACAACGGGTAACCAAACGTGTTGCCTCCCTCAAGGGAAGAACCCCAGGATTAACAGGGCGAGTTATAGTTGCTAACTCGCTCATCCTCCCAATACTATGGTACCTGGCCCACGCGATTGCCTTCTCACCTACCTTTATAACTTCAATCCGCGCGCTTATCCAGGGCTGGCTGTGGCCCAGCTCTCACCCTCCTATACGGATGGAAACACTATTTGGCCCACGCTCAAGCGGAGGCATGGGACTAATAGATCTCGAGAGCCACGCCAATCACATCCTAGGTACCTGGATAAAGGAAGTCCTTACTCCAGACCTCCCGCAACAACATTGGTCCAGAGCAGCAAGGACTAACTTTGCACAGGCGCTCGAATTAACCAACCCACATAATCCACCCAGACTACTTTCATACCTTGCCAAGCACCCTACTGCAACAGGTCCGCATGGAACCTCCCCTCATTTCAAACATATCCTCCAAACTATCTGCCATATGGGATGGACCATAGAGAACATGGGTACTATACAGAGAAGGGGACGATCCAGCCCCCAACACAAATTAAGAAACCCAGAAAACCACCTCCAGAGAGATATGCTCACAACAACCCCAAACATAGCTAGGATAGAATACCTAGATATGTTGGACATTCCCTATGATTTAACCACACAGAAAGCAATGTGGAAAATGACACACCACCCACTCCTACAACCAAGGATAAGAGCAAACGCCTGGCGCTGTTTGAGAAGGACCTATAGGATGGCGGACCGCTCCAACTCCCTCCACAAAACATGTGCAGTATGTGGAGGGAGGGATCCCTACATCACCGCCTATAAACATGCCCCCAACCAAAGATATATGGCAGGAAATCGCACACCTGCTTAAGATCCAAAACAAACAGGAATTCTCGTTATCAAAAAGCATCTTTGCGCTCCAGATCGAGTCACCAATCCCATCTACCCTCCGCTCCCTAATAATACCCATTGCAATGTGGACAATCCACACAATTGCATTAGATGCGTTTGAGGGCACGGTCCCAACCATTCATGGGGTTATTAACAGATTCCATGTCCACCTACTGGAGCACTTCCAAGCCTGGCTCTATGGATATATGAGGCCAAGGCAAAAAGCGCTCATAGAATCATGGTTCCCATTCTGGTTCCTCAACTCAGACCCTTTCCTTGACACCTGCTCCATAGCAGGGGAAACCACCTTGGAGTAGCGCACCAACCCCCCATACCTGGCAGTCCCGCTGGCAACAGGGGTGACTTGAGTACCCTGGGGTGCCCAATTTTATATTTGTCAGTTATTTCCTTATTTTTACGTATATTTGGTAATGTCCATCCCCTGGTCAGCTTACCTCAGTTAAATAAATTGGGTAATTCTATATGCGACTGCCTCCAACTTTGGCTAATAAGCATGAGGATATTATTGAAAATTGACGGGTGTAACTAATTTATAAGGTCAAATTGCACAAATTGATAATGGTATTGCTAATATTTGTGGCATGAAATAAGCTCAACATCTTTGGAGAAGAAGTAATACTCAAAAACGCATTAATAATGATATAAATGCACTCAGAGCTCACTTACAACAGCTGGAAAGTGATTATATTAAAGACTTAAAACTTTGAATAGCCAACTTCTCAATTTGCTAGTCTCATCGCTGATATGGATGGCCCTTCTGGGCTTCAAGATCCAAAAGGGCTCAAGGCCTAACAAGGCCTCTTACTTCCTCATCCATGATTTCTGGCACTGCTGTTTTTAAGAGACTTATTAACCCCACTGGTGTGGATGATTCCTGTGGCCCCATGACCTTCAGGTCCTTTAATTATACTTTCTTATTCTAAATCAGTTGATCAACAAACACAAAGATTTCAAAATATGTAAATCATTAGTAGTGATAACTTAAGGATGTTTGTTTCCATTGGAGGGTTAGTCTTTTAATATCAAACATCCTTTTAATAACTTAATATCTGGAAGCTGAGATTCTCATCATCTTTGTGAACTGAACAAAACATTTTTGAAAGCTCAAGTTAATTCTCCATACGCCTCTATCAATTGTTTAAATGCTAATTGTGAGATACTTAAGTATAAGTAGAACAAGAACCACTCTCTTAATGTAAATGCAGAACCTTATCCTAACTGGTGAAACATATAAATCAATGGGCTCTCTAATTACAAAAGCATTCACTAATTTATGCCGCAAATGACTGCACTTCTACTCAATCCCATTTTATAAATCTGAACCTTATGAACCTGACCTAGTAATTAATCTGGATGTTCATGAAATATCTAGTGAACCCTCTGTATTTAAATCAACTTTAAGGAAAAAATATGATACCACTGATGGAGGAAGTTTTCAGTCATTTTATTTAAATATGAAAGAAGTGTGGACGGTGGTAATGACCATCAAAAGTCTAACACCTCTCTTCATGCCTACTAAGAACTTCCCTAGATACTTTAAAACATTGTTTAAAGGTCTTTATCTCTTGGTATTAAGGTAAACATCCTTTATAAAGGAGTTTGGAAGTGAATTAATCCTGTTTAATCAAGAACAAGCCTCTATGGGTATATAGATCAATTAAGAAGAACCCATTTTAAAGATCTGCTTTGAAATTCTATTGTAACGCCAAGAACTTAGAAGCTTGTGATCGTCTTACTTTCTTTGCCATTTCTTCCATGCTAAATGTTCTATCTATCTGGAAACAACTATATCTAGAAGGTTAAGCGCTTAAGATAAAATTCCGCGCAATCCTTTATATTAAGGAGGCATTAATAAAAATTTCCTAATGATGCTGTGCATCCTCCTCCAATATCTAAATCTCAATCTTTAATACATGCAATATCCCCTAACAATAATCCTAAAATATAGAAAAAGTCCATAGACTTATTGTGGGTTTAAATTCACGAGGAAATTCAATGCAGAAAAAGCATCTGATGAGAAAAATATTAGGCAATGTAGGAAATGAGGCTTCCTATGCTGACAAAGCTTCCTCGCCTCAATCACAGATTTATATATAATTAATAATTATTATATAGTTTCTTCTTTTAAGACATTGAAGACCTGGAAGAGCTATTTCTAAAAAATCTTTCTTATTATCCTTCTGCTTTAGAAACACTTGAGGCTTCTTTGTAATATTAAATCCCATTTTTTAAAGATAAAACTTATATTAAATTATTGGTAACTGAGTGAATATTTTGGTTATTATTGATGTTGGTCCTTAAAATATGAGTATATACAGACTTATAAAACTCTTAAATTGCTTCTTGTTCAATTATACTCAAAATATGCGACTGACAAGCCCTTTTATACCAAATCCTTAGGGGTTTAGTCTATCCTACCTATGCACCTTTAGAATTAGTTATTAACGCCCCTGTTGTTGTACTTGATAATAATTATATGATTTTCTTAAGACAAAGTTCTTGACTCATTTTAGTAATATCAGATATAAGGATAAGCATCTCTCTTTAATAGGGTACAAGTGCACCTAATATTTAATAAATTTCTATAGAAAAAAGGAGTTTAATTATTGCATATGCCTGCTAGAAGATTCTCTTTCTATCATCAGCTTTGTTTTTGATTATTAAAGTCAAAAATTATTTTATTTACAAATTCAGTATGTATGAAATTTTGGATGCCTATATTCTTTAACAGAATCATAATTTTTACTCTTCAGTCTCAAGTGATAGATAATAGTAAAATATAAATATAAATATTATTGTAAAGGTCCATGTGTTAAAGATTTCAGGTAATGTGAATCATTCCCATTTAGAGGCTCTTAATGTCCTGAATTATTAATCTGATAATGATGGATATATATTGGTGTTGTTATGTAACCTCACTCATAAAACCATGAACTAGAAACAAAGGATCCTATTGCTTATGTGCACCCTGTTTTTATAGAAGAGTTACTTTCTGTTACCATCTGAGAAGAATTGTGCAAATTACAATTTATAGCTATTTCTCTTATTGCAAGATTTGATGTCAATTAAAGGAAATTCTCTTAGTCCAATATTTATAGACACCTGAAGCTCTCAATAAAGAATATGCCATTGTTTTCAATGGGTCAGGTGATTTTGGGTTAATAAGGGGTACAACATAAGGGTAAAACCTGGGATGCTCTAATTAAACAAAACTTTATCAAAAATCTAAAGTTAAGGAGGCCCAAGATTCTAATAAAATTCAAGATTTCTAGAGCTGATTTATTACCCCTTCCCAAAGACTTTAAGCTCTCAAATGCTTTTGTTTTGTAAAAATATGGATGATATAGAGGTTTTATGGATTGACATTAACTCAATGCCAGAACTCTCTTTCTTCTTGATGTAACTTTATGAGCAAAATAACACAAATTAATATAGCAAATCTTCATTTCCCATTGTAGTTTTGCTCCAATGTCCTTGGATTCTCCGCCAGCTGCTCCAGTGTGGGGCAGCGACAAAACTCTTCCCACCATTTTCCACCTGGAAGGAAAATGCATTTGGACTGGCTCACCCAGTCATTCCAAACCCATGGGACAATTTGTTCCCCCCAAGGATCTCGATGCCCACCTTGCTCATACCCAAGCGGTACCTTGCTACCCCCTGGTGCTCCCCCAGAGCAACATGCGCTACTGTATAAGGATCAAATATGGGAAACTCTTCCCATACCATAACCAAGCCATTATCAAAATGGCACAGGTGGTGATGACACCTGCCAGATTCATAAATTTCCACCCATATAAGGAGTATTTTGACCTTGGCTTCACATGTGAAGCTGACGCTGCCACTGCAGCAACTGTGCCCCTGGTATTCCAGGTCACCCCTCTTCCCACAACTCAGACCTGGCTCCCAAAAGACACCACTTTGGTGGTCCAGTATGCTGGTTTGCCTACACACCTCCCCCTGAAGTGCTCCACCAGGAGCTGATGAATGGTTTGGCAGCCTATGGCTCCAACCCCATCTTACAATTTGTGGTCCCAAATGAGGCCACACAACTCACTGGGCCTTAGGCGTATGCCACAATCAGCCCTGAACTTAGTAAAATCGCCATGTCAATTCCCCCTTGCATCGTTATTCCTTCAACGCCTGACCATCCATTTTGAGCTCACGTCAAGGGCAGACAGACTATCTGTCCATCATGTTTTGAGTTGGACCACTCGAAACGCAAATGACCCTCCTTAGCCACTTCCAATGGATCAGATGACACATCTGCCAACCTCCAATCTGCCGCCCACCCTGTACAAGTTCTGGCATAGGGCACAATCCTACCTCCCCTTCCCCCAAAACTGGAAGCTGCAGTTTCACCTACAACCACCAATCAGCCTCCTCCTCGCCACAATGCCACACATGATCCCTCCAATCAAGCATTGGATTGGATCCAAGTTTGATCCCATGCTTCCTCCAATGAATCAACCAAACCTCAACTATATGCTGATTCCCCAATTCAATTCAACTAAAATCCATGGGAGTTATTGGCTGAAATTGATGAATCAGGTAAGCTCATTGAAGAACCATCTCTGCAAATAGAGCGGTTCATTAATGCAGAATGGGATGTTAAATACCCCCTTGACTATATACCCCACAGCCAAATGCTGAATCATTTTGCAGTGATCACCAGCTTGCAGTTGAAGCAGCTGCAACACCAGATTGTTGACCCCTTTGTAAAGCTGCCACCAAATCAGTGGCGATGCTCACAAGAGGATTTCCACCTCCCGTTATCCCCAAAAGTCTTACTCAAAAGAGTAAAATAACAGTGAAACAGTTACATAAAAATGTTAATGATGCTATCCAGAACGTGGTAACTATAGAATGGAACCCAAAAGCTAAAATTATCTGAACCAACATTGCCACATTTGTTAAACTCCCAGACGCCAGCATTAAAGTTGAAAAAGCTTTAGCCAAACATATCAGTGCCATTTTCCTAGCTGTCAATTTCCATGAAATACCGATTATTAGAAATATCAAACCACATGCCGCAGAAACCCTGACGCCCTTTCTGTCTGCCTTGACACGTACTCTACTATGGGAGGAAGAAGCTGCTGCTGAAGATGAGCCCCCAATCCCCCCTCCCCTTCTGCCATGGAGGGATAAGCAGTTTATGCTGCCCACCTGGTTGGTTGTTTTTGTTTAATGTGTTTCTCTCAATCCGCTCATTTGGGCGTTTTTTCTGAACCAATTAGTTACATCAGTTTTTTTGTTTTAGTTTTAGTTTCTGTAATGTCTATCCCCTGGTCAGCTTACCTCAAATAAATACTAACATTAACTCAATGCCATTATAAACAGCAATATTATACCGATTACCCTTTATATATTGTTGAATGGTTGACTGGACCTAAATCGCTGGGTAATTTGATATGGGAAATAATAATATTAGCTGATGCTAGTTTATTATGTATCATATCAAGATTATCTGTGATTATGGACCAAAAATATCCTAAGCATATATGAACTTGGAATTTGTGGCCTAGCAATTCCACTTAATAGTATTCAACTATGATGACACAATCCTGAGGGCTTTGTTGGTTAAGTCAGACCTAATGATAATAGTCAAATTAATGACCTGGGCTCCTGGGCTTTGCTGGTCTATTTTCAAATTAGCCTTTAATGTTGATCGAGTTTCTGATTGAATTAATTACAAATTAGTGGTACTAATCACCCTGGTATGTGCTGCCAATTGCTTGAGAGGAGCATCAGTTCAGCTATCTGCAGATGTTTCAGAAACGTGGTCTTGAGATATTATGAATTTTACATTGACCCTGATGCTGTGTTAGATGCCCTCAGGTCATAAGAATTGTAGACCCTCAGACGAACTTATTAAATTTTTCTCTGGCTAAGTGCCATTGAAAATGAGGCATCATGGGTAAGATATGGTCAACAGCAAGCCCTATAAATTATCTCCAAGTTGATACTAATATATAAAATCATTTATCACTACAAGTTAATTGCTTAATATAAAAGCTTTTTTTATTTAATACCTTTTCATTGTATTAAGTTGAGAAATTACTTGGGATCAGAAAGATCAGGGCAGCGAGCTATTGTAAAAGTAACCAACAGATTAATATGGCTTCAAAGTGTCATTTCCAAGGAGTTTATATCATTATCTTGTCACCATCTGGTAAGGGTGGTCAGCTGGGCAGGGTAATTCCTGCTTCCACCTAGTGCAGGTTTTGTTTAATACAAATTTGAAACCTGTACTGGCTAGTAAAATTATTGGTATGATATATTTTTCCCAAGGTTGAACCACCTCAAATACCCTATTGTCACCGTCTGGTCTATTATCTCCATACAATAGACACTCAAAACTCCAAATTATTTTTGAAGAAGAACCATCCTAATTTAAGTAGGCCTAAAACTTAGCATAGATGATTCTTTTTAATTGTTAGAAAAGTTTCAGTATTTTCTGCTAGGACCCCACTATTAGGTACTGGTAGATAACATTTGCTCCTAAGAACCGCCAAAAATGCACTCTAATCTCTAGAATATGATTCATGAGCCAACCTAGATGTTGCAGGGGCTTTGTAATGCCCCTGCTATTTTCCAAAGAGCTATGAATGGTTTAATTGTCGACTTATAAACTCTCTTTTTGTCCCTGTTTATTTAACAATGTAACTGTATTTTCTTATATTTTTACTGAACAATTAAATTATTTTAATGAGGTATTTGAATGACTGGTATGATTTCACTGAAAAATAAACCTTCTAAGAGTTTCTTAATTAAAAATGAGATGAAAATTTAGGTCACAAGGTCAATTATGAAGTAATATTACCTCTGGTAAGAAAAATGAGCGCTACTAATGACATGCCTATCACTAAAAGTCCAAGATAAATTCAGGTAATTTGTGGATTGTTGGTTACTATCTAAAATTATTCCTGAATTTCTTAAATTGCCAAGACTCTGGTTTATTTTGTTGTTGAAAGAAGTCCCCTTATTTCTTAGAGAAACTCCCAACAATAATCATATTGATCTTTTGCTCCACACTTTACCCATTTGTCCTATTTTAGCTCATCCTATCTTTATTTAAGCTTCCCTCTTTGTTAGACGATTGAAAGTCCAAAATTATGAGAAGATTTTTTTGATGAAAATGGCAATAAAATCAGCCAAAAGACACTGCTCAAACCTCAGTGGAAACCCTTGAACAGGCGTAACACTTTTATTAATGTAATTTGGGCAAATAGCATGAGTTTGGGTAGTCATATTGCACCAAATCTTCAGCAGAATTGGGGTGCCATTAAGAGGTTCCCCACGTCCTACCTCCAATTTAGTTCAAACACAAACGCATATACCATCCCCTTTTATAGGCCTGGAGGGGTCCCACCAAGTGAAATTATTTTCCAGTCCATTGATTGTTTCAAATATATAAAATCATTACCTAATGGACTAGTCCTACCTGCTACCAGCCCACCATCAGCCATTCCATCCAAACGAGGCGAGTTTAGAGCTTCAATAGGTCAAATACCAATATTCCCTAATTTGGATATTACTCATCAAATACAAACTTTAAGCCTCAACATTTTAAATATTATGCATTGATTAATAAGAGGGTTCGCTTATTAACCTCCCTGTGGTGACTAATATAATTGATATGGAAATAAAATCTTTTAGTTACTTTATTGTTATTATTTTACCATTCTGGTCAAATAACCCCTAATAATTAAATATCCCTGAAGTAGATAATCATACTTCTCCTGTGAAATTTGTTGGAATTTAGGTGAAAAAATAACCAGCAAGAAACACCAAAAGCCTAAAATTTAACAAGTGGTGCTCACTACAGGGGGTAGTACACCCTAAATAAAATCGAATTTGGAGTGTGTTGGGGTGAATAACCATCACAACCTCCCCTCTACCTCTGACCCCCAGCTAGGTGCTTTGGCTCAGTAGCTAGCTAGCGCCCTGTATCTACTGGAAACCCTCAAACGGTGCAAATGCCAATCCTCCCATGAGGTTGCTCCAAATATTGCCAAACCCACTTTCTGTGACAAATTTACCCCAGGTGGAGATAGCATAGCCTCATTACTCTTGACGTATAGGGCTGTTATGTAAGAGAAAACAAATCCCCAAAAAGTCAAGCACATCCTTCCCTTCCTCAGACGCTCTGCCCAAGAAGTGATGGTACCTTATATAGACACCCTTAAAACTTGGGGCTAACGTAAAGAAAACTCTAAATGGGGAGTTTGGATCAGCGCAGAGCTTACAAAGACAAAATCAGGCGTTTATGTGCATTTATATACTTGAGATGAATCAGTTGCATTTTTGTTGATTGTTTTTGCAGCGCATCCCAACCTCTCCTGCTCACTAAAATGCTACAATTAGATGATGCCATTGCAGCTACCTTGACGGATTTTCGTCACATCCCTTCTTGGCATTGCATATCCCTTCTGTTATGCACATTCCAAAATTTACAAGATATCAAGGTGGCCTTTCTAGTGGTGGCTAACATCTACAAATTTGACTCTACTCAAGAAGCTCTAAGGCAAGCATCCACTCCAACCACTTTTGCCTCTTTTATGGCTGTCTCTCTCTGAAAACCTGCTCATGCAGAGTTGCCACCACAAAATGCTTCTTCATCCCATGAAGATAGCCAAATGATATTGGCCATGATGGGGAAGTGCAACCCTTTGCCTTCAGTTCTAAAAAGCCCACTGGCAAGGTAGCTGTCCCTTTGGCTTTTTCAGAAAATAGATTTTCCAGAGACAGTATGTTCTGCTGGTAAGCAGGCCAACCAGTATGACGACTGGTCGGCCCTTGGCGTTTTACCTTAGGCACAGGGCCAGCAGCGCCAGCTGACCCCTTGCATATCACCCGCGCCATTCAGGGATCTCCAGCCCAACCCCAACCAATGAAATAAATTATAAACTTAAATCAAAAGGTAGATTAGCAAAGAAAGATTTTATTGATTGTGAAGTGCCAGGTATTTATTTTATTTACAAAAGGGCTACTGTGCCCACCGCTGATCTATCAGCTCATCGCTGGTTTTTCAAGCCAACCACTCTCTTAGCCTTCTGCTGCACTACTCTCTTCACTGGCGTCAACCCTCTCACCTCATCCTTCCTGATGTCTAAATTAGTTTCAGCTCATCCTCAGACTTGAGTCTCCAGTGAGCCATATATTTTATTAGAGTAAATAAACATGAATTTGGATTTGACCTTCAAGTAGATTATTATTCACCAGAAACCTCTTTAGTTACTCGCTTTGACTCAGAATATCTTGGCATCTTTCTGAAAGTACATTCTTACTTTTTAAAGTCAATCATCTGGGGAATCACCTTATTCAGGCAATATTTGATTATGAAATATGAGGTGCTGGAAATAACCTCAGCTGCATCAAACTCAGGTTCATCACTTTCTTCTGACACCTAATAAATTAGTACAATTGGATCATCTTCAGCTACTAGTCACCAATGATCAATAAATTTGATTTGGGGAATTGATTATTAGGCGCTGGAAACATCCTCAGCCTTGAACTTATAATCATAAGGAAAATGCCAACATATTTAAAAATATAATGGATCATAATCAGCTATTAGTCACTAGTGATCCAAATACTAAATTGGGTTATTGATTTCTCCACTCCAATCCTAACTTCCAATCTCGGTGAAATACTTAATTCTGGCTTAACCCAACTGAGAGCAACTAGCTAGCAATTGTATCAAACACCAAGAAATTTAGTCAATGAGCCATTCCGCCAGGATTGGACATATCCTCCTAATTAATGATAAATCATTTTAAGATTCCATATTGCTAAAATTCTGACAGCCTTGCTCCTCTTTTTCTTCAGTGTAAACTTCCCAAGTGTTCCATTATATCATCCTACTAAGATGCTACCTCTATATCCCTCCCCCATTCCTCTGTCCATCTCTTGTCTGAAACCAATAGCCATGGGGCAGCACAAACCCCCCACTTTGAAGGTTGAAAATTGATCCGTAATAACTCCAACGCCTCCCCCAAAAGTTAATAAGGTAGATAAGCGCCCCAGAGTCTCTCCTGCAAACTAGAAAGCCCTGAACTTACCTCAAAACTTTTGGACTTTCTGATGTTCATTGATATATTATCTGATGACGAATATGAAGGGGGTTGTGAAGATGTTGGCCAACATTTTTTAGAAGCCCCAGGTATATATGTAATACCTGACTTATTGAACCTGAAGAGAGTGTATTGGGCTAGTATCCCCCATCAAACTTATCTCTGACAAGTGTTGAGGGGTCTTGAGATTATTCATTCTGCCAGTGACACTGACCAGTTTATTGCAACTTGATCTTAACAAGCCAGCGTGTTCATACCCTGCAGTCTATCCAGGAAAATTACCCCAAGACTGCCAAACAACTTGTCTCTACTCTTCATTTAAAGGGAGTCCTCTCTCTTCCCTCAACTTGGGTATTACCTTAACCAAAGTGGAGGTTGTTTCATTGGTGTGCGGGTTAGGGCTATCCTCAAAACAAGGTCCCCAATAAACGGTGTGTCATCAAAACACATTCAAAGAATTAAACTTTCCTGAGCTTGACTACAATCAAAAATTTGGGACTTTAGGCTTAAACAACGCCTGCGCCATTGAGGAGTACTTTTCTCTGCCCATCCGTATTAAAAAGCTCATCTTGTAAGCTCCAGAGGTGGCACTAACTACAATACCTATGATCTACTCATTGGTACCCAGTTCATGCTCAAGTATAAAGGGACTATTAACTTAAATTGGGTTATCTCTCACTGATTAACTATAAGGTTCCAAAATTTTGACTAATGATGAGCTTAGTAAAATTAGAAATGTTTGTACAGTTGAGCATCCCTCTTTCGCTTTATCCCTATATTATACCACAACAGGACAACATATAAAACTGTTGCCTCAATCCGTGGACGCCCTAGAGGATATCCCTTTCTATGCTTCTTAATAGGTGGTTATTAATGATAGTGAACAAAGGGTAATTGAAATGAAGATTACCGTGCAAATCAAACAACTGCCTACTGCACTTCAATAGCATTGATGGAGTTAGTCCTTTGAAGCCCAGAGTTTTGCCAGACGTACTAGACCCGCCTATTAACTGCCTATCAACCTCCTGCTAGGGAATCTCACCAAGAAGGATGTGGTTGTAAAAAGGCATCAGGAGATCAGAAGAGGCATGCTGATTTTCTTTGAGAAAATAAAGCAAGTTCACTGTATTGGTCTATAGCGGATATGGGATTACTCACCAACCATTCTTTATGTACCCTTTCTTTCATATCTCCAATGAACTAAATCCAGATGAGCTGGATAAAGTAACACACTGCTCGAGGCTACAGAAACATTTTCTTAATTTCTGACACTGACTATGGGCACATGAAGGGTTGGAATTGTACTATTGATGTCAGGGAAGCTCTACACATCCGCTCTAAACCCTACCACAAATACAAAGTTGATCAATTACAGATGCAGATGGAGCTCAAACAGTTTCTGGATGCTGGGTTGCTGGTGCCCTCAAAAAGCCCTTGGTCGTCCCCTCTTCTACTAATATAGAGGAAAAATGGAGGTCATCAAGTAGTTATGGACTAATGCTAGCTGAAGAACCTCACCAAGATGGACAGCTACTCTATCCCTCATATTGAAGATGCTTTGGCCCTGTTGGGATAGGGTAGATGAGGGCAATATTTCCTCTGAAGCGTACCAAAATGGATGGGAAAAAATCTCCCGCAGCGAGCAGACAGCGGGAGAGCTGGGAATCCTAAATGTAGGTGCCAGTAACTTGCTATAAACTTGAGAATAGGTGACGAGGGACCTATTGTATTAAACTGGTGAAGTTGATGGCCGGAGAGGAGCTTGCTGTACAGAGGCTCTAGAAATAAGTAAAGCCAAAAACGAATTGGAGGTAAAAACGTAACTTTATTTAAAAAAAGGCGCAGACATTTATAGGCGAGTTTTTCCTCCTAATCCTTTCAGGATAGCGACGTCATCCACTGGCAAGGTCTTAAGCATCCTGATGTTGATCAGGTGGGGAGTCGATGGCAGGCTTCCTTTTAACAAATCAATTAGGGGATGTAAAATAATGCTCCATTAGAGGAAAACTCAGAGAGGTATCAGAAGTAGGAGAATTCAAATAAATTGATTTGAAGCAGGTCTAATCCCAACAACACCCCCTCAAGATCTTGCTGAAGGGGATAGTACTTGCGCAGAAAATGGCTGTAAGTGCAATTAACTACCGTGCTAGTACCAGTAGCAGCAATAGAGTATTCAGGACCCCTATGGTTTATCATACAATAAGGACCAGACCAAGTGGTGGCAAGCTTATGGGTCCTGCCCCCATGGCGATGGTGATATAACAAGACTAGATCTCCTAAAGAGTATTTAGGGAGCGCAGGACGGTGCTCATTGGTTTGAACTCCTTATCTAAAATTGGTAGTTTTTATAGATCCATTGGCCATAGCTTGGAGATGTATGATCTCATCAGTTAGCCATTTTAGGGTAAGCTCTACATTGCTTAGATTAGCTGATTCGAGGATAGGTTGAAGACTGGAAGGCAAAAGTGGCTCGCGCCCATATAGGGTTGGAAAGGGGACATCTTAATCATCCTGTGATAGCTAACTCGGTAGGCCATTAAGGCACTAGGGAGAAAATCATTTCAATTCACAGGGTCTGAAGCAGCTAACTTTCGTAGAATGGAAATTAAAGTACCATTAGCACGCTCTACCGCGCCATTGGTGGTGGGGTGATAGGGTGTAGTGAAGAGGTGCTTTATACCTAGCAAAGAAGTTAATTCCTGGACTATAGAGGAAATAAAATTTTTTCCATTGTCTGATAAAAGTACCTGCGGGCAGCCATGGCGGTAAAATATGTGTTGGTACAGGAAGAGGGCAGTAGCTCTAGTGGTAGCATGAGGGACTGAAGTGGCCTCAACCCGCTTGGTTAAGTGGTCAATGGCAAGGATAATATAGCGATGGCCATAGACACCCACAGGTAGTGGACCTAAAACATCGATGCTAACAGTATCAAAAGGGGCCCCAGGGGCTATGAGCTCAAAATTTAAAGCGGGGATTAGACTTGTCCTGGGAACGGCAGGTGAAGCAACTTTCCAAAACATCATGAATAGACTTGGTCATATTTTCCCAGTAGCATTTGGTTTTTAGCCACTTAAGGATTTTCTTTATAGCCCCATGCCCAAGGGTCTTATGGGCTTCCATGATAGTTTCAGTCCAAAGAGAAGGGCAGAAGTAAGGCAGAAAAGCGGTGCCAACCTGTTTTACCAAGACACCATCAACGAATTTAGTGTTAGCAGCCATCTTCTTTAATCAGGCTTGAATGTCTGGAGATTCTTTAGACCACAATCTAGGGTGAGGGAGAAGCTCAAAAAGTCGATTTTCTTTAGAAATATTTACATGTAAAATAGGGAGGCGAGATAGTCCATCCACATTTTGATGAATGGCGCTGGCTCTGTGAATTATAGAAAAATCATAATTTTGGAGCCTGAGGGCCCAGCGAGCTAACCTCCCATCAGGATCTTTCATTTGACAAAGCCAACAGAGTGAGGAATGATCGGTAACTATTTTAAAATGTTTACCATACCTTTAGGGGGAAGTGTTTGATGGCAAGTACAACTGCCAGGCACTCACGTTCAGTTACTGAGTAATTACGCTCTGCCTTGGTTAACGTTTTGCTCAAATAGGCAACTCGGTGGTCAACTTGGTCTAAATGGGAAAGGATGGCGCCTACAGCGGTGCCACTGCCATCAGTGAAGAGAACAAAATGTTGCTCAAAGTTAAAATGTATTAATACAGGGGCTGATGACAAGGCAGTGCGTAGGGAATCAAAGGACTGGTGTTGTTCAGGGCCCCAAAAGAAGAGTATATTTTTGTGTAGGAGTTCAACTAAGGGTTCAGCAAGGTCAGCGAAGTGAGAGATAAACTGGCAGTAGTAGCCCACCTTTTTATAGAAAGAATTGGATGTCTCACAAATTATTTGGAGCGGGCATGCATTCAATGGCAGAGACCTTATCTGGGATGGGGAAGATACCTTGCCGCGTCACCTTGTTTCATAAAAATTCCATTTCTCGTTCAAAGAATTTACAATTAGAGGGTTTTAGTTTTAAGGAGGCCTCCCAAAGCTACTGAAATACCTGACAAAGATGATCGAGATTTGCAGTGAATGTTTTGGAGAAGACAGTGACATCATCTAGGTATACTAACACACACATGAGTTTAAGGTCCCCAAAAGACTGGTTCATAGCTCGTTGGAAGGTAGCAGGGGCATTGCATAACCCCTGCAGCATACAGGTAGGCTCAAACAACCCTTCATGGGAAATGAGGGCACACTTAGCACGATCCTCAGCGGAAAGATCAATCTTTCAGTAGCCACTGGCCAGGTCCATCGCAGAAAAGTATTGGGAGCCAGATAAGGAGCGTAAAGAGTCATCAATGCGGGGTGAAAAGTAGCTGTCCTTGCGTGTAATGGAATTCAATTGTTGATAGTCCATAACAGCATGATGGCTCCCGTCCTTCTTTTTAATCAACAAGAGAGGGGAGGACCAGGGACTATGAGAAGGTTGAAGGAGGCCAGCATCGAGCAATTACTTTAATTCAAGGGTAACCTGGGCTTATTCAGTTTTTGATTTGCAATAAGGTCGAGAGCAAAAAGGAGCAGCATCTCCAATATTGACCTGATGTTAAACGCCTTGCATATGGCCATAATCGTGAGGGCCCAAGGAGAAAATAACCGAATACTCATCAATAAAAGCTTCAGCAGCCGCTCTTTGCTCAGCTGACAAATCAGAACCAATTTGTACAGGCACTGCAGCAACAACAGGAGGCTCTTCTAAACCAAAGTCATAAAGGGTCTCAACGCCATGAACCTCCATCACCTGGTCACAAGGCAAGAGGCGGACGTAAGCAATAGGTTGATTCATCTCAATGACTTTAGGAAACTGGGAGAGAATGGATAGAAGAACAGCGACAGTGCAAAGATAAGCGGGATCTAAAACCCCTGGACAGGGGAGGGCTTTGAATATGGAAGGGTTAGGTAAACTAGATATCTTGAGCAAGTAATTAGGAGGGGGAACCAACTGGATCCCAGTGTCTACCAGGATTTGGGCCTGCGGAGGTATGGTAAGGACCTGGGGAGAATGTAATGGCATTGCCTCCTCAACCTCAACCATGGGAGGTAACTTAACTTTGGACCCCAACACACAATATTCTAAACATTCAACGGAATCAGGAGACTCGAGCAAGCATGTCCTCAACTTCTGCTTCCCCTTTTCCTTAAGAGCAGAAGTTAAAAGTAAAGGGACACGGTATCCTAATATAGAAATGAAATTATCCTTAAAGTCAATAATGGCAGCATATTCCATAAGAAACCCGGTGCCCAATAGGAGGTCATAGCTATTATTATCTAAGGCTACAGCAGGGATATAGAGCTGTAGGCCGCCTAACTTTAGGGGCAAGTGGAAGTAAGCACCTTATAGCTTGAGCATATGCGGTACCTGCAGTCCCATATTCTGATGAATGGTTAAGATAAGGCTGAATCTTAGTTTCCGATTAGTTGAGAAGAAATGATGTTAATCAGAGAGCCAGAGTCAAAGATAGCAAGAACCTTCACCTTGTGAACCACCGCTTCAATACAGGTTACCATCACTCCCCACTGAGCTGGGATAGAATATATAGCTGCAGGGGCCGACTTAGAAAGAGGATAAGAAGAAATATCGATAGGTTTAATATCAACGGAAGGCTCAATAGGGGTTTCTTCTTCAGTAGCACTAGGGCCAACAAGGTCAGCGGAAACAGTATGAGCTGATTTTTCTTGAGGCGCAGTAAATTTGTCAGCATAGGGAGCCTCTCGCCCTATGCCGACCCCTCTTTTGCTTTCTCTTCAGCTACTTTCGTCCAACAATGCTGAATGGTGTGGTTGTGACAATTACAATAGGTGCAGTTAGGTCAAGTTCAATTTTTTCCAAACTCATTGTTGTTAACTACATGAATTTGAGGATGTGAGGCTGAAGTGGAAACAGGAGCGGTAGTAACTACAGAAGAAGGAATTTCAAGCAGGGCCTTTTTAATATCTAAAATAGAAGTAAAATTTTGTTTAACTGAAGTCATGTGATGATGGAGTTGCGGGTTAAACTCTAAAGCAGACAGGACAGCAACAACAGCATCATCAAGAGTGAGGCAGTTATTGGTTACCAATGTTTGAGCCTCAGTGTAGAATCGAGCAGCAAACTCTGCAGGAGATTCGCCACGCCTTAACTTAATACTCATAAAGGCCTGTTTCTGATTTGCCAAGGTGAGATCACTACCAAATTCTTAGATAAGCGCGGCCTTCAACTTAGCCCAAGTGCCGCATCTCATGAGGTGGGGTACCATAATTTCTTGGGGGGATCTACTAAGGTAAGAGGGTAAGTATTTAACCTTTTATCAATCGGGAGCTTCCTCCATCACGTTCTCATAAATTTATAGAAAAAAGCAATACCTCCTTCCCCTGGGGTGAACTTGTCTTTAAAAGAAGGTTTAAACGTAGTTCCCATGGGAGCTGAAATAACATTAACGCCTACTGGGCTAATTCAATTGATTTTGGATAGCTCAGATTTAGACGGAGGCACATGATTCCAATTTAAATCAGCTTATTGTCTAAAATGGTTCAGATCATCTTGAAGAGCCCAAATTTGGGCAATTAGGGACTCAGTGGGTGCTTTTTGTTGAAGTTCATTGCATATTGATTCCATTTTTAACACATAGATTTTGAACTAGGGTCAGAGCTCATAATTGTCTTTCTCCAATCTAATAATTTTTTTGGTGAGTTAAATCATCAGTGAGAGAATCGTAAAGATGGTAAGAGTTATACAACCCTTCCTTAATTGCATTAACAGTAAGGTTTGGATCAATAGGTTCTCCAGAGTGAGATAGCCAATGGCTTCGAGCAATAATTTCAAGATTTCGCTTGAGAGTCAGAATTTGGCTATTTGAGGAAGGATCCTCTGGAGGGGAAGGTAAGTGCACAGTTGAACCTGGAGGACCAGGAGGCCCAGGGGCCCACGAGGACCAGGATGTCCATATCCAGGGGGACCAGTTGGCCCAGGTGGCCCTTCGCTCCCATCCTGACCAGGGGCCTTATCACTCCTGCGGGACCAGCTGATCCTTGCTCCCTGGGGGCCTGGGGGACCCACAGGGCCAGGGGGCCCCAGAATCTCGGGTACGCTTGAGACATTAAACGCTGGTTGGATTGTTGATTCAATCTGGGTTATTCATTTAAAAGTTTGTTCAGTAAAAGCATTAAGTTGGCTGTCGAGGTTAATAATGGTTTGTTGCAACTGACTCTCAATAATTGTGGTGGTTTCAGTAAATCAGGTAGCTACTTCCTTGCGAAGCAGGATAGCTACTCCCACGTCTAGTTGGGAAAGTTGGTTTTGAATAGAGATAAGTTGGGTATGATTTTCAAGAATAGCCTCACAGTTATTTCTTACAAATGAAGAAGACGAGTAGTAGAAATCTAAGAGGTAGGAATGCAACTCTTGTGACAAGGTAAACTGTCACAAGTATTCCTGATGGTGGATCCCCATCATTTGGAATAAATGGCAACTGGCGGGGTGCATATTCATTTTAAATATCGCTCCATGCAAGATAATCCTAACTCAGAGCCAGTTAAGATGGCAGATTCATATAGCACTTGCATATTATCAGGAATGGCAGAGGATTAGTTACGATGGGAGTGATCTCTGGGAAAAAGGGAACCTAGAAGTAATTAATTAATAGTATCAGCAACATCTGTAGGTTGAAAATGATTGTTTTGAGGTTTTAGGGCTGGAATAGAAATATTGAGCATACCACGGAATTGCATAAAATTGGGTTTGTTGTTCTCATGGTCGCGATTTCCATGGAAGTTACCCACTGGGTAATGCTAGATATTTTGGTAAGTGGCCAAGTAGAGTCTTGGCGAGAATCATCCATTGTAAATATATTTATTCACCAGGTAGCTCGGGAGAGTACCTGCAGGGAGCACCAATTATTTTGTCAGGATAGGGTAGCCGAGGGCAATAGTTCCTCTGAAGCGTACCAAAATGTTTGGGAAAAATTCCTGCAGCGAGCAGAAGTGGGGAGAGCTGGGAATTTTAAATGTAGGGGCCGGTAACTTGCTATAAGCTTGAGAATAGGTGATGAGGGACCTATTGTAATAAACTGGTGAAGTTGATGGCTGGAGAGGAGCTTGCTGTACAGAGGCTCTAGAAATAAGTAAAGCTAAAAACGAATTGGAGGTAAAAACGTAACTTTATTTAAGAAAAGGCGCGGATATTTATAGGCGAGGTTTTCCTAATCCTTTCAGGATAGCGACGTCCTCCACCGGCAAGATCTTCAGCATCCTGATGTTGATCAGGTGGGGAGTTGATGGCAGGCTTCCTTTTAACAAATTGATTAGGGAACGGAAAATAATGCTCCTTTAAAGGAAAATTCGGAGAGGTATCAGAAGTAGGGAAATTTGAATTAAATTGATTTGGAGCAGGTCAAATCCCAACAGGCCCAACCCTCTGGGTCCACGTTCTTTTCTGCCATATACTTAACTATTGGGTACTGGAAGATGGACCTTTCTCCACAGGATCAGGAGAAGTGCGCCCTTAGCTGCAGCAAGGGTTTGTTCCAACCTACTCAGCTACCTTATGGGTTGTGTAATTCGCTTGCTATTTTTCAGCAGGCGAGGGATCACATTCTCCAGGACCTTAAGCTGAGCTTTGTGATTGTCTACCTCAAAAACATCACTTTTCTCCAAAAGCTTCTACAAGCATCACATGCACTTAAAAGAAGTTTTCCAACGCTTGTAAGCATCTAATATTGAATTGAAGCCCTCTAAATGCACGTTCTTCCAGAAGAAGCTTAATTTTCTTAGGCACGCTATCTCACAAGATGGGATATGGCCTCTATATGATAGAGTCGGAGCAATATCCAAGATGCTGGCGCCCAAAACCTTTCTTGAACTTAGGTATTTTTAGGCATGATGGGTTATCACCATCAATTCATCCCCAAATCCCAGCTTAGTGAGCCTTTTGTATGTCTCTTGTCTAAGAACACTCCATTACTTGGGGTGCAGAACAAAAGGTCGCGTTTGAGACCCTGAAGGCGTTATTGAAAAAAAGGCCTACCCTCCATCACCCTGATTATGGAGAGCCTTTCATGTTGTTCACAGAAGCCTCCAATTATGCCGTTGGAACTACTTTGGATCAGTCGGATGATAAGGGGGCAATAACACTGTGTCTTTTTCAGTAAACTGCTCTCAAAAGCTGAGCGCAACTACAGAGTCACTGAAAAGGAGTGCCTTGCCGTCTTACTTGCTGTCAGATACTATCTCCCTTTTTTATATGGGACTTCATTAGAAGTGATTACTGACCGCTCATCCTTTAAGTGGTTACAAAATATAAAGGACCCCACTGGGCGTTTGGCTCACTCTACTCTTAAGCTCTAGCATTACAATATGACCATTGAGCATCAAGCTGGGATGCGCCATATGAATGTTGATGGTTTGACGCGGTTTCCTGTCCTACACCTTGACAATAGTGAGTCAGAGAGGTTGCATTATTTTCTCATGACTTTTGATGCATGGGCTGATGAAGATTAACTACTAAAGAAGATGCTAGCATGGCACTCCCGCAACATTAAGGTGGAAAGTGGGAATTTATATAAGAAAGTAGGAGTAAACTGGCTTCCCTATCTTCAACCATCCAAGTGAGTACCCATGATCATGGAGTCTCCCACTATCATGGTCCATAACGGAGTCAAAAAACCTACAAGTGTGTTAAAGAGTGGTATTACTGGGAGGGCATCATGGAGACCATAGCTGAAGTCCTGGATGCCTGTCTGCCCAGCAAAAAACAATCCATCTTCAAGACCGGTTATCAGTACCAACTTATGACGCCCTAATAACCCTTCCAAACCATAAGTTTGGATGTGGTAGTTCCTCTCCCTCAGAGTACTGGGGGCAATCGTTATATCTTGATTGGAATTGATCATTTCACCGAATGGATTGAAGCTGTGGCTCATCCCGCTCAGACTGAAAAAGACGCGGTTACCTTCTTGCATCATTACATCTTCATGAGGCATATTTGCCCCAAGTCCTCCTTTGTGACAATGGGAAAAACTTCACTTCCAAAGGGGTTTTCAGGATCACAGGGTAAAACCATGGATCCTTTTTGTTTGAGGGCCAGATGACCCAAAGTTCAAGGGGGTTGGTTACTTACCTGGGTTGCTTCTCTTGGTTGAGAAGTCTTGTTTTCTCCAGATATCAAGTTTGGTGTGGTAAATTCTAAATAAATACAATTTTCACTTATAATTGTGAAATGGGGAGAAAAAGCATAAAGTTTATCACTCAATACCAGCTTTTTTAAGGGTAATCGGAGAGGTTTTTGGGGAAAAACTTAGCCGCCCAAGTCTAGATATAATAAGATAAACAAAATGGGGATTTGGTGCAAGCTCAATTATCTTAGTTGATCTTATTGAGCTCATTTCATAGCTCAGGTTTGAGCCCCAAGGTTGAGTGGCTCTGAGGGATCATGATTTCGTCATATCAGTCAGGGTTGACCACCAGTTTCAATCATAGTCAACTTTCATTGGTGATGATGCCAAACAGAAGTTTGGGCTTTTTGGTCAAATTTGAATTGATCTCCAACTTTGATAACTGTCAACTTTCATCAGGGATTATCCCTGACAGAGGTTTGAGCGTTATGGTCACTTTGAGATTGATTCCCATTATACAACATATAAATCCACCATTTAGGTAGGAATCCTGACAATACCCCCTCTAGATCATGGCGCAGGGGAAAAAGGGATGGTGAAAGCAACTAGGTATGCAGTTTACAACAGTGCCATGAACAACCTCTACAATTGAGTGTTTATTTCCCCATCTACATATGACTTTATAAGGCCCTGACCAGTTGTTACTCAGTTTGTGATCACGACCTCCAGGCCAGTGATAATAAAATATGACGAGGTCACCTGGTTGGAAGGTGTCTAGGGGATCGTGCTTTTTCTTAAATTGAGCAGTTTCTCTACTGATTTTGGCAGACAGGTTTTTGGCAGCTAGGGCCTTAGTCTTATGATTTCTTTTGCAATACTTCACATAGAAACTCAGGTGCTTCAGGAGAATCTTGGTCAAGCATCGCCTGGACTTTTTTAGGCAGATGAGGATTTCTACCATACAACGCTTGGAATGATGACATCTTAGTAATTCAATGGTTAACTAATCTGATAGGCCAGAATTGAACTAGGAAAATATTGGGGCCAATGAAGGGGGTCAGTCATAGCCATCTTCTGAAGGGTTGCAGTTAGAGTGCCATTTACCCATTCTACCATTCCATTGGTTGCAGGATGGTAGGGGGTGGAGAATACCTGAGTGGTTCCCATAAGATTGGCTAAATCTTTCACTAGCATCGAGAAGAAATTTTATCTATTATTGGAAAGAATGATGTTAGGGCACCCATGCTGGGTGATAATCCTATTATACAAAAACGTGGCGGTGGCTTTTGCCAAAGCGGTGGGGAGCTATACAGCTTCAAATTACTTAGTTAGACGGTCTACGTCTAGTAGGAGGAACTGATGTCCATTGGAGGCTCTAGGAAGAGGTCCCACAACATTAATGCTAATAGTATGGAATGGGTTACAAGGTGGGACCACTGGATGTTGTGACCAGGTAATAGGTTTGGCTTAGATTTTATATACCATACATGACTCCAATGCATCCTTGATAGAAACAAGCATTCCCTCCCAATTTCATTGAGTTTTAAGCCACTGGTAGGTTTTCCAAATTCCATGGCTGACTTGCCGATGTCCCTCTAATATGACGTCAGTTTATAACTGATGGTCTTACATAAGGCACCCATTGTTTAGACACAATTTTGCACAATTATTTGTTCTTGACTTGAAGATTTGTCGATCTTTTCAATAATTCCTGTTTGAGGGTCGTTGATTCATCCTTCAATAACTGTGGTTGGATTAGGAGGTCATAGAGTCGATCCTCTTCAGGGTCAGTTATAGTTAAAATGGGAAGCTGAGATAAGCAATCCACATTTTGATGGATTGGCCTTAGTCAATGGATAATGGAAAATCTTTATTTTTGAAGTTTTGACGCCCACCAGGCTAATCTCCCAACAGGGTCCTTCATTTGTTGTAGCTAACGTAAGGAAGCATGATCTGTTACAATGGTAAAATGCTTCACATATAAATAAGGTCAGAAGTTCTTAATGGCTAGTAGGACCACCAAGCATTTGTGTTCTGTAATGCTATAATTACGTTCAGCTTCATATAAGGTCTTGCTGTAGTAGGCGATGGGATGGTACAATAAGTTCTTATCATGCTGAGATAGTATGGCTCCAATGGCAATATTGCTGGCATCAGTAAAGAGGAGGAAGGGTTTATTAAAATTTGGATGAATAAGTACTGGAGAGTGGGAAAGAGAATGTGTATCAGGTCTAAGGCCTGCTGTTGCTCTTCTTTCCACTGAAAGGGTATTCCTTTCTTCAGTAGATACTCTAGAGGCTCAGATGTGTCTGCAAAATGGGGGATAAATTGACAATAATAGCCCACCATTCATAAGAAAACTTGTACATCCTGTAGGGGTTTAGGGGTGCGTCATCTTAGCAATAGCTAAGATCTTATCATCCATAGGGGATAATTCAGCTTTGCTGAACTTATGACCCAAAAATTCATCTCAGTCTGGAAGAAAGAGCATTTTGACGGCTTTATTTTTAATGATGATTGCCTAAACTGCTGAAAGACTTGCCTGAGGTGATCTAGATGCTCAGTAAAGGTTTGTAAAAAATGGTAATATTATCAAAATAAACTAGTACGCAGGAGTGTTTTAAATCGCCTGGTAGTCCATCCATAGAGCGTGGAAGGTAGCAGGGGCGTTACATAACCCCTGAGGCATTTGAGTAAGCTTGAATAATCCTTCACTTGTGAAGAGCGCATTTTTCCTGATCTTCAGGTGACAAATCTACTCGTAAGTATCCACTGGCGAGATCCATATAGGAGAAATAGTGGGAACCTGACATTAAGCATAAAAAGTCATCTATACGTGGCAGGGGGTAGCTATCTTTGCAAGTGATAGAGTTGAGGCAGCAGTAATCCATAACAACCCAATGACCACCATCCTTTCTTATGAATTAATAAGAATGGGAAAGCCCATGGGCTTTTGGAAGGTACAAGTAACCCGGCCTCTAACAGTTGCTGTAACTCTAAGGCCACTTGAGCTTCCTCTACTTTGGATTTTTGATATGGTCGGGATTTAAATGGAGGGTAATCCTCAGTTTTGATTTAATGTATTACTCTGGACATTTTCCCATAGTCACTTGGGCCCAAGGAAAAATATTTTCATATTTCTCAAAAAGGTGTTTGACATATTGGCGTTCATTTGGGGTAAGATTATCCCCAATTCTACTGTCAACCAAAGCTATGGTGGGTGGGGGATCAAATCCTAAATCCTTTAACGAGCTAAAACAACCCACATTGGCAATACTCTTAATGGGACATATTTTTACATAAGTGATAGGGGTATGCTGAGGGACTGGAGAGGTTTAGCAGTTAAATTACTTAATAAATAGAGATTGATTTTCCATAAGCTAGATCCAAAAACCCTGGGCAGGTCAACGCTTCCTTGATGGAAGGGTCTGGGTGTCCACTAAGCTCCAAAATTTGATTGGGGGTAATAATCCAAACCCCATAACCGCAATAACTTGTGAGCCCAAGGGTATTGTAATAAATGAGGGGTAAACTGTGGGATCCCTTTTTTGGCATCCACAGCCCTCAGGGATAACTTAGTTTTTCCCCCTAAGGCTTTGTACTCAATTTTGCAAAAGGAGGATGGGTATTTAAGGGAGCATGTCTGTTTTTGGGGTCTCCTTTACTTTTGATGGGGGGTTCAAAAATTTAACAGAATCTGATAACCTAATAGGGATAGGTATTTTTCTTTGTGGTAGATGATGCAGTTAAATTCCCGCATTATTGGGCCCCAATAAGCAACTCAAACTATCATTTTCTAGTGAAAAGGTGGGGGCAGTAATTAATGACTTCTCAAAATGAAGGGGTAAAGCACATATAGGCTCCTATCGCCTTGGTAGACTGACTACCTGCCATCCCATATTTGGCTTCATGAATCAAGGTGGGAGCCATTTCTATCTTTTGGATAAGCTGGGAGGAAATAACGTTAACTGAGGAGAACCTGTGTCAATTATCACTAAGACTTTAACCTTATATACTACTACTTTGACCTGAACCACCAATGATCCAAATTGGGAGTTAATAGCTAATAGGCTGTCATTTAGGGATTTGCAGTGAAGCAAGCGGAGGATTCTGCTGTGGCCAAGCTCAGGGTTGTTCAATACACTTTGAGGTTTAATTGCCAATGCTTGGCTTTCTATAGAAGAGCTGACCACCAAAATTGTTTGGATAACTGACCAACATAAATGTAAGAAAGTTGGAGGCTTTTATTACTTTAAATAGACAGAGGGACTTCCACTTCTGACGTGGCAGCTAACACAAAACAAACGGAATTACTGGGGATACAGCTAGATCTAAAACAAGGGTCTTGAGGCACTTGTTTTCCGTCAGCATAGGGAGCCTCTTTCCATATACTAGCTGATCTTTTGCCAATTTACATTGAAGGATGCGGCAGTCAGCTACAAAGTGGTTTTCCTTCTGCAATGAGTGCAGTATAATTCAGGTGTAGGCGAATTGGGGGGAGTAATGACTAATACTTGAGACTGGGGCTTATTGGTGTTAAAATGAGTTGGCCCTACAGGTTTATGTAGTTCAGCTGGGATTTCCAATCTAGCCTCTTTAATATGTAAAAGGGACGTTAAGTTAGACTTCACTTCTTTATGATAAAGTAAGATATTATGCATATCTTTAAATGCCAAAAACGCAGTGGTAATGGCATCGTCTAACATAAGACAATTCCCTGCAACCAGAGTTTGTGCCTCAAGGTAAGAATGGTGGGAAAATTCACTGATAGATTCCCCTCAATTAAGGAAGATACCCATAAAGGTTTGTTTTTGGTTGGTTAAGGTTAAGTCACTACTAAATTCCCAAAGAAAAGCAGACTTGGCATCAGTCCAGTATGGCAATGCATCAGATGGGGGACCATAATGTCTTGAGCCATACAGCTAAGAAAGTTAGTCAAATGTTTGAGTCATTGATGGTCAGTCGCTTCCTCCATAGAGCTTTCATAGCAATATAAGAAAGAGAAAATACCTCCTCTCCAGGGACATATTTTTCTTTGAATGAAGGTTTAAATGTACCACTTGGGGGTTGGAGGACGAACTACATGAACTGATATTGGGACAGCACTTTCACCTAATGATGAGGTGATTTCAGATTTATGTTTGAGCTTGAAGTGATCTACTTGTCTCCTCAGATCGTTGAGGTCGTCAACTATCAGATTTACTTGTTTGTGAGCAGCACTGAAACCCAATTTTGTGGTGACAAGTTGGTTTAATTGGCATACTTGGTTTTTTAGAAAAGTATTAGCAGTTTGGAGGTCAAGTTGATGTTGTTCAGTGGTGAGCACTCTTTGCTACAATCCACATACCAAAGAAGGTAGGGTGTACAAGGTCCTGAGGCGTTCATGATGAACAAGTAAGGAAACTTTAGGAGAGAGGGGAACTCCATCATTAGTAAGTTGGGCTCCTTGGGCGATACATCCTAATTAAACATCAAATTTTTTATTTGTTGAATTAATTCCTGGAGGCGTTTGTCAGGGATTCCAGGGTCACCACTGGGTCCCAGAGGACCACTGGGCCCAGGGGGTCCCCTTCCTCCATCTTGTCCATCACGATCAGAGGGTCCTCTTTCACCATCCTGTCCATCACGACCAGGGGGTCCTCACTCACTTTAAGTCCATAACTAGGACTCCACACTCACCAGGCCCTCCTTGAAACCCAGAGTTATAGAAACTACTTTGCCTTCCCTTATTTTGTAGATCATTTCCTCCAAGGTCTGGAGAAGTTTATTAACAGAGGTGATAAAGCCATCAAATTCAGAGCATACTTCACAAGTACAATCTACAACTTGATTATGGATAACAACATCTAGTTGACTAAAACGAGTCATGAGTTCCATTTTAAAGAAACTCATGACTCCTTGATCTATTTAGGTGAGCACATCTTGTATTTCGATAATAAAGTGCCAATTTTCCACAATAGCAGTTTGGTTCTCATTGCTGAACTGGGAGGCAGATTAATATAGATGGATGATCTGCTAGTGTATGGTCTCCGATAGCTGCAAGTGGCGGATTTATTCATGATGATGAAACCCTGTTACTTTGTTAGATGGTATAAAGTGGGAAGGACAAATTTGATATAGGTAGCATTCCGTACGTCCAGCTCCAACTTGTTCTATATTGGGCGAAGAACTTTGGACTAAGTTTATCATAGGAGCTGAAATGGAAAGAGTTCTTCTTTTACTGGCTTGGCCCCCAGAGCTTTAGCAAAGTTGTAAAATTATAAGCTATATTGTCTGACGAATGGATCATGGAGTGTTCCTTCCTTAGAAGTGGGAAAGAGAATATTGTGGTTGTTCACAGTATTAACAACATTCATGTTGATTGCCCAGTCACTGAGATGTGCAGCTCCACAATCTGAGGAGTTTTCTGTAACAGATTTGTTACTATCCATCTTTGCTTTTGCTGTTTGTTTTTTTATAATTTTCACCACAAACTCGGGGTAAAAACTTGCAAAGAGCATCACTTTTGTCGGGATCACGGGGTAATGCCAAGGATTATTTTTGTTGTTTGAGGACTAGATGATCCAAAGCTTGAGGGTGTTGGTTACTTACCTGGGTTGCTTCTCTTAGTTGAGAAGTCTATAATCCAGATATCAGGTCTGGTTTAGTAATTTCAAATAAATACAATTATCACTTACAATTGTGAAATGGGGAAAAAAGCATAAAGTTTATCACTCAATACCAGCTTTTTTAAGGGTAATCGGAGAGGTTTATTGGTGAAAATCTAAGCCGCCCAAGTCTAGATATAATAAGATAAACAAAATGGGGATTTGGTGCAAGATCAATTATCTCAGTTGATCTGATTGAGCTCACTCATAGCTCAGGTTTGAACCCCGAGGTTGGGTGGCTCCAAGGGAGCATGATTTAATTAATCAGTCAGGGTTAATCACTAGTTTTGTTTATAATCAACTTCTGTTGGGGACAATGCCTGACAGAAGTTTGGGCTTTTTGGTCAAATTGAGATTTGATCTTTAACTTCAATAGCTTTCAACTTTTGTCAGTGATTATCCTCGATTGAAGTTTGAGCGTTGTGGTCAGTTTAGGATCAATTTCCATTATCTGACATATCTGAATCCACTGTTTCTGTAGGAATTCAACAGTGGTAAAGCTCTTTGACACCTTTATGGGGACACAAAAACTCTTCTTGGCCCCCTATAACCCATCCATAAATGGTTCCATAGAAAGAGCTAATGGAACCCTGGTTTCTATACTCTGGAAATGGCCAGTTTAGACCCTCTCCACTGGGATCTCTACTTACCTAGAGCTCATGGAATATTGTATTAGTTACCATAATATCCTTAAAATGTCCCCTTCCCATTTGCTATATGGGCAAGAACCTTGAGTGCCATCTTTATTAGCCAAAGCTATCTTCTCTGACAGGACTGTACTTAACAAGCCATAAAAAAGTTGGCCTGGCAAATCATCCAATTACAGTCTAAAGCTATGACTAACTTGGCAAATTCTGTCACTAAAGAAGATCAAGCTGGTAATTAGAGCTGGTCCCCACTTCCATTCTTCCAAATATCTGACTTGGTACTGTATTACCACAATCAAATCATTCCTAGGAGTGAGAAGCTTGGGTCTATCTGGGAGGGACCATTTGTAGTCACGTATAAGTGAGTGTATGTTTACTCCATCAAATCCCTTGCTACTGGAGTCACAATCAACTGGGTCCATGGCCAGTTTTTACGTCTTTATTCACTCCCTAACACTCTTAAAGGAGGTAATATCGGACAATTGAAAGTCTGATATTGTGAGAAGAGCACTTTATATGAAAATGACAATAAAATTGATCAAAAGACTTGGTCAATTCTCAGTGGAACCCCTCAAATCAAGGTAATACTTTCATCAATAAAACTTAGGCAAATAGCACGAGTTCAGGCATTCAGATTGCACTGTCCTTGCGGCAGAATCAGAGAAACCATTCAGAGGTTACCCTCGTCCTACCTCCAATATAGTTCAAACTCAAACGCATATACCAGCCCCTTTTATAAGCATTGAGGGGTCCCACCAAGTAAAATTATTTTCCAGTCCACTGATTGGGTCAAATATAAAATCGTTATCTAATGGACTAACCCTACCTGTTACCAACCCTTCATCAGCCATTTCATCCAAATGAGGCAAGTTTTAAGAGCTCCAATAGGTCACATCCCAATATTCCCTAATTTAGATATTACTCAAATAATCTGAACTTTGAGCCTTGACATTTTAAATACTAAAAACTGATTAATAAGAGGGTTAACTTATTAACCTCCCTGTGGTGACTGATAATACTGATATAAAATTAAAATCTTTTAGTTACTTTATTGTTATCATTTTACCAATATGGTCAAATAACCCTTAAAATTATTTGTCCCTGAAGTATAGAATCATACTTCTCCTGAAAATTTTTTTGTTGGAATTTAGATGAAAAAGCACCAGCAAGCAACACCAAAAGCTTAAAAACCAACACTTTTATTTACAGATACTAGTAATATTGCTGTTGGGAAATTACTTACTCCTTATGATGCTACGTTATAGATTATCATATTTCTTAATCTATCAAAACCTTTAATAAGGCTGAACTCAACTACAGTGCAACTGATAGAGAATATCTTATTATTTAACCGAGGCAAGCCAACCAGGGGACAGGCATTACTGAAAGAAAGAAACGACATGAAACCTGAACAGGGTCAACTCCGTCAAAGAAAGTTTTTCCACCTCCAGATTGGGACTCAAATTTTTCTGGTTACGTCATGGGTAAGGTTTTCGTGTTGATAGAGAATATCTTGCTGTTTTATTATCTATCAAATATTCTGACCTTATCTCTATGGAAATTCTATAATCATATACCAATCATTCCTCTTTAAAAATGACTGCATCATATAAAAGATCCAGATGGGCTTCTGCCTTGATGGGCTCTAAGACTTCATAATTATGCTTTTTGATTGTATATCATGATGTAGCTATCTATTAAAATGCTGATGGGTTGTCTAGGTTACTAATATAAACCTTTTTAGTGCCAAAGTTCAAATTTATATGTTGATTCGTTGGCCTGAACTTTTATCTCAAGAATCTAAGAATTTTATCAACAGTTAAAAATTGACTAAGGACACCCAGATCAATTTGGCGTGCTTTATATAAATTGGAACTGAGTGTTTGCCTTTCATCCGTCCCTCTTCTAGGACTGATACTTTTAATGAATGCCCATCAACTTACTGGTCATGGAGAACTAATAAAGCCTTTTGATCGTTAAAGGATAAATGCTTTGAGAAATATAGTGTAAATTTGGGTATTATGTGCTTGACTCCAGATTTTTTAGTACTAGATGGTCCCACCCTCTAAGTATTCAAGGCGGGTCAACCTTAGGACAAATATACCACACCAAGATTTTTTTAGCCAGTACAGTTTCTGAACTCAATACCTACACTAGGATGGAAACAGTTTTACCTGCCAGGCTAACCACCCTTTGCTTGACTCCAGTTTAATTTTCCAATAACAATGCCCCAATAGTCTTAAATTCTAAAATAAAATTAATAGTCCTAATAAACCTTATGCTACCATAAGTATTGACGTAGTCAATTCTTTTCCTACAGTTCTTTATGGTCACCGCTATATTATTTAAGCTGTTAATCTTTTTATAAATGTTTTAAATCTATTTCCATCTTTACAGCTACTGCCAACACTACTGCTTCTTTCCATACCAAACATGTTTTTATTAGACGTGATTTTCTAAGAGTTTGTCAATTGCTAATAAGAAAATTTTTAAGTAGTTGTTGAACTTACTAAGAGATAGGCACTTATCAATTTTTTGCTTTCACATACCATCCTGCTACTAATGGCGCCGGTGAAAGTGGAAATAACACTCTTGTAGCTATACTTTAGAAAATAGCATCTTCAATCCCTTGTAATTAAAATATTTACCCAGTGATATGTTAGAATAAACAGTTATTATTATCATGTAATAGGTATGTTTTTTTTAAGGCTCTAAATGGGCGTGATACCATATTGAGTTCTTAAACCTAAGACCAGTGAGTTGGACATGCAGATGATAGCTGATACGTTTATAAGGCTGCAAGCCTAGGCTTGAGATTCTCTTTCTTCTACCTTTCTTTGAGAAGGACTCCAAGAAAAGCACAAAAACCATCATTGACTGACTAACAATTGAGCGATCTTGTTTTATTTTATAATCATTGACCTGGAGGACAAACAAAAAAACTTGATTCTCTTTGGTTGAGACTATATTGGGAATTGTAAATTCTATTGCCTCTATCTATACATATTCAGGTAATAATAGAATTCCTAGTCAGTTACTTCTTTGTTACGTGCCTCAGACAAGATCATGAGTGGTGAATTATTTAGAAAGTTAATAATCATTAAATCTACCCTGAATCTCATAAATATTCATCTAATCATTATAATGATTTGTCATCTAGCCTTAAATGATTCATCATTGTTTAACAGAAACTCCATTTTCCCAGGATTATCCCAGCAAAAGAGAAAATCTTTTAATAATTTAAAACATGTCTGATAAGAGCTATTCTTACCAGAAAAGACATTAGACAATTTTTCATTATTGATAAAGGTCTTACCTCATCAGTAACACGTCAATCACCTTGAAAACATTACTAATCACTTCTTAAAATTTCCTGATCTTGATGAAGATATCTCTAATAAAGATCAGTTTCTATCTGACCTAATAACTTAAAGTTTTTATTTTCAATTCCTTAGTTTGAAACCTCTCTATAAATTTTCTATAAACTTAAAAGTTAAATTTCACGCCTTTAAAGTAAATGAATTCAAATTCTAGTGTAATACACATCAGATATGCTTTATAAAATGAAACTTCTTTAACAAAAGAAATTGTGACATCAATTCTCTTTTAATCACAAAAAGTTGGCACATTCTACATTAAAATCTTTTTAATCCTTTGGTGCAAATATCAAACATATGTCAACCCCAATCCTTGTGCTAGAATCAGAAGCAAAGATAACACCTGATGAGGTTTAGTCTTATTTATGATGTGTTTCAACTCAGGGGCTAGGTGATATATATCAAGTGAAGAGAACCTACACACATATATCTAATGATATTAACATTTCTTTGAACCATCTATTATTGACCTCAATGGCGTGAATATCCTTCAGGTCTCCACCATACCTAGTGTCCATTCCTTATAATTACTGGGATTCTACGCTTTAAAAAACCTGGAATCAGCCCCAAAACCTTTGAAAACAACCTTTGACCGGGAAACTATAGAATTTAGATTAAAGATCCTGCCACCTTTGCCTTTTTATCTTATATTCTAACCTATTTAGTTTTTCTGACCCTTTTTGTGTGGAGACACTTTAATCCTTTTGAGTCTATATAGAGTAATATTATTTGATATCTCTTATATCTGCATTTCAAGCATAGGCCTACATATTTCTTCTAGTTGCTAGTCATAATTAAGGACAGCCTAAAAATGCAGCTAATATTGTAGCCATGTATTAAGGATAGCCAATCAGGATTAATGTTCTCATGTCAACAAGAACTGTTTTGCAACCCTTACATTATAAAAAGCAATTTGACAAACAATACGCTCTATGTTTGCCTTTTTCTTGATGTTATAGAAAAACTTCAAAATACTGTTAATCACATGAAATAACAGGTTCATCATAATAATCACTACATCTCAAACAATAGTAAGCCACTACTGGACCCTTATGTTTTCTTCTCTAGGTTCTGGTACTAACTACTCCTCATAATTTCATAGGCTTTCACCAGTTGCGCCAAATGAGTCCTCAGTTCACCCTATGAAGATCCTTAGTATAGTGCTTATTTACTTCATGGAGGTATTAATTTTAGTTTGTAAAATACTCATAGTTATTCCTAATTTTATTATTCATGATGCTAATAGATTTTTATGGGACCTTTTAATACTTTATTTGTGAAGGTCTGGGGGCGCCATTAAGCTAAAATGACATTCTGGTATATTCAAATTGATTATACCTGGGCACAAAGTTTGTTTTGTATGTGCATGTCATTTTTGTTCACAGCATTGAAGGAATAAGTCACACCTGTTCTGATAATGTCATTGGTCCCATCTGCTATTTTTTATCTTTTCTTTTTCCCTATAAGTTAATTCAAAAATTTATCATCAATGCTCCTGGCCAGGACCCTCATTAACAGTAAAATATGTTAATTCTCATTTCCTCTTAACATATATTCACATAGTATACCTCTAAGAAACCACTCAAGTGTATCTGGCACCTTCTTATTAAGTTTTGTTTGTCCAAAATGAGGGCTTTAAGTATAACCTATGTGATAAACTTAATTACTTACAATTAAGTCTCATTCCTTACTTGATTAATATCCAGGTAGCATGATAATACTTGTAAAGAATTAAGTGCCTCCTATCAATCTAGGATCTCAAAGATTTAATGCATGAAGTTGTTCTTTTTTAGTTATTCTGGTTAATGGAATATAGTCAATGACATTCTTGGTCCTCTAATATTTTAAATATTGACACTATTAAAAACTTTGGGAAGACTTTATAAGACAGATTTAACTGTTAAATAATCTTTTAACAAATTTTTTTTTAATTGAGGTATGCAATATAGTCATCTGGAGATTAGTTTAAATATTTAATAATAATACTGTTAAAACTTGCACCGCAGACAAAGATAAATAGGATAAGGTCATACTTTAAACGCCACCACCTAATAATACTTCAATTTCTGACACAGAGTTTATGGAAGCATCAACCCTGAACTATCAGACAAAAGGATAAATATTGGAATCACCTAAGACAAGATGGCAAAGAGACGATCCTACTAATAATGGAGGACTACAATAACACAAAAGGAAGAAGTCTCGTCACGCGCCTCTTCCTGAAGCTTAAGGAAATATAATTGCTGGTCCAAAAGCAAACATCCCAGGCGTGACAAACCCCAGTACCCTATAAATATCCTAAGCTTCAAATAGATGATTATCATTTTCTTGAAAATATAGATTTATTTAAGCTTCCTATTTATAGGACTTTACTGAGTTCATTCAGTAAGCCTTGTTCATCTTAGTTCTAACCCATTGCAATATTATTATTAAAATAACCACTCTTACTTTGAGCAGCTTTGAAGTTTGTTAATTTGCTCAACCCTGCTATCTACAGTGCCAACGTAAAACTGGTGCTCCCTGCAAGGTCTTATAAGTTGACATTGAAGAATGAAGACATAAGTGAATATGGAAAAAAATTTAGAACAAGAAACTTTCCAAGATAATTGAAAAAGAAGCATCACATATTGGATCAGTAATGTTTGCTTTAAAAATAGGCGTCCATGTAACAGCTAAACATGAGTTTATGGCTAAGTACAAAGGAAAAGCGCCATTTATGTACCAAAACAGATACCAAATATGAATTTCCAACCATGGCCTAATTTTACAACTTTTAGATGCTATAGTTGTAACCAAAATGATGTTCTAGTCAGATCAGAGCATCCTCTGTTCCATCCACTATGAGAGAACTATAGTTAGCTCCTAGTTTGCCTTCCACTGAGGTAGAAAACAGATTAGATGAATACCTTTGAAACATTGTTCACCCAGCCATCTATCATTTTATGCAAATTTTTAGGATTGCACCACAAAAAGTACTGTGACAATAGGCCTGATCCTGTCCCTATTCACAAACCCATGAGTTCTGCCAATCTGTTCTTCCTTTATGAAAGATAATTGAAACACTATTACAAAAATGGTTCTGAATTAACAAAGCTCAATGTCATATAGCATTACTGGAAGAAGGAGCATTCACATACTTGCATAACCAACTTATGACTTATTTAGACGCCACTATAATTTGAGTTTATCTTTGGGTCATTCAAACTATTACATCTCTATAGGATTGTATTTTAGCCTTGAAGAACGATGAGGACTATGGTTTGTGCTGTTTGAGGAAGCTGTACAACAAGTTCATCCAGGAGTGTAAGGCCCTGCTAGCCCCAAAGGGCCCCAAGCTACTAAGATCACCCTGGACCATGAGGGCCACTGTAAGGAGAGTGTCTATAATTCTCCTGTTCCCAGCATGGCATTGCGCAGTGCACCAGGCCAACGCCAGGGGACTAGCCATTAGTGCCAACATAATTAGAGCCCAGCAGGGGGTGCTTGAGTAATAACCACATAGGCATATAATTGCGAATTTTATAATAAAAAACTTTTTTAAGGGTGACGCGGTGCACCTATTGAATGAGAATAGGCGGCCCAGGTTTGAGGGATCCTGGGCAGACAAATGGTGCACGAGGGAGAGCTGCATGGTACTTGCAAGGGCAAGTGTAACGGAGCATGAGACCTCCTCAAAGAGGTTTGTGCACAGGAGCATTGGAATATCATAAAATTAAAATAACATAAATGGGGTAAAGTTCTATTTGGGAAGTCGACCAACAAGGAATATTGGTTGGGGAAAACGTATTTAAGGTCAAGCGGGGAAATAGGGGTTATGCCGCAGTGGGCCCAAGCACTGACTCACCAATAGGGCAACACTGCTGTCTGAGTTGGTTTAGGCCAAAATTGACTTCACTCGAGTGATTGACTGAAGTTGGATCTGACCCGAGCGCGTTATTTCAAAAATGAAACAGGTTTCAAAGCCCTGCTGTAGCAATTCTGATATGACTGGATGATATCCCCAGTCGTCATAGCAAAATGAATAGGAATCCACCAGAATCAAACTGGTAATGGTAAATTAAGTGCTTTGAAATGAAGCGATATTGGTTACTGGGAAATCAGCCAGATTAGGTGAATGAGAATTGATGGATGAATAATTGGTGAAACCAATGAGATACGGTGAAGTGAATTACTAAGCCATGAAAGTGATACCATCCAAAGTCAATATCAATCAAGCAGGATGAGATGATTGAGGAGGTTAAGTTGTTGATAATTTTAGAGGTGTGCAGAACAAGAGGAAGCCGCGACAGTTAGTACATAAGTAAAAAGAGTATAGTGGGAGCAAGTGCTCCACATTTATTATATTAGTTTATTTCTGTTTGTTAAATGGGCAACAATCCTCATATCGTTGGTCATATTTCTCGGTGGGTCAAACCCTGTGCAATTTTGTTTTTGGCATATCTACACAGACACGCTAATTTTGTAACAGTGGTGCTCACTACAGGGGGCCCATTTACCAATAATACAATGAAAACTCAAGTCCCGCCATTTGATTACAAAGGAAACATTTATGGATTTTTCACCAATTTGAGTTTGCTACTGAAGGTACTTCAGATTGACAGAGGGAGAAACTATTTCTCTCCTCCTTGGATGTTGGGAGTGCTGATCAAGTCATTTGTTACCTCTCAGCTAGTTCCGCTTCCTACCATGAAGTTAAGGAGATGGTGCTGCGGTTGTTCAGCAGAACTGAGAAAATATCGCAGTGAAAGATTGAGTTTTTGACCATTGGGTTTAAACTCAATGAGACCCTCACTGCATTTACTGATCAATTCTCAGCCAAAGCCCATGTGTTAATTGGGGCAGGGTATTTAACTGAATGTGACATATGCATAGCATTGACTTCTGCTGTGAAACCATATCCTGAGAATTTTAATGCCTTAGCTCCATATTTAGAGGTTGACGTACCCTTGCTTAAATTTGTCCAAATTCTACAACATCTATCCGCTACCCTCCCTCCACCCAACATAGAGCGGAACCCTAGCGCCTCCGCTGCTGGAATTTCATATCCAGAGGATTTATCCATCCCTGTTCAGCGTCCATTTGGCATCCACTGGCCTTATCTACAATACACACCTCACTTCCAATCCAATTGCCAACAGCAGCTCACCTAATGGGAGGAGCCAGCATACACTGTTCAATCCCAGCCCAACCTTTATGGTTCTCCTTTTACAATACTCATGGTTGTAGGTCTTATGGGATTAATTGCTTTTGTGTGTGGTCGCTCTGGGCACCTGGCTAGAAGTTGTCGCAAATGTCAAATTCAGTATTTACCACAGGAACAGTACCACCAGGGAAAAAATCAGAGCGGAGTAGGGATGAGACTCTCTACCTCAACTATTCTGACCCAAAACGTCCCACCAGAACTTATTCCTGGACCTTCAGTGGAAGTTCCTCAGTATGATGACGACTTCTTGTATCAACAACCAGTTGGAGGGGTGAATGTGCTGACATGAACACGATTCACAGACATGGCGGAAGCAAACTCTCAGGACCAGCCAAAGCCTTATGCTTGTCAAATGTTCGTTCACCTTTCTACTGATGAACCAAATCCATTTGCTGATGCGCTTGCCTTGACAGGGGTAAGCGTGCCTCTCCATGTGGACGCTATTGTTAAAGAATACCCTACAGTGGGGATGGGTATTATGGGCTTCCTTAGAAAAAAGACCCATTGAATGTCCATGTCTTAAAACAATCAGATGCATTTTACTCTGAGTGTATTTACTGTGATACTGTAGTAGCAAAAACTCGAGTTTGTGCAATAATCAATACAGGCGCCCCAATCAACATAGTATCCACAAGGTTGGTGTCGAAGTTGGCATTAAAGCCTGACGTGGAGCATCATATGGTGTATGGGACTGCAGGAGCAGAAGCTCAGTCTATGAATGAACATACAGCGCGCTAACCTTGCGGTTTGGGTTGATTGTCATTGTGGCACCAGCTATAGTGTTACCAAGAAATAACTATGACCTGTTAATTGGAACCACTTTTGTGCGCCACTTTGGGGCTGTTGTAGATATGACAGCGGAGACATTTGAAATTATGGGGCAGCGGATCCCAATCTACTTCACTTCCAGTGGAAGGCCAAAGGGTTTGGTACACATGAGTCACATTAACATTGCGTACAGTGATGGAGTGGTTGCAGTTCACTATCATCGACTAAAGAACAAGACCCATGCCCTTATTCACCAAATTTATGAATATCAAGGGCTGCTGCTCAGAGCCGCTGGCCCTATATCTATTCCCTCTGGACACCAAGCAATTATAAGCACCGGGTTAGAGGTGGAAGTGCCTTCTGGGCTATATGGAGAGGTCATTGGGCCCTATCAACAATCATGGCTCGAGCCCCATGTGGCCCCTGGCATTATACTTCTGGGGCATGGGGAGATCAAGGTCTTAGTAGCGAATCTACAGGATAAACCAATGAAATTCTGCCGACATCAAGTAATTGTCTTGCTCCATTTCATTCCAGTCAAGGAGGTCCAAGGGATTCATGAGTTTGGCTCACTGGAGGAATTTGGTCTACCCATTGAAATACAGCCCAGCGTAATGGCAGTGGTACCGCGTGAAAATTTAAAGGGATTATCAGAAGATCAGAAGGATCGATGGGAGCCTTATTTCAAAAATACAAAGAGATCTTTGCTGTCGATGATAATGATTTGGGGTGCACCCAAGGAGTGATCCATCGAGTGGACACTGGGGATCTTCCCCCCAATAGATCTCAGTTAATCCGTCGATCTAGAGCTGCAGAAGAAGTTGTCACAGCAAAAATCAATAAATTGTTGGAGCAAGGAATGCTTGAACCATCGAAGAACTCATGGGCTTCCCCTATCCTAATTGTCAAAAAGAAGGATGGTACTAACTGGGTAGTAATAGATTACCACAAGCTCAACAGCATTACAAAAAAGGACTCATAACCTTTGCCACGGATTGATGATGCATTGGACCAGTTGGGGGAGCTCATTACTTCTCCACAATGGATTTAATATCCAGCTATTGGCAGATTAAGTTACCTGTGGCGGAACATGAGAGATGCACCATTATCATGTCAAAAGGGCTTTTCAACTGGCAAGTATGCCACAAGGGCTGTGTAATGCCCCAGCTACATTTCAACGAGCAATGGACAGCATTTTGGGGGATCTTAAGCTGGCATTTGTTCTTGTGTACCTTGAAGATATTAGCATCTTCTCACGCACATTTACTGAGCACCTTACCCACCTAGAAGAGATATTTCACTGACTGGCTAAGGCCAATATCAAGATCAAACTCAGGAAATGTCACTTCTTCAAGGATTAGTTAGAATACCTCAGTTTTGTGGTGGATGCGACTGGGCTGATACCTCAACCAGCCAAGGTGGAGGCTATCCAAAAGATGACTACGCCAGCTAGTAAACGGGACATTCAGGTGTTTTGGGGGATGGTGGGTTATTATTGACGCTTCATACCCAATTTCAGTTGCATCAGAGGGCTGCTGTTTAAGCTGTTAAAGAAAGATGCCATGTTCAAATGGATGGAACAGCGCCGATGCGCCTTTGATACACTTTGAACAGCACTAATTAGTGCCCCTGTGTTATGATACCCAAATTTCAATAAGGAATTTATTGTACAAACGGATGCATCTCTTTCCGCTGTAGGGGCAGTTTTATTCCAAAAAGATGATGAAGGGGAGGAGCACCCAGTGGTGTACTGCAGCTGAAGTCTGAATAGCCATGAACGTATTTATACTGTGACCAAGCGAGAGTGCTTAGTAGTGATCTACGCATATAAGCAATTCAGAGTCTACCTGTATGGGGTAAGGTTCAAAGTCATAACAGAACATGCATCACTACGCTGGTTGCAAAACCTCAAAGAACCTGAAGGCTGGTTGGCTTGATGGGCTCTTAAGCTACAGGCTTATGATTTTGAGATCCTTCATTAGCCAGGAGCAAAGAATCAGAACGCCAACTGTTTATCTCAATTGCCAACTGTTGCAGTGATGGTGGACCTCAGCAATGTGATGTACGACAAGATGCTTAGCGAAAAGTATGATGACAAACCACCCCAAGTGATCAAAGCATTAAACAAGATGCAAAAAAATACTTTCCAGCGGAATGGGTAACTATACAAGCGGATAGGCGATTCTACGGTGAATTTTCTGTGGCTTTCAATCCAGCCAGAGATTATTATGAGTGCCCACAGGGCAGTTGAACATGGCGGAGTGCGCAAGACAATAGAGTTACTGCGCCCTCAGTACTATTGGGGAAGTATGAACTTTGATGTGCTTGAAACCATTTCTTGTTGCCATCAGTGTCAAGTGGAGAAGCCATTCCGCCGTAAGACTTCTTATCAGGTAGTGAAACCTCACTTTGCTTGGCATACTGTTTCCCTAGATGTTGTTGGTCCCTTACCAACAGGAGCTAATTGTTGTAAGTACTTTCTGGTAGCTATTGACCATCTGACCCGGAGGGTTGAAGCAAGGACAATATGAGATTTAAGGGCTGTTACAGTGGCCAAGTTTGTGATGGAGTGCATTATTCAGCACCATGGATGCCCTCAGTTTATTCTCACTGACAATAGAACTAACTTCACCTCACATATTCTCCCCAAACTGAGCGAGCTCATGGGAATCTGCGGGGTTCTAACAACCCCATACCACCCCAAGTCTAACGGAATGGTCAAACGAGTGAATGGGACTCTGGTGAATATCCTACGCAATTAGTACTGGATTGAACATCTGATTAGACCTCCCTTCTTTCCACTGCTGTGTTCGCCTATAACATCAGTTACCATTCCGCCACAGGGAAAATCCCATTTCAGCTGCTTTATGGCTGGCACCCAGCTCTTCCAGCGTTACTTTAATTATGTGTAGAAGACACTGGCGGAATGGAACCCCACTGTTATTTAACTAATATTGCAAATATTCTAATCAAGTTTCAAACTGAAGCCTATTACTTCAGCTTAGCCAAGAAGATCGGGAATCAGGCCGCAGACTAGGTATGCCATAGTGGGTTAGCACAGTTCAAGGAAGGCGACATGAATCTCTTCCACAATCAGCATAGGTTTGGGTGGAAACACAAGCTAGCCAGCATATGGATTGGTCCGTTCAAAGTCATAGAGAAAACTGGGGTTGACGCATATACTATCAAGGACCCTGCTAGCGGTCGGATCATCAACCAAGTGCATGCCAAGTTCCTCCATGTGTATAGGCAATAGAAGTCTTATTGTCCAGTCAAAGGGGGGTAATGTCGCAATTCTGATATGACTTGATGATAGCCCCATTCATCATGGCAAAATGAATAGGAATCCGCCAGAATTGAATGGTAAAAGGTAAATTAAGCGCTTCAAAATGAAGCAATATTGGGTTACTGGGAAATTGGCAAGATTGGGCGAATGTGAATTGATGAATGAATAATTGGTGAAACCAATGAGCTATGGCGAAGTGAATTACTAAGCCATGAAAGTGATACCAGTTAAAAGTCGATACCATACAAGCAGGATGAGATAATTGAGGAGGTTAAGTTGTTGATAATTTTAGAGGTGCGTGGAACAAGAGGAAGCTGTAACAGTTAGTGAAAATAAATAAAAAGAGTATAGTGGGAGCAAGTGCTCCACATTTATTATATTAGTTTATTTCTGCTTGTTAAATGGGCAACAATCCTCATATCATTGGTCCTATTGCTCAGTGGGTCAAACCCTGTGCAATTTTTTTTGAATTTTACTTGAGGTGGGCCAACCTGGGGATGATACCGCACCAATTAGGGAAGTGAAGAAAATGGGAAAGGAGGATAAAACCTGGAAAACCTCCATGCGCAGCGTATGATAGGCCAGGAACTCCATGGACCGCCTTTGCTATTTGCTATCTCAGTTTGGGGCATTGGCGCGCAAAACCAACACAGTCAAAATCGTCCCCTACCCAAAGTCCATTACTTGGATCAAACTCAGGAGGCAGTGGTAGAGGGTTTATACTCTACCATTGGGGTATCCTCCCTTACCCTATGCAATTTTGTTTTTGGTGTATCTCCACAGACACGCCAATTTTGTAACACCTGCTCCTTGACAAACTGAATCAAACCATCCACGTTCATTTGGTAAATAATTTGTTTTAACGCCTGGCACAACGTCAGAGGCTGGGTGTTTGGCACACCACCAGTCCTAACCTGGGCATATTTTGCCTGAACCCAGCACTGGTCTAGGGTGTGCTTCAGGTCTAGGAGGCCCTGCAGCTTCACCTTTTGGGCCTCCAAACGCCCAGCTTTATCTTTGGGGTTGGTCCTCACTATTATGTCATGTTCACATGACATTACCCTCTCCTGATGGGCTCAACCCCCCCTCCTGGGGCTTGCACCAGGGAAAAGTTCTTGTGGGCAGGGGCCAACTTTCTGGTGGCGATGGTCAGTTTAGGTTGGGATCTGGCAGCCTGGGGAAAACGCTGGTGGAAGGCGTCATCAGTTCTTGGGCATGCGCACAGTCGCGCACTGGAACTCAACTGTTTTCTGCAGCGTCAAAGTCCTTTCAGGATACCAGGTACTTGAGTCTTCTTCTAATGCGGCGTGAGGCAGCTATTTCTTCCACCTCCCACTCTGGCGCCCCATCCACAAGATAGGCCTCAGGAGTCTCTGGTGGGGGCCCTCAAACAATGTCAGTTTGCTCTCATGAAACACCGAGAAGATTTGGAATGAGGGGGAGATCTAGCTGGTATGAGGCATGGCCCACCTTTCTAACAACGCGGTAGGGCCCAATCCTCTTTGGTCCCAGCTTCTTACATGGCTCTTGATTGGGATGTTACGAGCATCAAGCATCACGAGATCCCCTTCCTTGTATGCAGGACCCACTTGGCGCTTCCCATCGGTGTTCTCCTTATATACCTGCATAGCCACCTCCAAGCTTGTGGAAACCCCTGGTGGACCTTCTTGATTTTCTTGGCAAAGTCCACCACCGCTTCAACCTTTGACCCACAGCTGGGCTCCATGTTAAAGGCGGGGTTAAATCCATGGCTGGTTAAAAATGGGGAACAGACGATTAAAGAGTGCAAGGTATTGTTGTAGCTAAACTGGGTTATGGGAAGGTGAGAAGCCCAATCTGAATGATCTGTAGCGGTGTAACACCGCAGAAACTGTTCCAAGAACTGGTTCACTCACTCAGTCTGCCCATCTGATTGAGGGTGATAGGCAGTTGAACAGCAAGGGAGAATCTGAAGAGTCATACACAACTCTTCCCAAAAGATGGAGGTGAACTGGGGTCCCCAGTCACTAATGATTTCTTGAGTAACCCCATGAAGCGCAAACACATGGATAACAAAAATCCTAGCCATCTCAGCTGCGGTTATGGTGGTTCTGCAAGGAATAAAGTGGGCAAACTTCATGAACCGGTCTACCACTACCATAATGGCATCATAACCATCTGAGACTGGTAACTCCATAATGAAATCAATAGAGATGGAAGTCCAGGGCCCATCAGCCTTCTGGACTGGTACCAACAACCCTGCTAAAGGTTGACAATTGGGTTTCATCTGGTTGCATACCAGGCACTCCTTACAATACCTGTCCACCTGATCTGGCAAGCCCTTCCAATTGTATGTGCGCCATATCAACTCCAAGGTCTTTGCTTTCCATGGATGACCAATGGTGATTCCATCATGATGGTCCCAAATGATGTCCAGGTGCGGTGGTCCAGCTGGTACCCAAAGGCGTCCCAGGAACCACACCATCTCATCCTTTACATGATAACCTCTGGTAATATCCTCCTGATTCAATGCGCTCTTAGCAAGGACCAAGGTATATTTGGCCAACAAAGGCTGAGAAATGACTACCTTTCTGAACATACCATACACCTCCGCATTTTCTAGAGGAGCGAGCGCTGGCTCAATGGCCAAGGGAGAGGAAAGTGGAGACACAATCTTACCAGGGGTATCATTAATTGGGTGTTGTGCACTTCTACCTCCTTGGGGGTCAGGGGCTAAAGCAGGGTTGCAGCTCAAAGCATCCGCCAAACCATTATCCTTGCCCTTGGTGAACTCATACGTGAATGCAAATTGGGCAAGGGTCTCATGCCAATGTGTCTGCCGTGGGGTTAGGACATGAGGCGCGCGGTAGTATAGCAAGGCATGGTGGTCTGACCATATGCAGAATGGTTGGGTAGAGCCATGCAAGTGGTGACGCCAATATGTCAGCGCCTCCACCACTGCTAGTAACTCCTTGGCATAAACGGCGTAATTCAACTCTGGAAAAGACATTTTCCTAGAAAAATATCCCACCAGATGCTCTATCCCATCTTTGCCTACTTATAATAAGGCGGCCGCTATGGCGAAGTTGGAGGCATCAGTCTACACAATGAACTCCTTTGAAGGGTCAACATGGCGAAGAACAGTTGTGGACAACAGGGTACACTTCACTGCTTGGAAAGCATCCTCCAAAGTGGGGAACCACTGAAGCACCTTGGCACCGCTAGCCTTGTATAGAGGAGCCGCCACCTCAGATAGATTGGGAGTGAACTTCTTGAGGAACGTGTACGTCCCCAAAAAGCTCATTAATTCCTTAACTGAGGTGGGGTAGGCCACTCACGAATCACCTTCTACTTGTCTGGAGTTATCATGTGTTCTTGGTCAAACATGACGTTGCCCAGAAACGTGACCTGGGACTTAAAGAACTCGCACTTTAAAATCTCCAACGTAAGGCTGGCTGCCCTAAACCGCTCCACCACTTGCCAAAGGTGAACCACATGGGACTCCTTATCAGGGGAAAACACCAGGATATCATCCATGTAGGCGACCGCGCATACCCCTAACATGTCCCCCAACGCTGCATCAATGCGGCGTTGAAAGATGGCAGGGGCATTCTTAAGCCCAAAGGGCATGACCTAAAACTGGAAAATCCCTTTTTGGGTATGGAATGCGGTCAACCACTCTTGTCCCTTTTTAATCCAAATCTGATTGAACGCTTTGAGGCAATCCAGCTTGGAGAAGATTTTGCCTTCTCCACATAGCGTGCAATCTGTGAATCCAAACGGATGGGATGGAGGTCTGGTACATTAACGTTGTTAAGGTTACCATAGTCTATGCAGGGTCGTAAGGTACCATCATACTTATCCACAAAGAGTAGGGGGGAGCATACAGGGGAGGTACGCTGAAAAATTGCACCCTTGGCTAACTGTTCTTTTACCCACACATCCAACGCCTCCTCGTCCTGGACAGTCAATGTGTAAATAGGGAAGAGATATGCACCAGATCCACCATGAGCTTGTTATCACAATCAAACTCAGAGTGCTCAGGGAGTGCGTTGGCAGATGCTGCATCAAAAAGGATTTCAAACCCTCCAAGCAAGAAGGTATAGGAATTTTCTCTGAGGGCTTCTGCATTGAGGCAAGGCGACAAGGGAGACGGTGGGGCCATTGGGGCAATTTTCCTGGAGAGTTTTCTTCCAATAAAGGCCCAACAAATTTGAGACCAATCTTCATGGTGAGGGAAAAGGTATTCTCCCTCAAGTTAGTTCTAACGTCAAACTTCCGCCACCACTCCACACCCAAAATGATAGGGAACAAAAGGTTTTTGATCGCACTGAAGTGATCAGACAAGTGGTACTTGCCAACCTGATAAACACTGTCCCAATGATCTTCAGAGTGGGATTACCTTGGGACGCCCCTCCTCTAATCATATCACCTGGCAAGTAACTCAGTCCAAGGTAGTCAGCTAAGTACTGGTCCATATAGTTTCCAGAAGCGCCAGTATCCACCAAAATAGTAGTGGTGAGCTTCCCTAAAGGAGAGGAGAGGGTGGCAGTCAATAGAAAATACCCGGAATGGTCTTTATTTATGGAAGACAATTACAACACTTCACCAAAAATTTCTTCTTATGGCTCAAGAATGTCAACAGAATCAGTTTTGAAATCAAAAAAGAGGAGGGATATTTAGCCACTCTTAACACTGAGGAGACATATACCCCACCATGCCTTCTGCATGTGCAAATACTTGATTATATCTTAAACACAGTGCTTTTTCCACCTCCTGAGTGCGCCTAATCATGGTAGAGGTCAACCATAGGTTCTTAGGGGTAATTTGATATACCAGAATAGGGTCCTCATCCAGGCCATATGAAATAATAAAGGGTTCAGAGGTCGAGACCAGGTTTCTATTATAAAACATGTTTTCTGACACAAATGACCCTATCCTTTGATCCACAATGGAATGCCCAATGTTATCCAAGGCCAACACCCCCAGGCCCATCTTCACTGATTCCGCCAGCATCATCTGAATGCACCAGTGAAGGGAAACTCATTTCTCAGAAATGAATTTAATTAATTCGGTGGAATTTCAAGGAATCACAACTTTTGGATATCAAAGTGTCCGAATCCACCAGGTATGAACATGATAGGTGGATACTTTCAAGTTGGAGGCAACCAAAATAAAGCTGAGTTGCTCCAAACTTTATGAAAAAGTGGAAACAGCGGTGCATCTAATGACAGTCGGAGCCCACAGCTGACAGTCACTGTTTCCACTTTAGAAAAGTTTTACATGGAAAAAGTTTGTGCACATAAGAAAAATTGGTTGGTCGACTAATGTAAGGAGAGTGTCTATAACTCTCCTGTTCCCAGCATGGCAGTGCACAGTGCACCAGGCCAACGCCAGGGAACTAGCCATTAGTGCCAACATGATTAGAGCCCAGCAGAGGGTGCTGGAGTAATAACCACATAGACATACAATTGCAAATTTTATAATAAAAAACTTTATAAGGGCAACGCGGTGCACATATTGAACTGGGCTAAGCGGCCCAGATTGGAGGGATTCTGGGCGGACAAATGGTGCATGAGGAGAGAGCTGCATGGTACTTGCAAGGGCAAGTGTAATGTAGCATGAGACCTCCTCGAAAAGGTTCATGCACAGGAGCATTTGGAATATCATAAAATTAAAATAATGTAAATGGGGTAAAGGTTTATTTGTGAAGTTGACCAACAAGGAATGTTGGTCAGGGAAAACATATTTAAGGTTGAGCGGGGAAATAGGGGTTATGCTGCAGTGGGCCCAAGCACTGACTCACCAATAGGGCAACACTGTTTTCCAAGTTGGTTGAATAGGCTGAAAATGACTTCACTTGAGTGATTGACTGAAGTTAGATCTGACCTGAGCGCATTATTTTGAAAATGGAATGGGTTTCAAAACCCTGCTCCTCAACAAACTGAATCAAACCGTCCACGTTCATTCAGTAAATCATTCATTTTAATGCTTGGCTTGACGTCAGAGGCTGGGCATTTGGAACACCACTATTCCAAGCCTGAACATATTTTGCCTGAACCCAGCGCTGGTATAGGGTGTGCTTCAGATCTGGGAGGCCCTGTAGCTTCATCTTTTGGGCCTCCAAATGCCCAGCCTTATCTTTGGGGTTGGTCCCCACTATTATGTCATGTTCACATGACAGCCACAGGTTCCATGGGCATAGGGGGATTGTGGGTTTATGGGACACCCAGTATAAGCACCTGGACCATCAGGGGATATTGGCCTTCCAAGTCCATAGGGCCGCCTGAATATGCTTTTTCTCCTGGCACAACTGGATTGGAAGGGCCTCTCATGTCATGGGTGGATGACTTAATAGTGGGAACTGATGCTAAAGATAAGGCTGGGCAACAGGAGGCCCAGAAGGTGAAACATCAGGCTCTTCCTGACCTGAAACACACCTTAGATCAACGCTGGGTGCAAGCAAAGCATGCCCAGGTTGATACTAATGGGGTGCAAAACGCCCAGCCTCTTATCTCGGCCCAGGCACTGAAATGAACGATTTATGTTACAAATAAAGATGGTTCAATTCAGTTAATTGGAGAGCAAGGGTTCAAATCCCATTCAAGTTATGAGATTTTAAGATTGGGTAAAATATGGCTTCAATCGATTACTTGAGTGAAGGCACTTTCAGTGTTTTTATGAAAACAGATGGAAGCATCTGTTTATTGGAGCATGAAGGCTTGGGTGCACTTCTGCAGAACCTTAATTTCCCCAACCCACTTTAAATACATTTTTTGTGACCAACATTCCTTATTGGTCGACTCTCTTAAATAAATTTACCCATTATTTTACGTTTTACTAGTGGTTCCTTGGGCGAACTTGGTGGTGGACCTCTTCAGGGAGGTCTCCAACTATGTGGGTCACTACCTTTTATCGCAATTTACCAAAATCCCAGGGTCTCCCTTGGGCCGCCCAGGTCCTCTCCAGATTGAGGCACCAAAGCCTACTGGCGCCAAGTTACACTTGATTATGGACTCCCCTCTGGGGTCCACTCAAGCTGTGATGTTTCTCACTTACCTGGTACTATATGTTGCACTCTAAACCCTTGCCTGAGGTACCTTTTGCACAAGCACCATTCGAGGTGCCTTATTTCCCATTCTCCTAATGGAAAGTTCCCTAGCAATGTGGGTTTGCATCCCACATCACTTTGCTGGGAACAAGAGAGTTACAGACACTCTCCTGACATCTCAGCTGTAAAGGGGAAGCAGGGCCTCCTGGTCTTCAGGTCCTACAGCCCCCCTGGTCCTCATGGACCTACTGTAACTGAATCTAACAATGACACTTTTCAATCCTGATTGAATAATATCCAGAAAGAATTGTTTGACTTAAATTCTATGTTGAGCTGTAGCTCATGACTTTGGTGTGAACTTAAAAGCCAAACGCTTGATCCTAGCTATACTATTGAAGATTTAGATGATGGGCTCATGAATTTTAGAGCTTTTCTTATTTAAATGGTTCTCAGAGTTACAGCAAAATGCTGGATAGAAATAGATGTCTCCAAATCTGGAAATAGGATTCAATATCAGAATAGCCTAAATTTGCGGTCAGTGAAATCTGATTCTAATCATATTCACGGAATGGTATAAGTAAATATTAGATGTATTGTCATCTATAAATATTGTCGCTGACTCTTTGTTATTCATTCCAAACATTAGATCAGTGTCACAAGGTGTCAGCGATTCAGCAGCCGCTCCAGGGACTATAGGTCCTGGAGAGGCACCAACGTAACTCCTCCTTTAGTTGAAGATAAGAAAGCAATATAAAAGATAGATAGTTTTTTATATAAGAAATCTGAAATTCCTTTATATAACTGTTCAAGAACTATATAGGGCTCTATTACTAGTATTTTAAAGAGTAGAATTATAAATATAAACAATATAATTAGGTGGTAAAGGAGCTTTTCTTTCTTGTAACAATCACTTTAGTTACTATGATTTGATTTGAACAGCAAATTTGGATAATCACACACAGGAAAAATGGGCGACTTTAATAACAAAAATAATACAACATGGGCGAGCGTCATGGCAAGCGGTGCGCTTAACGGTACAACTAAGGGCAAGAAACGCCCTGGAGGGGGACCAGGAACCCAATCTGCAAAGAAATTGCAAACTCAGACACCATCTGGGTTTATGGTATTTACTGTAAAGCATGCGCAATACATGTACATTCAATTCAACCAACCTTTGTCAAAGGTGGAATATGGGATCAGACTCTTCCTTGGGGATGAGTCACCGACCCTGTGGGAGAAAACATGTGAGGCACAGCCCTCACTTTTCCCTCACGCGGTGTATGTAGCCACCAACAACATGGGCCGCGGCTGGATCAATATTGGTTTCAAAACAGCTGATGAAGCCAATGTCGCAGCAAAAATCTGCGTGGAAATTGCCCTCCCTGTGGGCAAAAAAATTGTGCGCACCATGCGCACCAGATGGAACAAAGCAAAAACTTTGTTCATCTCCTTTGACTCGCTCCCCACCAACCTTCCTCATAAGGTAATCGAGGAGGAGCTCCACAAAGGTCTTGTGGCCTACGGAGAAATCCAACAACTTGAATTACAGCAATTTAGCTTAATGCCTGACCTGTGCACGGGCAAAGCTATTGCTGTAATCAACCCCTTCCCAGAATTGGAAGAGATTTATCCAGAATTCCCCGCGCAGCAGAATTTCACTTTGCAGATGGGGGCCAGTCAGCTGCATTCCAAGTTACACTGGAACGCGCACCACCCATTTGCAACCACTGTGGCTCACTGGGCCACAAGGAACATGCATGCCCTGTAAAGAGGGCTTAATGGAAAATGATTTTGTGAAGAAGCTATGGACAAAGATAATGAAAACTTCGCCAAAATGACTGATGGCCACCACCCATTCCGCTGGGGTGAAGATGGACTATACTCCATCGTGGACCCAGTTACAAGTAAACAGTGTAAAGCAGCACAAAAAGCCTGCAAGAGAGCAGCGGCTGAAGCGGCGGCACACGCGGAATCCACCATTAACCACAGACAAATTCAGGAGGATATTTCAGATATTCACCGAACCAACCAATCAGAACAATATGCCCAGGTCGAAAATTTTCACAGTAACCAGACTGAGCCACAAAGCGTCATCAGTCATGCACATACTGAGGAACAATGCAACTGCAATTTGGGTGAAAATGCGGTGCACAAAGCAACAAAGTTGAACCATCAAAAATATAAAATCCAATCAACAACCCGCATCAAATCAACATGAGACCTGTGCAGGAAAAGTTGATGCAAATGCAAAAAACTGCAATTCCCTTGAATCATTGGGTCAGATCAAGGGAACCAACAATGGCAGTGAAAGAGTTGGAGTACAGATGCGGAGCATGGCCAAAATGAGCCACAGTGGGATAGGACCAGAGGGTCCTCCCAACCGCTCCTGAGGCGCTGCGGGCACCTCAGTGTCAATAGGGACGTTAAATATCGCGGGAGCCAGGGCTCATAAGTCCCAAGCTAAAAAGCTGGCATTCCTACAAAAACCTCTTGTAGAAATCTTGACCATCCAAGAAACCTACTGCCTACAAGGGGAAGAAGAATCCTGGTCAACCAGGGTTGCACCATCACAATCAGTATGGACGTCTCACTGTGGGGTGATAGTCCAAAACAACAAAAAATTTAAAATTACAAATTCATCATCACACTTGCACGGTCAAGTCCTGGTAGCAACAATCACATGCCAAGATGAAATAATTTCGTTAGCATGTATCTACACACTGTGCACTGCAACTGAGAGAAAAAAAAAATTTGAAAAAATTTCTACCCTCACCCTCCCACCAGATATCATCATATTAGGCGATTTCAACTGTTTGGATAACCCCAATACAGATTGATGGCCTAATCCCAGGGGATACCCACCTGGACACATTGAATATCGCACAATGAAGGCATCTCTTGGCTTACAGGATGCTCTTCCTCCCAATTCATCAATCCTTCCCCATATGACAAGACCCAACATATGTGAGGGACTGCTCATATCAATGAGTCGTATTAACCACATCCTCATCCCACAATCCCACCACTCAAGAATCTCCAAATTTACAACAAAAAAGATCAATTTTTCTGACCACCAATTAGTTACGGTGCAGTTAGCACCAACCCAATCCCACACACAGGTGTCGCCTTGGAGAAAGCTTCACCCAGAAAATATAAGATTGCCTGAGATATCTGACTGGGTTGAAAACAAGGCTACAAACCCAGAATTCACAGCCCCATTCACTTCAGATCCCATCGGAACATGGAAAAATTTCAAAAAAGATTTAATCAACAAAACCTGACATATTGCATCACACAAGTACACCGCGGATACAACCACAATCAAGCGTACCTTGGCAGAACTAGACCACCTGGAAATAAATACTCTGAGATCTGGCTATAGCCCTAATTGGGGACGCAAATGGGCAAAAATTTCAGCCCAACTTAACAATCTCATCTTTGAACACCAACACAGAATCAAAGTATTGAACAAAGGTAAGTTCATAAAGGAAGGTGAAACCTGTTCAACATACTTTTTCCACTAATTCCACTCCCACGGAAACCAGCCCACATGCACACAGGTCCGCAAGACCAACATCACCGTGGCAACTGACCCTGAGGAGGTCAAGGTTGAAGTACACCGCTATTACACCAAATTATATCACAATATGCCAACAGATCCACAAAAAATTAAAGAATTTATTCAAACTGCTAAGATACAAAGTACACCACCAAATTACAATATACTATCCCTTATCACACGGGAGGAGCTTTGGGAAACAATTCGCGGTGCACCACGTAGGAAATGCCCAGGGCCTGATGGGATACCCTACAAATTTTACAAAAAATATTTTCAACAAATTGTCCCCCTCCTATTGGCGTCAATGAACCAGAGTTTGTTGGAAACACGCCTATTACCAGGAGGCCATGAATCCTACATTATAACCTTGTATAAAAAAGGTGACAAGTTGGACCTGGCCAACTGGCGCCCAATTGCACTCTCCAACACTGTCACAAAAATTATAACAAAATTTCTAGCAGCTAGATTAGGCGCAATTGCATCTGATGCTCTATCACCCAACCAGTTTGGGTTTATACCAGGGCGTTCAATCTGGAACAACATACACCCTGTTGCAAACATTTGCCAATCCAAAGCAACTGGCGCCCTGGTCTTCTTGGATCAGGAAAAGGCGTATGACCGTGTTAGATGGCCATACCTAAAAGTATGTCTACATGCCTTCAAACTCCCACCAAGGTTCATAAAATGGGCGATGCTCCTAACAGAATCTGTAACGATGGCTGTGTGCGGCCCTGGATTCCTAACAAACAAGATTAAACCACACAGAGGGCTCAAACAAGGGGATCCCCTCAGCCCACTGCTATACAATTTCAGCTTTGACCTGCTCCTCTGAGTAACTGACTCACGTCTTATGCGGATAACCACACAAGGACAACCAACAGTCAAGATACTGGCTTTTGCAGATGACTGCGTAGCAGGTATAGCAAACAATGAAGATGCCCGACAGCTGGAACACACTCTAGAGGAATACTATAAGGTGAGCAATGCATCGCTCAACAAAAGGAAGACAGAAATCATCCTCTTAGGCAAATACACAAACAATTGGGCCACAACATCAGAACCTCACACCAACACTAGAAGAAAAAACCCAATTATATTACCCTTTGCAACACCTCCCACCACCACTCCTGTCTGACACCTTGGAATCTGGCTAGAATTAGGGTGATATGCTAATGAGACAATGGAAAGTAACCTGTTACAACGGGTATCCAAACGCGTCACCTCCCTCAAGGGAAGAACCCCAGGACTAACAGGACGAGTTACAGTTGCTAACTCGCTCATCCTCCCAATACTGTGGTACCAAGCTCACGCAATCGCCTTCTCACCTACCTTTATAACCTCAATCCGCGCGCTTATCCAGGGCTGGATGTGGCCTGGCTCTCACCCTCCTATACAGGTGGAAACACTATTTAACCCACGCTCAAGCGGAAGCATGGGACTAATAGATTTTTAAAGCCATGCCAATCACAGCCTAGGTACATGGATAAAGGAAGTCCTTGCTCCAGTCCTCCCGCAACAACATTGGTCCAGAGCAGCAAGGACTAACTTTGCACAGGCGCTCAAATTAACAAACCCACATAGTCCACCCAGACTACTTTCATACCTTGCAAAGCACCCTACTGCAACAGGTTTGCATGGAACCTCCCCTCATTCCAAACATATCCTCTGAACTATCCACTGTATGGGATGGACCATAGAGAACATGGGTACTATACAGGGAAGGGGATGACCCAGCCCCCAATTCAAATTAAGAAACCCAGAAAACCACCCCCAGAGAGATATGCTCGCAACAACCCCAAGCATAGCTAGGAAGAATATCTAGATATGCTGGACATTCCCTATGATTTAACCACACAGAAAGCAATGTGGAAAATGACACACCACCCACTCCTACAACCAAGGATAAGAGCAAATGCCTGGCGTTGTTTGAGAAGGGCCTATAGGATGGTGGACCGCTCCAACTCCCTCCACAAAACATGTGCAGTATGTGGAGGGGAGGGATCCTACATCACCCCCTAGAAACATGCCCCCCAACCAAAGCTATATGGCAGAAAGGTGCACACCTGCTCAAGATTCAAAACAAACAGGAATTCTTGATATCAAAGAGTATCTTCACACTTAAGATCGAGTCACCAATCCCATCTACCCTCTGCTCCCTAATAATACCCATTGCAATGTGGACAATACATATAATTGCATTAGATGCATTCAAGGGCATGGTCCCAACCATTCATGGGATTATTAACAGATTCCATGTCCACTTACTAGAGCACTTCTAAGCCTGGCTCTATGGATATATGAGACCAAGACAAAAAGTGCTCATAGAATCATGGTTCCCACTCTGGTTCCTCCGCACAGACCCTTTCCTTCACACCTGCTCTATAGCAGGGGAAACCCCCTCAGAGTAGTGCACCAACCCCCCCATACCTGGCAGTCCCGCTGGCAACAGGGGTAACTTGATTACCCTGGGGTGCCCAATTTTTATATTTCTTAGTTATTCTCTTAGTTTCACATATATTCGGTAATGTCTGTCCCCTGATCAGCTTACCTCGGCTAAATAAAAATAATTAGGTGGTATATTGACTTGAACTCAAAAAGTAAATATACCAAGTTATTTATAAACACCTAAACTTCACTGAAGAGGAAGAAATAAATAATAATGACGTGGGTAATTTGGGCCATGGTCATCAAGGTTATGATTGGTTCATCATCCTAGTAAGAGTATTGGATGGTGCACAGTTATAAATTTAGCCTCAGTTAATTAGGTTTAAGGCCTAATCCCCCATGTCTTAATTAGCAGATGTTATTCTTAAGTTACCCTCATTATAAAGCCTAATATATTACCAGGGTAAAACTCTACAGCGCCCCTCCAAGCCTTGTTCCAGGGGGTAACCTATTCAGTTAAAGTCAAGCTTTGATGGCCATATGAATGAAGTAAGTAATGAAAATGAGAAAGAGTGAGTTCTAGAGTTAATTTTTGAATCCAGATGCAATGTTGTTGATGCAGCGGGAAATGGTTCTGTTGTCACTTCAGAAAGTTGAGAGTTGGTTGCACTAGAGGCAACGTTGGTGCACCAGTGTAAATTACCAGAGGAATTGTCAAAGATACTTGTTACATTATACTCCTGAGGCATTTTTACTAATAACTGGTAGATTATGCTTCAGAGGCATCATCATTGGAGTAATAATAAAATAAAAATAAAGAAATAGTGAAAAGGGATTTTGAGTACTGGTGAAATCATTTGCACTTATGAAGTAGAATAAAAAGATTGATATTAAATTAAATAAAAAATAAAAATAAAACAAACGAAAATAATTGAATGAAAGGGGATCTAGGTAGTGTGAATGACAGACGCAATGTTGTTGTCATCCACACAAACACTAAAATTATTGTTGTTTAACCAGAAAATGGGACCATAGGAAGCATCATTAGGGACTTGATTCATTTCCGCATGCAAAAGATATTGCCAGCGGAAAATATACATCCTCTAGTTTGAAATAAAGGATTACCTGAGCAAAGCTCTGGGGGCTTCTCAGAACCAGATTTTGGGGGTCACCACCTATTTTTATTACTCATAAAAGTTACAGAATCTGACTGCAAGATTATAGCTGTGCTGTCTCAATTTTTGGTCAACTTCAGCTAATTCTTTGACGTCTCAGTGAATAACCATAACTTGAAATTATTCCAAGTGAATAAAACCTCGCCAAATCGGCGGCAAGTCTATAATAGATTTGCTCATTTAGCAGTGTATCAGCAATATTTTTGCTGAAGTTTGAAATTGAAGTGATGTTGGTACTGGCATCCAAGTAGTGTTTAATTAAGCCCAAATCACACATCTCATATGCCGCATAACGGGTGGTGTGGATTGAGGATTAAATCATGGAAGTTAGAATTTGGATCAGGTGGATTAGCTTTCATATAAAGATCCTTAGTTAAACTCTCACATTTTTTTACTTAAATTGGCCCTGATATTAACTAAATGATTACAGTTAGATAATAAATCGGATGGTTTGGTCCTTAAATCTTTTTAGGCAATAATTATTGCTCTGAAAGCTGACATTTAGTTTTAGGGGATCTAACCTATCTCCAAGTGAATTTTCTTCATTAATTAGGTTCAGATGATTAACCACAAATTCAACGGCTCTTACTGAATTATCATCAAAGTGTATGGATTGGGAAGAATTGGACTTATCATTGTTCCTAAAGAATATATCAGATGGTTTGTGTTTTAACCAGCCTTGAGGCTAAATTCATGGGTTGAAGAATTGTAAGGTCTAAATTGAGTGTCTTGGCTTTCAACTCAATTCTGAAGCTAATTCCAGGAGGTTTTATGTAATTTATAGGTTTGATATCTAAACACCATTTCAGCCTGGAATTTTTGAAAAAGATCAAAGCTTAATTGATTGATCCGATTGGAAATTTATCTCATTATTCCAATTGGCTAGGTTCTTCAATTACTTGCTTTGGTAACTCCAAAATGGCGCTAGACAGTTTTAAACCAATTTTATTTGACCTTATTAAATCATAGCTGGTCCACTCTCGCCATTTTTAATTAATTGATCCTGAGAAGGCTCATTCTTCCATTATTGATTTACTCACCTGTCAGAGTAAACAGGTCCTTCTAAATTAATGCTGCCAATGATCAATAGGTAATACAGCGTTTAGTAATCTTGCGTTAATGATATCAAAGACCAATATAATGGGGGGACTTCAGGCCAAATTTCTGACGTGGGGTCCATAATTTGAAGGATTAAAACACCCCTGGATGTTGGAAAGACAACACCTGCAGTTTAATAACCCATCAAGGGCAAGAACGAATCTCGGAAATCTCAAAAGAGGTAAACAGTTATTAAGCTGATCTTCATAACATACTTAATGAAGTTTCAACTAGGAGAGACCCATGAAGAGAAATACCAGTGTTGGCGCTGTCATAATAAAATAAAACATCCTGTGTTATTGCACAGGGAAAAGTTGGAACTATTTCTTTGATTAACCCTTTCAATCATTCGACGCATATATGCGTCCATAAATGGGGGGGTGATGTAAATCTAAAAACGCATATATGCGTCTAAAAACCGAGGGGTATGTAAATCTAAAAACGCATATATGCGTCCAATTAAAATAAGATTTATATAGACTATTTCAAAATTTGTCGAATATTCGTGTTACGGACAAGGACCAAATTTACCAAAAATTTATGTTACGAACAAAGACCAAATCTACTAGATATTTATGTTATGGACAAGGACCAAAATGATTACAAAAAGAGTGAACGCCAGCTAAGAAATTCGTGCCAAATTTAAGGCCAAAAAAACGGATGATTTTTTTGAAAATGAATGAAAGGGTTAAGTAGGTTTCATCAAACCAGGGCTGGGGCCACCATTTTGCATTTTTAAATTATTAAACCAAGGCTAGCTCAAACTTTTCATTTTTAGTATCAAAGGATCCTGGGTTGGTACACCTTTTAAAATTTGTAAGAGATTATTGGGTTATTCCTTTTATTATTAAAACTCCATGGTGCAATAGACATTTTCTCTAAGTCCACCTCAGAGTATGCCCTGTAGTGAGCACCACTCTTAGCGTTTTAGCGTAATGCTGGATAGAAATAGATGTCTCCAAATCTGGAAATAGGATTCAATATCAGAATAGCCTAAATTTGCGGTCAGTGAAATCTGATTCTAATCATACTCACGGAATGGCATAAGTAAATATTAGATGTATTGTCATCTATAAATACTGTTTTGACTTTTTGGTATTAATTTCAGACATTAAATTGGGGTCACAAGGTGTTGGCAGTTCAGAAGCCGCTCTAGGGACTATAGGTCCTGGAGAGGCACTAACGTAACTCCTCCTTTAGTTGAAGACAAGAAAGCAATATAAAAGATAGATAGTTTTTTATATAAAAAAGTGATTCTGAAATTCCTTTAGATAACTGTTCAAGAACTATATAGGACTCTATCACTAGATTATCAAATATTAAAATTATAAATCTGGACTATGTAATTAGGTGGTGATAACTTGGATTAACACATAGAGTAGTTACCCCAAGTTATCTATAAACAGGTTTAAAGATCAGCATAAAGAATTTTGCAGAGGGAGGGAACCGGGAATGGATCAAGGGTAGACGAAAGGGAATACAAGGGGGTGGGGATGGGATACAAGGGTCAAGTTTGGCATGAAAGTTCACTAATGAGAAGAACTATTAATAATGACGGGGGTAATCTAGGCCATGGTCATCAAGGTTATGATTGGTTCATCATCCTAGTAAGAGTATTGGATGGTTCACAGATATAGATTTAGCCTCAGTTAGTTAAGTTTAAGGCAAATCCCCCATGTCTCAATTAGCAGAGGTTATTCTTAGGTTGACCCCAGAATAAGGCTTACCCTTTCTCAGGGTAAAACTCTGCCAATGGCTTTTGGTTAGACCGCATCATTGACTGGCTCATCCAACTTATCATTTAAATTGAAGTCATTACTACAGAACAACTTTTAATTAAGGCAGCCATAAAAGAATATAAGTTTAAACTACAAGATCTTAGGGAACAACTACGCAAAAGGCCACCTATACTACAGTGATGACTCTGTACAAAGACCTACAAAATGATGTGAACAATTTGTGGGCTCAACTTGATCAGCTGCAACCCACCAAATACAATAACACCCAATCCTTGATTTCAGCACATTTATCATTGACTGGAATTAAAATATTATTTGCATCTGTTTCTGTTAACTTTAAGCCTTCATTTAATGAATTTTACGTTCCTCAGGTGAAGAAAGTATCACCTCTTACCTATAAGTCTACAAAATCGCCATGGAAGAGGCTACCATACAACAAAAGGTTGAACACCTTCACACCTATCTAATTTGCATTGGCCAGGAAATATAGTCCCCCAAGATAAAAACAGCCAAACCTGGAGCTAAGTTAAGACTGCCTTGAGAAAAGAATTTATAAATAACTAGAACCAATCTTCACAGAAGCAAGCTGTATGGGTATTTGAATTATAAATGGAGAATCACTAACTTACTTTGCCAATTAATTCTATTATGAGGTCCAGACCTTGGCTGCTTATGACCACAGCTCCATTGACAACTTTACTATGGCTACATCTCTGCCTTGAGGTCTCGCCCTAATTTGCAGTTACATATTATTGCTGTCAAGAGAAGTTTTACAAGCATCCTGGACATCAATGAGGCTTTATGTTGAAATCTTCATTAGTTTATTACAAAAAGGTTTCTAAACCCATCTACTTTCCCATTTGAAGCCCTCAGGTCAATGCTCTTAAAATAAAGGGAGCTAATATGAATATTATATGATGAATGTAATGTGGAAGACATTTGAATACCACTGAAAAATGCTACAAAAGAAATTGCAGATGAGGAGGAAAAGCCCCGTCAACATGAAGGGAGAGTTTTTTATTTTGACAACCACCTTATGCCTCAAACATCAACCTCTTTGGCTATTAAGCTGCTTCCCCCTCTACCAGCGTATCTCCATATGGCTATCAAAAACAAAGACTGATTTGGATTCTTCCTTCACTTCAATCACTTAATCAATCAACTTCAAAAATTTAAAAACTTTAATTATAATCACATTTTGCCTGTGCAAAACCTAGCCTATGCTGACTAAATTAAAGCCTGATGCCCCCAATTGGGGTGGTGATGTGCTGCCTCCTGGCATTTGTTTTCCACTGCTGAAACACCTCAGGATGGCCCAGCTAGCCCCACAAACACTTCAGGTCACTACTTCCTGCCTTGGGACCTAGCCAATATCTCACATACTCCCAGGTAGTGCTCAGAAGCCCCCTGGTGCTCCCTCAGAGAAATCTGCATTTTGGCCTTTGGGTCAAGAATGGGAAATTTTTCCCCTATGCAAGCGTGGCCAACATAAAGATGATCACAGCAGTTTACAAACCCGCCAGATATATACATTTCTGCCCCTTTAGGGGGTACTTTAATCATGTCTCCTTGAGTAAAGCCCACACCAAGGAGGCATCACAGCTGTCTTTAATATATAAAAATACACCCATTAATCATCTGAACGTGCTTTCCAGATGAGGCCACACTAGTGGTCCAGTTTGCCAGCTTGCCTTCCCACCTCTCCGCCAAACTCCTCCACCATGAGATCATGGAGGGATTGACTGCCTATGACAACAACCCTTTCTGTAGTTTATCATTCCATATGGTGCTGATTATCTCGCTGGGCCTTGTGCATTTGTATTGGTCCACACCTTCTGTCATAAAATCCAAATAATGATACTCCCAGTGCCATGATCAGATCCTCCCCTGATCATCCCTTCTTAGCACACATTAAAAACGGCCATGTCATTTATCCCTTGCGCTTTACTCTCAACTATTCAAAGCGCTAGTGTGCAGAGTTTTCTGCAATAGCTGCCTCTGCCACTCTTCCATCTGGTGTAAGCCCCACTACTGATTTTTAAAACTTATTGCATGTGGATCAATACTCCCCCACCCTCAATCACCACAGGCGCTGCTCCCAACACTCTGCCCAACCAAAGTTTGATCACCAACCCATTCCTGAGTAGATGGCTGCTCATGTACTACTGAAATTGCTGTGGTCCAATGTGCCTGGCCAATCAGCATCTGCCACCCTACCAGCTCCTGTCACTCTCTGTAAGTCCCAGAGAACGTCCCCTGGGTGTTGATCGGGCCATTTTCCCATTTCTGAGCAAGAAGGTACCAAAGAGGATGGCTGTACCTCTTATCACTCAGGGAAATCTCGCCCACGTGGTAGATGAGCGCTGGGTAACAGCTCTTCCCCTTCAGATCCCTCCTCTGGTACTCACACTTACCTCGGCAGAACTGTTACAGGGAATCAGTGAAATCTGCACTAAGATCATTAAAATGAAATTGATTGGAACAACATTGAGTGGCAGTCAGGCTGATGTTCAAATTTTAAATGGTCAAAAAGGAATGAAGACTGACCTATTGGCTGGAACGGCTGATGGTCTTAATTCAGTTAACACTATGATCAAGAAAATCCCCCCTCCCAAAATTGTCAGGGATCATCTCTGATGGGCAGGTAACAGCATCGGGCACCATTGATGAGGGTTCAAAGCTCCCTTCCAACAAATCAGGTGTTGTGCCCAAAGCAACGATTCTGACCAAATGAATGGCCCAGCAACCAGGAATGGGCGGGTTGGACATCCCAAACATGTTCCCAACCAAACGGGCCCACTCCTACATGAGGTGGCCTTGGATTCCTGCTGCTTGTTGGGCTAAATGCCATCATGCCAACCATCAGAAATGTGTCCAAGCCTTGGTTCGGACATTTGAGGCTAAACCAATAGTGACTCAGCCCACCGCTGAATTATTCAATGTCAGTTCTCAGTTAACTTATATGTTCCCCATTCCAGAACAATTTGCCAGTTAGGTCAAACTTGAGGGACCCAATCCCAGCTTGGTTCCTCTCTAAATCATCCACTATTTAATCAATCACATTGCATTGAGAAGGTTGTTGGTTGATTTTTCTTTCCTAACTTTTCCATTAAAAATCCTTTTCTAAAATTTTATTTTCATGCGAAAAATTAAACAGCCTTTTCCGCCAACCCTCACGCACACCTTGGGGTTAACAGATGTACCTATCTGGTATTTTTATTATGTACCTGTACAGATTCTGGCTCATCAGCAGTTCTTGGTGAGATTCCTTTCCAGTTCCATATCTGTTGAATCAGCAGCAGTGCTGTTGGAATTCTGGTTTGTCATTCAGGTGCTCTGGCATCTGGGCTGGCAGGCCAGTCTAATTCTTACTTGCTGTTTTCCTGACACTCTCAGCGCTGGAAGTATCAAACCATTTCAATGCCAATATGTGGATTGATGATGCTGACCATGCCTATGGAATTATACCTGACTGACTGGTCATAATTCTTCAAAAAATCCCAAATTCAACTCCACGCCGCCTATCCATCCTCACAACAGTTTCCCATTTTATAAAAAATTCATCAAAAAAATGTTGATGAAATCGCTTCCCCACAAACTCCCTCCTCTGCCAGACACTCCATATGGCGTTTGACCACTTTGCAAGGGCTTTCTTAAACTTAACTTTCCTATAGAATTCCCCAAGGACTCCAAATTTGATATTGAAGAATTAGCTTTTGCAGCTAGCTGTGCATGCGTCAACATGGTGAGTTTTTTCTTTATGATTCCAATTACCCCCAAATCCACCAAAGAGTTAAGTCTTTTACTTATGTTCCCAAACTCATAGCCTTTGCTGAACACCAACTCTCCCAATACGTCCTGTGATGCATACCACTAGCCTCTGTGATGAGGAGAACTCTCACCTTTTTCTCCTTCTGCCTAACGAAGCTGATTCTTTGACCACCTTCTGTCTTTCTTTGCCAGCGACCTAAAGCCAGCACCAGACAAAAACCCGACCCCCTTCCCCTTCTAGTATAAGTGCTTAGGGTAATGCCTCGCCACCATGATAATTTTTCACTTTTATTTTAATCCCTTTGTTTGGCACAACGCAAATAAAGATGCGTGGAGGACCCTCCTCTTAGGTTGGGCACCATTAGTACTGAAAAAAGACTCTGATTTAAATTACTCTTGATCCCTTTGTGACCCTCCAACTTTCTTCTTAACGCTACAACCTCAATTTGGGGACTCAGTCACTAAAGTGGAATTTGGGTAACTAAATTAAAAGTTTAGGCCATCGTTGACACAAGCTCAACAGTGAATGTTATATCCTCCAAGCTGGTCAATCAATTCTAACTTCCCCGAACATCAGCTTAGTTGAGTACAAAGCTACTGTCCCACATTGCACAAGGTCTCTCAGTGCTTATTTTGCCTTAATCACTTTATTTAGAAAGCTCCTTAAAAAAGTTCCTGCTGTGGTCCTTGAAAGACCAGAGTTTGATCTGTTTAAGGAACTCAGTCTTTATATGAGCATTCTAAAAACAATTAACTAGATGAGTCACATTTGCCTTTTCTTAGGTTCCAAGTACCACTTATCTTTCAAACTCCTGGAACAAAGAAGGAAAAGCAAAATAAAAGCATTTTTCTCATGGAAGACGATTAAACTTTATAACAGATTGAGAATCATTTGTAGGTCTCATGTAATGATGACTCCTCAAGCCCGCAGAATCTTAAGAAGGAATGCACTTATACGCTCCATCTCAAGTAGTCGCAGTAGCTCAGGAGCAAGTCATTGTAGATAAACGCATCCAAATACATATTTCCCCAGCCTTATACTGGAAGTTCGTGGGTTAGATAATCCATTCATCAATGAGATCTTTACTTGTCTAGAAAATCTGGATACAGCCTATTCAGCGACCATTTCAGCTTTTTCAGGTAATTGACTTCAACCCCTCACGTCATAGGGAAAAGAACCCTCTATCCTATGTCTGCCTGTTGCCTGTTGACAAATTTGCATAGCATATATAAATTTTGTACTCTCCAGGATTTCAGGCTCAAGGATTTTCCTACTATAGTCACCATCAAACATAATATTGACTAGGACCTTACCAACGCTCAACAAAAGACTGCTGAGCGATTTTTAGCTAAATATTCTGACACCTTTTTCTCTGGACCTTACGATTTTGGGAAAATGACTAGAGTGGCCCATTTAGTGGATACTGGTGATGTTTTGCCAATATGGACCAGGCATATTAAAAAGTGGGGGATGCTTAAGTAAACATTGGATTAGAACAACTTTTGGAGACCAGCCTATTGAAGTCTTTGAAAAGCCCTTGGTCTTCGCCTCTGCTCTTGTGAAAATAAAGACTGGACCCATTTAATGGTGATAGATTACATAAATTGAACTCAATCACCAAGAAGGACAGCAATCCCTTACATAGAACTGATGATTATCTTCTGATGCTAGCCAGCTCGCAGTTCTTCTCTGCAATGGATTTAGCCAGAGGGTACTGGCAGATAGACTTTGCCATGGAAGACTGAGCAAAGTATGCTCACATCACTAAAGAGGGCCTGTTTGAGCCTCTTGAATGCCTCAGGGGCTATGCAACACCCCTGCTACATACCAGTGAGCCTAAGAAGGCTTCATTGTGACCTGAAAATATCCTGTGTCATGGTATTTAGATGATAACAATTTCTATACTAAACTTTTGGCTCCCATCTTGATCAATTAAGACAAGCATTCAAGTATATAAAAACAGTGTCTAATAAAATGAAATCAACAAAGTGCGCCTATTAACAGCGAGAATTGTATTTTTATACCACAAGGTAGCAATTTAGGTTATCCAACCACTGCCAGATAAAGTTATGGACATACATAAGATGTCTCACCAAGGAGCAAAGGGAAGTTCAGGTTTTCTGTGATGGGGTATCACCCCGAATATATTATTATCTCACTGAGCTTCTGGAGCCCCTAGTCTATCTACTATAGAAAAACATGCCCTTCCACTGGGAGTTATTGCAGAAACAGCCCTTTGATGTATTAATATTGACTTTAAATAAAGCTCCTGTTCTAATGCACTCAATTTGATAGGACTTTCTTGCTTTTTACTGGCACTGGCAATGCTGCCATTGGTGTCATTTATGTGTAACACAAAAGTAACCAGTTGGACCATCCTATTGCATACTTTGGCTAGACAATTTTTAAAGCCATACAGAATTATATTATCACCAAGCATGAGTATTTGCCGTAATCCTAGCCATCAAGCATTTCTGTACCTTCCATTAAGGAATGCTCTTTATGGCTATAACTGATCACGCCTCCATTTTCTGGTTGCAACAGATGCAAGACCCTGATGGCCTTCTAGCTCGGTGGGCCCTATGATTACAAAACTACAAGTTATAATTGTTCATTGACCAGGTGCCATAAACCAAAGCGCTGAAGATCAAAAAAATTCTAGTTCTGATTGTTTTATCTGCTGAAGAGGACTGATTATATGACCTTCTTTGTCATTCTGTTTTGTGGATACTAGAAACCCCAAAATTCAGAGCGAGTTCAAATGGGTAGTGAACACTATTTAAATAACTAATGGCATGAATACAGCTTAGTAAAGAAAAATGGTTCCCTTATGTCCGCCCCTCTGTTCAGACTGAGGTTTTATGTAGTGACATACTATCACCAGACATGGCGCGGTGCAAAAAACCCACTAACGGTAAGTTCTCTTGCTTCTGAGACAAAATTATCAACTTGATCCGAGATGTTTTAAATGCCTGTATCACTTGTCACCAGAATGACAGGCCTAATCTGAGATTTCATCATCAAGTAGTTTCTCCTTTACCCCTTTCACCACAGTAAGCATTGATGTTATAGGATCATTTCCTACAGGATTCCATGGTTACTGATATATGATTCTGACCTGGACCACCTTGCCATATGGAGCAAAGCTATATCTATCCTTATAGCCATCGCTTGAGCAACTGACTTATTCCTGCATTGGCAACTCTTCACACAGCATGGTAGCACCAGGGTTTTATCTAATAACAGCTTAAATTTGACCTCAGTGATGATCCAATAATCAATTGCCCTATTCAACACTCACCAAGATTTTTCAGCAATTACAATCCTTCCATAAAATGAGGGCTATAGAGAGAGCCAATAGGACTTTTATCTCCATTCTGAGATAAATAGCTTCTACTAATCCAATTCGTTGGAATCATTTCTATACCAAATGCTCTACTTGCCTATTTTGTCAGCTACCACAAAGTGATAAAGATGTCCCCTCTAAGGCGCTTTATGGCAGTGAACTCCTTTTACAAATGTCTACAACTTATGATAACGTCAACAACTCCTGAAGTTTATTAGATCACACTGTGAGCCTGAACAATTGTAATTATTTAATTGCAGTCTCTAGCCATAGATGCTTTGGTGCATACCACAAACAAAGAAACTGGAAAAAGCACATTATGAAGACACTCCTTGCTAGTATATCAACCATGGGACTTATCAATGTTATACAATCTTCACCCCTAGGAAGAATCAGCAAGCTTAATACCTCTTGATCTGGTCCCTATAAAGTTATTCATAAACGTGGTTCAGAATACTCCATTATCAGTTTTGACAAGGGCATGGTCATTAAATGGGTACATGGACGATCTCTCAGAGCTTTTGTACCCCTCCAACAGGAACTTGAGAGGGGCGATGGTGGAAATCAAACCATAGACAAAGACAAATTAGAAAAAGTTTAAACAAATCACTTCCACCTACCAATACTTTAATTAAGGACACTGAGATAACGGAGGCATCAATCCCTGAACTAGCAGATAAAAGGAGGAAAAAACTGGAATCACCCAAAACTAAGGTGACAAAGAGATAATCTTTTTGATTTCGAAAGACTGCAATAAAATAAGGAATTCATCTTGTCACACGCCTCTTCTGAAGCTCAGGGAAATCCCAATTAATGGTCCAAAAGGGAATGCTCCAGGAGTGACAAACCCTGTACCCTATAAATATCTCTTACTTCAAATTAAATAATATATTGCTTCTTGCTTACCTTTTTTAAATAAGCTTCCTGTTTATAGGATTTTACTGAGGTTATTCAGAAAGCCTTGGCCATCCCATTAGATCTGGCTCCTTGCCGTATTTACAATGAAATAACCAAGTCCAACTCTGAGAATCTTTAAAGCTTGTTTTCTTATCCGGCCCTGATATCTATAGTTACAACAAATACTTTGTTATCTTAGGTTTAATAAAGATTCATCATCCTCTTGAAATTTGGAAGGTATGATCTAAACTGAGCTAACCTAACTTTATTGTTTATATGATCTGTTGGACAGAACATTGATCTACTAGGTAATTATAGTGCAGAGCTACGTGATCAATTGTGCAGGCACATCTTTTGATACTATTCATTCAAATAAATGGCATTGAGATATGATTTCCTTCTTGGAAAAGTTGAACTGTTGGCCAGAGCAAGATTGAAAATCATAGAATCTACTTGAAAACTTAGAACAACAGAAGCATTTGAAGTAGGTATGTTTAGAAAGATGTTTTTAATTCATCAGACCCTGCCCACAATTTACTAAGGAGTGTGAGTATTTATTCACAGCTTTTTTGTGTGCCTTCAGCTATCTGTAATAGTAATAGCACTAAGAATATCTTCATATACTCCGTTGAGAAGAAATTTCTTTGTTACAATCATAAAATAAAACCCATTCCGGGATCATTTTTTATATAGTATAAAATATAAGCCAACTGTGCGTATGCATTTATACTATAGCTTAAGTTTTTGTGATGTTTTGGAACATAGACTTATAATTGGGTTAATACTATTGACTGATAAAGACCATGAAAATTAAAGAGTCTGTACTTACACAGGTCTCCCAGAACAAATAACAGTTTAATAAAGATTTTTGAGCAGAAAGACTTTTAGGCCGATATACCAATAGCAAGTTATATTATTGGTATTAATGCAGTGCATAAATAGTAAATCAATTGTCCTCTTTTGTACCATATGGGCTTTAGTTAATTTTTGGCAGATATTAATTGGACTTCTAAACTTATTCTTCTAAAAAAGTTCCTGTTATTATACATTTTCACAAAACTTTGGATGTAAGAGCTCCTCAGTAAATCCTGGTTGAGTGAAGTTGTCATTCTCTTCTATGTGTTCCTTGTAGGTAACTTATGTATATTAGGATATCATATAATAACTTTGATCTTAATGGACTAAGTTTGATCCTAAACGCTTTAGCCAATTTGTTTTTTATGTTTACTTAATGTTTAAATTACAGTGAACATCACTATTATTTTGCAATTGATGTCTTGAAGTTCTGAAGTTGTATTTGATGTATTGCACAGGTTTCCCTTCTAATTACAATTTTTAGTGTTTCACATAATTAGTACAAATAGCTGTTGTTTAGGCCTAAATTATAATTTCTTGATCTAGATGGACTTTATATTAGAATCACCTGTAAACAGATTAAGGGTACATTACATAGTCTTATGTGAAGTCTTTTCCTGTTAGTCAAGCAAATGTATAATTGCAAGGGCTTGTCTCTGTACCAAAAACTTTAGGGTTTTGTAATTGTTCTGTCAGAGCGCTTAATTTATTGAAAACTTAATAATGGTGCAATAGACTTCACCTTAGGAATTATATACAATATAGCAAAGTCATCAGTGATGGAATGTTTATAAACAAAAAATGGTATCTAATAGTTTAATCTATCTGTAAATTGTAAGATAGAAATAGTTTATGCAGGCTAATAGAGTTAAACGAGGGTAAACGTAAAAATTTTCATTAGGCTTAGATCTTTTAATAATATTAATAAACCATCAAGTATGTTTATTAGCTTTTGTGAAGGTTCTGATTTCTTTTTGGATCCTTATCTCCATGAGCTTTAAATTGGCCTTAGAATTTGATGATACTTGAGAATTTTTTCAAGCAATTTTTTAGTTATTAGTGTAAATGGAAAGTAGAACTTAAAAGGGGGTTAGTTTTAAGTTTTTCAGTCCTTCCATGATTTAAAGGGTATTTTAGCTTTTAGTCATCATTTTATTAGTGACAGTTAATAGGATGGTAATTTATATCAGCCGCTGTTGTGATATTAAATTATGATCTTCCCCCAAGCTGTAATTGAATGGTCCTCTTCAATATTTAAGAAGTTGAGTAAACTAAACATGTAAGGTCCATAAAGGAGAGGTAACTTCATAAAAGAGTGAAGCATATGCATAATACTAAAAATAAAGAGATCAAATTTTGTAAAGTGCCATACTAATTATTAATCACAGCAAAGCCCCTATTCCCAGGTCAGAGTCACTAATGACATTATTTATGAAGGTCAACTCAGAATCATTATCTTGCAAATACTTGTTTAATATAAGTCAATTTTCATACATTTATTTGATAAGATTAAAAAGAACTTTAGAAATTAAGAGATTGAATATATATGAAACCATGGAGTAAAATAAATTTAGGGGAGAATTTAGTCCCCTTATTTTATATAAAATTAGGGAGTAGAATATGGGATTTAGTTTAAATATTTAATAAAGCTCTCTATTTTCCTAACAGAGTTCTTTAAGATATTTAACTAAAGTCTTTATACTATACTTTTTATTTGGTATATATATATGGTATATTATATACTGGTCTTTCCCTCAGTTTGATTTAAAAATTTCAAACAAAAATTTACTGCTCTTTATAAATCTTTTATAGACTAAGGTTACCTCAAATTAACTTTCTAAAGATCTGGTTTATAAAAACTCTATAAAAGGGCTATTTTTTTAAAAATGAGAGGTTGTGTGTTCCAACATATGGGTATATCCTAGTTCTTTCAAATCAGATTTTTATGACAGTCAGGTGTATCCTGTACTTTCACACAAGTACTAAATTTAGATGGTTCTCAACATTTTGGATATATTAAACTTCATCTAAAGCCTGACATATGTAAAGATGCATGAATGCTTTTCACTGTTTGGTCAAGAGATTCTATTTAGTATTCAAAGGATCACCACATTATTGTAAAGGTTCCTATTTTGGGAAACTTTTAATAGTCATTGCTATACTCATTAATTATTTATACTTGAAATTAAGAATTTCTGTTTCTTGAAAGCTGTATGAAGGATTATACTGCTTAGTTGGATAATCACAGAGTCTTGATGTATGTAGATTAGATAAAAACAGTTTAATTTGAAAAAATTTAAAGCTTTAATAAATTTTATAACTCAAAATGTGGGAGAATTAGTCTCCCCATCTTAATTTTTAAAATCATCTAAAAGTACTAATATTGTAAAGGTGGATTAAAAAATTAACAGTTTAAGTAGTATACACCAAATAATATGTACATACTATATTTTAACAATATCAATGTACAAAATAACAGATCTATATTGGTGATTACCAAAAAAACTTTGCTTATTACCAAATAGATTTTAACTCTCAATACAAACTGGTATCAATGGATGGTGGCAAATTTGTGTATAGGTAAAAATGATTGTTTGTATGTATTTATGTATGAGGCATATTATCTCATTTATATATAGACCAAAAATAGCCAGACTTGACAAAATTACTTTAAAGATATTAGGGAACGCCATAGGTTATTTTAAAAAAAGGTTTTGTAGATTTTAATAAAAGTCATATATAAGAGTTAAAAACAATATATAAGAGCTTTATGGCAATTAGTATACCATTTTGTCTAAGAGTTTTGGTAATATCCATTTAACATAATAGGTTTATTGTTTTGGTAAGCAGATGGTAATTTTTGGTAGTTTTAATAGGTTCAATCAGCTTTGGCTAAATGGTTGATGGTTTGGTAATTAATATTATTTATTGGTTTTTTCCCATTGTTGGTGGTTGTTGATTTAATTAATATGTTTAATGACTGTAGTAAATGGTTTGTTGCTAAACTGAACTTAAATGATTTGTAAAACTATTAATGGCTATCTACCAACATAAAAACCAAACCAATTAATAAGCATTAACTGTATATTATAAAGCTCAAAAAATTGTGAATTAGCTTTATAATATAGGATATTTAATAACTTAATAAATGACTTAACCCATTTAATTAATTAACTATTTTAAATAATAAGTGTAGTTGGCCATTGGTAAGTTTAGTAAGGATATGAAATTGGCTGATCATAACTATAAGTGCATGTATACCATACTTAATGTGAGTGATACATTCCTCATCAATTTGCATTAAATAATAAATGTTAAATTAAATATCTATATATTTAATACATAAACAATAATATGTATACGTATTATTATTCTTTTAGTATATGTAATTGTTGATATGTATAAAGGTATATTCTTAGAAAACGTGTCATAACAAATTTACATTATGTGGGGTCACACAAAAGTGGGTATGTATGTATCAATATCAATCAAATTAATAAAACAATGCTATTATCAAATAAAAACACCAGACTAAGCTAATATCAATGGACTAAACTACACAAATGATTAAATACCAATCAAAAGGCTCAGTATAGGATTTGTTTTAAATAAAAACTAAAGAATCCTCTATATCATAGATCCAATGCTTCATCTTTCCCCTACTAAGCTCACTTATAAGTCAAATAGTGACCAAAACAAAACTAGAGAGAATATCCCGCCTACTAATGCGTTAATGCACCTATAGAGCAGTACCCCACAGCCATCACCCCTAGCACAAATAGGACTCTTTTCCCATCAGTGCTAAGCACAAAGAAATGGACAGCCTGCTTACAATCCAACAGATTTTTAGTAACCAATAAAAAAAGCTGCAATGGTGCCAGCTCATCAAAAACTTAAGTCAGCAGCTAATTCTGCACCTAAGTAGCGCCCAATTTTAATAGATAAGTCCTTTTTGAAGAACGCTTGTATAGAAAGTGCCTTCTATGAATCACTCACCATTGCTGACGTTCATAGTGCTGTTGGCAATGATAACCAATTGCATCATAGGTCATTAGCACCCACCTCCACATGTAGTAATCCTTATGTCTTAAAAATGACACCAACTGGGTACAAACATCAGCAAAACAGCAAGCAGCCCATTTGGATTGAGAGAACTCCCTCACAGTTGAGTCCCAATCTGCTACCCCTAGGAAGCTCACAGGACTTACCAAAGGAAGCTCTGAGGGCACAGTAAAAGCAGGTCATTCAATTTCAGAAAAATTACCTGGAGGATCCAAGCCTGGCAACACACCCAATCACACTAAAAAGTGCCAGCCAAAAGTCCCAATAATGTTACTGTCAAATTAAAATCTGAATCTAACAATTTTCACACAGAAGGATAAACTAATTTGTTAGTCAAATTATTAAAAAATCTACAGTCAAATTGGGACCACTTCCAGCAGAAAAGCAACCCAATCGCCCACCTAATTTGTCAGTCAACATCCCTGACAAATTTCAGTCAGTGGTAGGCTCTCTCCCCACCCAAATTCATACCACTCTCACAACCAATTCATTGGGCTGCAACCCTGATGGGTAGCATAATGTCAGGTACCAAGTCTGATGGGTCAGACCACCGGGCTAATTTTTAAAAAAATTAGAAATCTTACTGGAGGGATCAACCACTGCCACCACGGTCAAACCTTCATCCAGAGCCCCTGTGAAATACATACCTGTGCAAAAATATATGCTCACACAAACCAGGGTTTCCTCCCATGAGATTAAACAATGGAAGGCGCATCAGTTCCCTTACTCCACGGCGATTCAGTGGAGTATGAAAGCCATTTTTCCTGCCATTGCTACTGTTTGCATAGACCATAAGTTCTCAACTGGGGCTTCCAAATTCTGGCTTAATACCCAGATCTCATTGGATCTGGCAGTATTTTAAAACTTTGCAGGTTCATACCAAAGATGGACTTGAATGGATGTTTTTTCCGCTCTAAAACACCACCAATGAGGCCACCATCTGTGAGGATCTGAAGCCTGAGGATGAAAAAGCCTGGATAAAAGCTGGTAATGATCTCCACAACGCAATGGTGTACACCAAGGTGGGCGTACCAACAAAATTTTCCCAAGCTTTCAGGAGTTTGGGCCTACTACCCACGGAACTTACCACATATGTACAGCGCTTCCTGAACGTTTCAATCGCCCTTGAATGGGCTTGTCACGCCCTTCCAGTTAAAATACCACTTAAAATGGTACAATACCACGTCTACCTCAAGGAGGCTCTACCAGAGATTGCATCCAGGTTCAAGGCTAACAAAGCCTTGCACTGATCATAACACGCATTCCGCTGGTGACTGCATCTGACATGATGAAGGCAGGTTGGACTAAGGAGAAGGCTGTATAGTAAGGGCTTACGGGATTGGTCGCTGTCATGGTCACATGACATCATATTGGGGATTAGCCCCAAGGATAAGGCTGGGCGCCAGGAGGACCAGAAGGTGAATTTACAGGCCCTCCCTGATCTTAGGCTTACACTAGACCAACGCTGGGTACAGGCAAATATGCCCAGGTTGGTACTAGTGAGTTGCCAAATGCCCAGCCCCTTACGTCAGCCTAGGCGTTAAAACAGATGGTCTACTTACTTAATGCGGACGGTTCCAATTGGTTAGTTGAGGAATGGGGTTTCAAAACCCATTCCATTTATGAAATAACATGTTCAGGTCAGATCCAACTTCAATAAATTACATGAGTGAAGTCAGTTTTGGCATACTCGACCAATTTGGATGGAAGTGTCTGCCTATTTGTGGGTTGGTGCTTGGTCCCACTTCAGCAAACCCCAATTCCACAGCATCATTTAATTATGTTTCCCATGACCAACACTCCTTGTTGGTCGACTTCCCAAATAAAATTTCCCCATTTTACCATTTTTATTAAATGCTATTCTGAACAATCCTGTGAGCAAACCTCTTTAAGGAGGTCTCGCGCTACCTTAACCACAACATTTTTATATGATTAGGCTATCACCTAGTGCACCGCTGGTTCGCCCAGGTTTCCTCCAACCTGGGACATTCCCCATTTCTCCCTTAGTGCACCGCGTCATTTTGGGTTGGGTTTATACCTTGATAATTGCTTGCTTTTGCTTGAGTTATTATTGCTCCAGCACCCTCTGCTGGGCAATAGTGACTTTTATTCTAATGGCTAGTTCCCTGGTGTTAGGCCTGTGCACTGAGCACTACCATGCTTGGAAAAGGAGAGTTATAGACACTCTCCTTACAGTCACCGGAAGAGGCCATCAACTGATGTGTGCCAATGGTATACCCCATTGAAAATGAAATACTGGTTCCATGCAGGAGCTATTATCTAGAAGGTTTGCAAATGGGCTGAGCTGGGGGTGACAAAGACAATCCATGAAACTCTTTGTGGCCACACATTCCTCATTTTGAAAAAAAATCTGGCAAGGCTTCGCCACACTCGCTGAGGGGGATGACTGAGACGCTGTGAGGTTCACCCCTGAATCTGCCCAACCATGGATGGAACATGAAGTATCTCCCCAAGAAGCAGCGGCAATGAAGAGAGTCACAACTTTCAAATTCAGGCGCAAACGGCTCAAAGGTGGCATCCGCAATAAGTCCTTTGGGACTAGAAACAGTCATTTCTTGAGCCATCCATTGCCACCCCTTATGCTGCTGAAGGCTTTGCTCCCATGGTGGCTTTCTAATGGAGAGAGAGTGGACGTTCCAGATGCTATGGCAAGGGTTTTCACTGATAAGGTCTGGAACATCATCATGGTGAGGGACTAGTGTCAGCGTAACTAAATCATGCTGGAAGCTCTACAACAGTACCTGCATCTGACATGTAGGCCTGAAGCTGCCTCCACTGGTACTTTCTGGGGTTCACAACAACTGACGCCCTCAGCTGGCAGAATTTGGAGATCAGGGCAACAATGAACAAGCATATAACCCACTGCAGTATTGAAATCTACCAAGTTAAAGCCTTCTTGAACTAGAGTTTAGTTATGATGAATCGCTCAGTTGAATTATGAATGTTAGGAGAGTGTCTATAACTCTCCAGTTCCCAGCGTGGCGGTGCTCAGTGCACAAGCCCAACGCCAGGGAACTAGCCATTAGAATAAAATTAATTATTGCCCAGCGGAGGGTTCTGGAGCAATAATAATATAAGCAAAGAAATGCTAGAATTAACCAGCCAAAAGCGCCGCGGTGCACATGGGGATAAGGGGTACATGACCCAGGTTGCAAGGGTACCTGGGCGGACCAATGGTGCGCGAGGTGAGAATTGGATGGTGTTTAGAATGGCAAGGTTAACGGAGCATGAGACCTCCTTAAAGGGGTTTTCGCACAGTTTTGTTAAAAAAGCATAATGTAAAATGGTATAATGGGGACAAGGTTTATTCGTGAAATCAACCAACAAGGAATGTTGGTTGGGGAAAACATATTTAAGCTTGAACGGGGGAATTAGGGGTTATGCCGCAGTGGGCCCAAGCACTGACTCACCAATAGGATGACACTGCCATCTAAGTTGGTTGAATAGGCTGAAACTGACTTCACTCGAGTGATCAATTGAAGTTGAATTTGACCCAAGCGCATTAATTCAAAAATGGAATGGGTTTGAAACCCTGCTCCTTGATAAACCGAATTGAATCATCTGCATTCATTCATTATATCATTTGTTTTAACTCCTGGCTCGACGTCAGATGCTGGGCGTTTGGCACACCACTAATCCTAACCTGGGCATATTTTGCCTGAACCCAGCACTGGTCTAGGGTGTGCTTCAGGTCAGGAAGGGCCTGCAACTTCACCCTCTGGGCCTCCTGGCGCCCAGCCTTGTCTTTGGGGTTGGTCCCCACTATTATGCCATGTGCACATGACAATGAAGGTGAAAACCCAGCTGATGCACCAAAGCCCACCCAAAATCCAGGTCATAAAGCACCGCAGCAGCCCAAACTGATGAGAACTTGTAGAATGGGACTGATGGCCACATTGGCTATATCCTCCAACTGATCAGCGGAGGCTTCATGGAATGCCAGGCACCCCTCATACCTTAAAGATGCCATCTGAATCCACCTGCAGTTAGTGGAGGAGGAGTAGTCCGTCTTAATCATGTTGATTTACCATGATCTTAATGAGGTCTTACTTGATGGGGACTTTGACCACCACTGAGTTCCCAAATGCAGCTACATTGATATTGCAATCCTGGGTGATATCAACTAAAAACTCCTTGAGGTTTGGATAAATTACAAAGGGGTATACTTGTATATTGAACCAATCTGCTGTGCGAACCAAAGCTCCTGGTAGGTTACATTCCAAAAGATGCCAATGTATTGGGAAAAAATGGGTTCACAAGGTGATCTGGACTGGCCTCTCATACCATGGGGAAGTTTGGGAAGTTTGGCAGGCTGGCGGTGAGTATGTTTCTAAGTGCTTTGCCCCCAAACTGTGGAGGGGCTCTACGAGATGGCTCCCTGGTTGAGGTCAATAAAATTGCCTTCCCACAATTCATTTGTCTTCCTGGTCTCAACTGGGTTGTTTACATGGAGCAGGAAGACGCAAAACAGGTGTGCCTGTTCTGCTATCAGACCAGCCATACCATGGCCAAATGTCACCACAAAAAGGGGAAACCTCTTGATAGTCCAACTATGATCTGGATGGAACTGTCACCAAAGTTGGACAAAGACCTTCCTTCATCCAAAAGCCAAAGAATGGCTCCCATAGAACCTGACTGAGGTCATGGACATGAAGCACCAGCAGAAGGATCTTGACGTCACCCATAAGGAAGTATGGGCAAGGGAGGCGGCCAAGAAGCCCAAAGTGGATGAAAAACCTTCATGAACACCAACCCCAAGGTCTACATAATGGAAGTTGGGATGTGCCCAGACCCTGTGCTCCTCACTCATCACAAGTGGAGTGGACAGTCCACAAGGAGGTGCATAGGCATGAAGCCAGCTCAAAAAATCGTCAAAGGTGAGCCAACCTATGCTGGCTCCTACAGTTTTGGCAATTAACCCTGACAAGCAAAGATTGGGTAAAAAATAAGCATGCAAAACGACAGTGAAAAAACCCCATGCTGAAGCCCAATCACCCTATGGGGAGGCTAAGGCACCAGAGTCAGATGAATTCCACCCACAAATAAACTCAGCTCCACCTAACAACCCAAATGAGGGTTTGTTAAGAGGTTTGATAGCGTTGATGACACTCCTGTTCAAACTGGGGTGTCCTACACACTCTAAAATTTGTGTTTAAACTGTTGCCGCTACCAATTGATCAGGAGCTAGGGATGACCAAGAATTTCTTATGCTCAAATTGCCTGGAAATAAAATTTTCATGCCATCCAACTGCCCCACAAGGCACCACATGTCCCGCGCGCTCCCTTGGTGACCACTGCTTAAGCTCCAACCTTTATCCATGATTCAATTTATAACTTGGACAAACTCACCAACCATCCTCATACCTGTGAGTCATGTGACCAGAAATAACTATTGTAACCACAAATGCTCAGAGATGGCGAGCATTCAGACAAGGAGGCGCATCTAAATCATCTTAGGTCAAATAATAATGTCAACTTAATTTTAAGTTTGGAGATACAAGCAGGAAGCCAATTAGAAATGGCGCCAAACTCAACACACAATGAAATGATTTACCTGTGGTCCCTCCAGATAAGGTATTTAGCCCTTTGGACGAATCATATGACCATTGTTGCACTGAACAAGAAGCTCAACCTGGTATTAGTGGAGGAATCAAATCCAGATGGATCTTAGTTGTCACTGCCATGGATAGAGAAACTGGAAAGTACCTTCAAGTGGTAGCAATATATGCATTGCCAAAGCCCCATGAAAACTGACAATCTTGGAAGTATTTATTGGAGGTACCAAATGAAGAGATGATGTTCATAGAAGGAGATCTGGACTGTTGGATGAACATGAGTCAGGATATGTTCTCAAAAGTTGGTGCCCTAAATGTAAGTCTGGGGATATGCTAGAGTTCTTGGTCAAATTTGGGATGTGCTTTCAAATAATGAGGAGGATGACGACCCCACTAACCTGAAAAGGCAGTCATATGATCCTAGTGGGGCAACGCAGCCAGGTTTGCACCTGGACTATGTGCTCATATTTTCTGACCTCAAGCTGCTGAAGTCTAACTTGAAAGTCGGCATCAACTCTTAGAGCGCCCATATGATCATCTGCATGGAGATCAATCAGGGCGAACCCCCAAGAGCCCATGAGTTTCAGATTGCATCAGCCATGCTGAGGGATGGAGAGTGGCGCTAATCAATTGAAACCGTTCTGGATTGACTTGTTGCTTACTTGGATCGTCAACCAGGAATTAATTCCCTGAAATGATGTGTCCAAATAAAGTAGAAAAATAAAGCACAACAGCAAGAAGATTGAGAAAGTGAAGACCTGCAAATGAACTGCCACTGCAAAGCACCCAAAGGATGCCCTGGAGCGCCTGAAGCTTTCCCAGTGGGACAGAGAAGACAGGTGGAGCAAGTACTAAATAACTCACAAATGCTATCTGGCACTAATGACAAAACATGACTTTTAACACCATACAAATGCTAACTATTGATATCAAAGCATGTTTGGGACGATGACCAAGGAAGGCCTAGCTTCCCTAAAGGAATCTCGTTCTAAAGCCTAGATTCGCCGGATGGAAACCCAGATGGGCGAAGTATCATCTGATCATGAAGTAATTAAAAGTGAGATCAAAAATTTCTATGGTGATTTAATCTGATACCATGAGATGAGCACCACAGCAATTAAAATTCTAATTGACCTAGCCAAGCCAGCGCTTGGGGCCTGCTCACCAAATGATGCCCAAGAAAAACCGCCAAACTCACAATTGATTAGGTTGAGTGCATGTTGAAGGAGTCACTAAAGAGATAATCCCTGGACTCTAATAATATGTGCACAGAATTTACACCTTTTTCTGCAACCGCATAGTAAGATATCTCACCAACCTCTTCAACTTTTTCATGTGAACTGGACGCCAGATCCATGGGGACCAAAAAGACCCAAGTTGTACTTCTGTACATGAAGGGGCTTGTTGGGATTTTGTTCATATTCTCAGCTGGCTAGACTACCAGGGATCACTAGAAGATAATTTTTTTAATGCAAGGTGGATTGGAAATTGGTTGACCCTGATTTCAAAGTAACTACGTTTGTGGGATTTTAGGTTATTCCCCTGGTAAGATCCATTGGGGATCGATCTGGATGAATGCTTAAGATCTCGTTGGGTAGAGTTGCCAACAAAATAGTGGCATCTGATAGTTGATTAACTATCAGGTGTACCAACCGGGATCAGTTAGGTTTCAGCACTGACCAATTGGGAATTTAAGGAGTAAGTTGCGAGGTGAGAGATGCCATCTGCAACTAGTGAATTGATCAATTGGTTTGCGATCTGCCATAATGGGTAACAAGTCCCATTACCTAAGTAGGTTGCTTGACAAATATGGTTGGTTCGCTTGTATCAAGAGGAAAACGTTAGGGCACGGTTTCTGATTCTTTCCTATTTTAGGTCTCAAGGATGTCCAATGACGGAATCCTAACCAGGATGGGGAAGACCATCGCTGCCTGAGATGAGGATGGGCATTCAATGGCAACGGCTGCCATTTAAGCAAGGAGGTGTCAACTGAGGTTTGGATACCGAATCACCCACTATAAATTCTCTAGAATTCACTAATAAATAATATAGTATTTACGATATATCACTATAACTTTTACTAGAGTATTAGCTTAGTAAACTTTATCAGCATCCATTTGTTATATTCTTTCTCAGGGATTTATTGCTGTGTGCAATAATTGGGAGACTCTTTAAGACAAAGAGTAAGGATCTGAGCGGGGATCCAGAGAAGAAGCGGAATCAAATTGGGGATTGCTGCTGACTGTGTGTCAAACCAGAGATACCATAAATGGGGATCCACGAGTAGATCAAGTTAGGCAGTATGAGGGAACAAATACCTATTTTAATACATTATAAGTAGTTTGAGAGGCGATAATGGCTGTAAATCTTGGGGAAAGTCCTCTGGGTGTTGATCGGGCCATTTTCTCATTTACAAGCAAGAAGGCACTGAGGAGGATGGCTGTACCCCTCGTTACTCAGGGCTATCTCGCTCACATGGTAGACAAGTGCTGGGTAACAGCCCTCCCACTTTGGATACCGCTCCCAGTACCCACACTCTCCTCAGTAGAACTGTTATGGGCAATTAGTGAAATCTGCACTGAGATTGCCAAAATGAAATTGATTGCAACTAATTCAAGAAGCAATCAGCTCAATTCTCAGATTTTAAATGGCCAAAAAGGTATGAAGACCGATTTATCAGCTGGAATGCCCGACAGTTGCAATTCAATTAACATGATGATCAAAAATCTCCCCCTCCCAAATCTGTTGGGCATCACCCCTGATGAGCAGGTAATAGCACCAGACACCATTGATGAGGTTCCGAAGCTTCCTGATGACAAATTGGGTGTTGCGCCTGATGCAATGCCACGGACTGAATGAATGGTCCAGTGACCAAGTATGGGCAGGTTAGGCGTCCCAAACCCATTCCCAACCAAATGGGCCCACCCCTATGTGGGGTGGCCTTGAAATTCCTGCCACTCATCAGGCTAAATGCTGTTGCACCAACCATCAGAAATGTATCCAGGCCTTGGTTCAGACGTTTGAGGTCAAACTGACAGTGACTTGGCCTGCCGCCAATTTTTTTGATGTCAGATTCCAGGGAACTAACCCACCTATTCCCAAATAATTCGCTGGTTAGGTCGAAATTGTGGTACCTGATCCCAGCTTGTTTTCCCCCAAATTGACTACTATTTAATCAGTCACATCACACTGAGAAAATTGTTGGTTGAATTTTCTTCCTTTAAATTTCCATTAAAAAAATCATCCCCAAAATTTAGTTTTTTTATATATGTTGAAAATAAAGCTGCCTTATCCGCTGACCTTCTTGCACCCCTCAGGGTTAATGGCTGTAAGCATCTGGTACTCTATCTTGTGCCTATGTGGGATTCTGGATCACTGGCAGATATTGGTGGAACTCCTCTTCGGTTCCATATTCATTATATCAGCAGCAGTGCCTTGGGCATTCTGGTTTGCCGTTTGGTTGCTCTGGCACCCTGGCTGGTAGGCCAGTCTAATTCTTATTTGCTGTTCACCTGACATAATCAACCAACCATTATTCTTAGCCATTTCCGCCTTTCTCATGTGTATAGGCGCAGCAATGGTTCCTTCTTTCCAACTGAACCAGGTTGTAAAGAAGATTATCTCTTTCCACATTAGTCCAGCCACACTTAAAACTCCAAAACCATACCCCATAGTTGCCGCGGCTATTTTCCCATTGGTTTCCCCTGACCCCACCACCATCTCTTTGGTATCACTGGATTCATCCACAACTACCAATAAGGAGAACTACGCTTACTTCTTAGTACCTATGAAGAACAGTATTGGTTCCCATTACGTCTCCTTTGAGGCCCTAGTGGACACTGGAGCTGCGGGAAATTTTATGAGTGTTGAGTTGGCGCAACAATTAAAACTGGAAATGGATGCGGGCTCCTCAGTGATGGTGGCCTCATCTGCTTACCAGCTCTCATATGTCATTTTCCAACTGGTACCTTTTTCAATCCGCCAGTTCAGCTTCTGCGATCGCTTTTTGGCTATGCTGAACTTGGTGTTTCTGGTGATCTTAGATGTGGGGTGGTGGCATTGACAACATGTGAAGATTCATTTAGAGGCAGCCTCAAGTCCGCTCCCATGTGTGGCGCTGCCTGAGGCGGGTGTATCGTACAGCTGAGCGCTCTAATGCTTTACACTCATCCTGTGTCGTGTGTGGCCAGTATGGAACGCTGTTTCACCGCCTGGAGAAGTGCCCCACCTCTAAAGTAATATGGCGTGAAGTCCAACGTCTGCTAGGCCAGGATCAAACACATCCCTTCAGTCTGTCAAGAGATATGTTTGCTTCATCAATGGCCTCCCCCTCCCACCCTCCCTCCGTGCTCTGGTGGTTGCAATCGCCATGTGGACTATCCACACGATTGTCTTGGATGCCATCGCCGGATCCATCCCCACCCTCCCTGAAGCTGTCCACAGATTCCGGTCTCATTTAGTGGATCACTTTCAAGCGTGGATGTTTGGATATCTCCTACCACGTCGCCGGCAGCTGGTCTCCTCCTGGTTCCCAGTCTGGTTCATCAAATCAGACCCCTTCCTCCACACGTGCTCAATAGTGGCTACGCCCCCTACACACGTTCCCTCCCCCTTCCCATAAGTGGCGTTCCCGCTGGCAACAAGAGATAGCATCGCTTCTCTGGGGTGCCTCACCTGGTACTAAGTTTTGTCTCGTCTGAGTCATATTCAGAAGTGTCCGTCCCATGGTCGGCCTTCCCCGCAATAAATATAATAAAGATTCATTTAGAGTCTAATATGTTGTCATCTACCAATGATCACTTGGAGGGAGAATTTTCTCTGATCGACATCCTCAAGAATATACAAGGAACCAGCTCTATCACTACCCTGTCCACTTCTGCGGGCATCCCGGCCAATTTCCCTGAAAAATTTAATGTGCTATCGGAGAATCTTTGACATGGAAAAGGCGGATCGTCTGCCTAAACATACCTGGTTTGATTGTGGGTTTCAAACGACTGAGGAGTTGGTGAACATCAACTGTCCATTGTATCCCCATATAGCGGAGAAAGAAGTTTCACTCAATACCTGGTTGGATGAAATGTTGAAAAAAGGCTGGTTGTTCAAAGAGACCTCAACCGTCACCTCCCCCATTGTCTTCGCCAAAAAAGCGGATAGTTCTCTCCATCCCTGCATGGATTACGGTCATTTGAATAAAACAACAGTTATTGATTCCTACCCATTGCCTCTGGAGCAGACAATCAGTCAGGCAATCGCCAAATCCCATGTGCTCTCTAAGCTGGATCTGGTGAACGCCTTCAACCAAATTCAGGTAATGGAAGGACAGGAATGGTTAACAGCGATCTGGATGAAGCGCGGCATTTTCCAATTTCGTGTAATGCCTTTCAGGCTGGAGAATGCTCCCGCTATGTTCCAACAGATGATCAACAATGTACTGGATGACCTCCGGTTCACCTGTGCTGTTGCATACATTAGTGATATTCTGGTTCACTTTCTGACTCCCAAACAACATGCTATTGACTTGGAAGCAGTGGTGGTCGCCTTGAATAAGGCAGGGTTGTTCCTCAAACCTTCCAAGTATGAGTTTTATAAGGAGGAGGTTACTTTCCTTGGGAACCTGGTTCTAAAAGATGGTGTCGCAATCCCTCCCAATAAGTTGGATGCTATCCGGGAGTGGCCAACCCCAACTACCCATAAACAACTATGGAGTTTCCAAGGAACCATCATTTTCTTAAAAAAGCTCTCATCCACACTTTCACAGCTCGCCGCCCCACTCCATTCACTCACAGGGAAAAACGTACCATTTCACTGGATGGACAAATGCCAACAGGTGTTCAAATCGATTAAAGAGGTGTTTGTATCCCCTCCCATTTTAAAACATGCCGATCCCACCAAGCTGTATATTGTTGCATGCAACGCGTCATCAGTAGCTGTTGGAGCAGTGTTGCTCCAGGAGCATGATGGTTTGGAACACCCGGTCGCCTACTTTTCTTGAAAGTTTACCTCTATGGAGCAGCCTTGGGCTATTTATGACAAGGAGTTGGCAGCCGTTGCATGGTCCCTAACCCATTAGAGGTACCTGTTACAAGGTGCCTGACATGAAGTAACGGTTTGCACAGATCACCAGGCCCTGTTGTAATTTTGTAAACCCCAAAAATTGGCACATCAGCAAGCCCAAACCTATTGGGACCCGTGCAGTTTCAAATTCCAATACAAATTTGTAAAAGGTGCACTAAATGTACTTCCCAATTTTCTCAGCCGCAGCCCTGCCCACAGTTCCACAGATCTGGAGGAAGTGGATCTCATTACTGTGATTCCTACCACCCAAATATTGTCAATTGCCCCCCTGTCATTTCTTCCATCGCTCTGGCCTCTGACGCTCCATTAGTTGCTCAGGTCTTGGTCAGTCAAATGGCCTGCCTGAGGGCGTGGAGTTAGTCAAGCAGTTATCTCACCAGAAGCATAAACACTCACTATACTCACTGAAGGAGGGTTTATATAATTTAGATCTCGCTTTTGGGCTTCCCCTCCTTCCAAACTAAGGTATTTCGCACACATCACAATCCCCCCACGGTTGGTCACCCTGGTTCTAAGAAATGCATCAATTTGATCAAACAGACCTACAATTGGGCAGGTTTGAAGAAAGAAGTTCTGGGCTGGATTGATGATTGTGTTACTTGCGCCAGGGCCAGGTCAGATTGTTCCAGCAAAAATGGGCTCCTGAACCCCTTACAACAGGCGGAGGGCCCATGGACATCGGTGTCCATGAACTTTATCATCGAGCTCCCCTGTTCTAATGGGTTCACTGCGGATATGGTAGTGGTGGATCACTTCACAAGATTTCCCTTTTTATACCTTGCAAAAACGCGATTACATCCAAAGAAACTGCCCGCCTTTTTGTACGCCATGTGTTTTTGATGTTTGGTCTCCCCAAGGAGATCATCAGTGAGCGTGGCTCCCAGTTCACCGTGCAGCTTTGGAGTGAACTTCTATCAATCCTGAAAATATCCCCCTGTCGCTCCACAGTGTATCATCCTCAGTCTGATAACCAGACTGAGCAGGTCAGACAAGTTCTAGAACAGTACCTGCGTTGCTATGCTGCAGCCGCACAGGATACTTGGGCCAATGACCTCCCTCTCGCTCAATTTGCATACAATAATGGGACCCACGCATCCATGGAGTTTTCCACCTATGAAGCAATATTGGGTTATAATCCTTCATTTTTGGTCAGACCATGCTTGCAGCCAGAGGTTCAAGCTGCCGCGGACCACGCTGCTCATATTAGATTGACTCAAGCCTTAATGTGGGAAGAACTCACCAAAGCTATAGACAACTACAAGCAGTTCATGGATCAGAAGAATCTTCCAGGTCACAAGTTTATGAAAGGCTCTTACATTATGCTTGACGCCTGTCACTTAAAAATTCAGGCCCCTTCACACAAATTTGCTAGTAAACGCTCGGGTCCCCATTTGGTGGAGGAGGTTTTAGGCTTTGGGGCATTCTGACTGAAGCTCCCCACAAATTGGAAGCAGCATCCCGTTTTCCATGCTTCCCAGCTGTCGCCCTTCAAAGGTGCGATTCCCACAGAACTGGAACTGATCATTGTTAAAAACGAGGATGAGGCTGAGGTAGATGCTATCCTGGCATCCCAGAAATCCTGACGTTCCATACAATACCTCGTGGCCTGGAAAGGGTATCCAGCCTATGAAAACAGTTGGGTCAAGGCGCGCGATTGCGCAAATTGCATGGACCTGGTTGAGGCTTTCCACATATCCCACCCTGAAGCTCCCTGCCCCCCCCAAAAAAAGTCGCGACTATTATGGCAATCAAGTTACCTAAGGCGCACAAGAATGTGGCTCTCATGCAGTTCCCCAGTGGTGGGGCTCTTCCCTTGGGAAAAGGAAAAGGTAATGTAAGTTCTGGGGAACATCCTCTGGGTGTTGATCGGGCCATTTTCCCATTTCAAGCAAGAAGGCACCAAGGAGGATGGCTGTACCCCTCATCACTCAGGGTGATCTCTCTCATGTGGTAGACAAGTGCTGGGTAACAGCCCTCCCACTTTGGATACTGCTCCCAGTACCCACACTCTCCTCAGTAGAACTGTTATGGGGATTCAGTGAAATCTGCGCTGAGATTGCCATAATGAAATCGATCATAACCTATTCAAGTGGCAATCAGCCCGATGCTCAAATTTTGAATGGTCAAAAGGTATAAAGACTGATTTATCAGCTGGAATGCCCAACGGTTGTGATTCAGTTAACATGATGATCAGAAAATCTCCCCCTCCCAAGTCTGTTGGGCATCACCCCTGATGAGCAAGTAATAGCACCAGACACCATTGATGAGGTTCCGAAGCTTCCTGATGACAAATCAGGTTTTGCGCCTGATGCAATGCCATGGACCAAATGAACAGTCCAGTGACTGAGTATGGGTGGGTTGGGCGTCCTGAACCCGTTCCCAATCAAATGGGCCCACCCCTATTGGGGTGGCCTTGGGGGATTCCCGCCACTTGTTGGGCTAAACGCCATCATGCCAACCATCAGAAACGTAGCTGAGCCTTGGTTCAGACGTTCAAGGTCGAGCTGACAGTGACTCACCTGCTGCCAAATTTTTTGATGTCAGTTATCAGGGAACTAACCCACCTATTCCCAAATAATTCGCTGGTTAGGTCGAAATTGTGGGACCTGATCCCAGCTTGTTTTCCCCCAAATTGACTACTATTTAATCAGTCGCATCACACTGAGAAAATTTTTGGTCAATTTTTCTTCCTTACATTTTCCATTAAAAAACCATCCCCAAAATTTAGCTTTTTTATATATGTTGAAAAGTAAGCCGCCTTATCTGCCGACCTTCTTGCACCCCTCAGGGTTGATAGCCATGAGCATATGGTACTCTATCTTGTGCCTATATGGAATTCTGGCTCACTGGCAGATATTGGTGAAACTCCTCTCTGGTTCCATATTTGTCATATCAGCAGCAGTGCCTAGGGCATTCTGGTTTGCTGTTTAAGTGTTCTGGCACCCTGGCTGGCAGGCCAGTCTAATTCTTACTTGCTGTTCGCCTGACACTGGCCAAGCGTTGGGCCAAAATCTAATACTTCTATGCAACTACAGATGATAGTCGTCATACTATTATCAAACAATATATCAACTACTGTACAATGCATAAGGATTATTCAAAACCCAAACCTGTGCAAGTGATAAGTTTATAGGTGTTATTAGCCAAAAATATTCAGCACCTATAAATTTTTACAAAGTGGTGCTCACTACAGGGGTGTAGTTGAGTAGAAGAAATTAGAACATTATGTCCTATGAAGATGTTTCTAATTCTGGAAATATGTCACTAAGAAAAGTAACATTTATGACATCGATGAATCCCCCCTTGGGTTGGGACCATCTAGTACTAAAAAAAGAAAAGTAACATTTATGAAGACAGAACGTGAAGTGAATCACATTCATTGGCGTTCACCCATCTCAGAAGTGGAGCTCCAAGTGAAGCGAATTGAGGATACTCAAGTTATGGGAAAAGGACTTGCAGCCTAGTTATGGAACTATCTAGTGCTTCAAGAAAACCTGTCCCACCTGACATCTAACTAAGATGAAGAGGATCAGCAGGGCTAACTTGGGTTGAAATTTGGGTCCGCTTGAAATAGTCCCAAGGATCAGCAGGGTTAATTCAAGTTGAAATTGGGTCCACTTGAGACGTCCCAAGGAGCAGCAGGATCAGCTCAGGCTGAAATTAAGTCTGCTTCAAATAGGCCTGAGGAGTGAGTGTTTAGATGAGGCATTGGTTGAAATAGGAAGCAATCAATTAAGAGTATTGGATTGTCATACCAATGAAGGTATGAAGTCAAAACAGGAAATGATTGATCCAAGATAGTGGAGAGAATCATTTGACTCAATAACACTCAATCAGTGATCAGAAATTGCTGAAGACTAGTTCATCAATTGAAGACGAATTTGGATGAAGCTAATGAGGCCAGATCAACCTGTGTAATTAAGGGATCGTTTACAGATCCACCAGTGGAATTACTCCCAACGTTTTGGATGGCAATAAATGCCAAAAATCTTTTTAAGGAGAAAAACAATCTGTAAAATCAAACAGAACTGTTGACTAATGAGGTACGAAGATTTAAACATCAGTTGCCAAAATATGAGATGAAATTAGGACCTGTTGGACGAATAACCAGTCGGGATTGAAAGCCTAATGAATGAAAACATTCAAGAGTATTGCCAAAGTTGACAAGTGTAGCCTATACGTGAAAAAACAGCGCTACTGGCCATATATTGACGGTCAATACTAAAAAATTGGAAGTATTGGATCTAAGAAAATAATATTTGCAATGTTTTCAGAGGACCTCTGAACCACCAAAATAGTTATGTCCTGAGATTTTGGTCAAGTTTTAAAAGAGGACCACGAACCAAATAGATGGTTAAATCTTAAGAGGATAAGATCTTGAACCATGATAACTGGTAGGTCAGAGTATACCTAGGACCCAATTTGGATGAAGGGAAAAAGAAGGATTTCTAAACCTTTTTGTAGGTTAAAAGTCCCTTTGAAAAAGAAAAATACAAATATATATATATATAACATATAAAACATTAAAAGACCAATTTAATTGGTCCATGCTTTTTGGACCTAGGAAGTGATAAGAAATCCTGACGGCTGAACTGAGGAAATTCCACAATTATGGGACCCTTGATGAGATGTAATTCTAAGCCGGGGTAACTGAGAGTATCAACATATTGGTTGATCAAGAGCAACTCGCTGATCTGACAGAAGGACAGCAAGAGGAGGTGCTCAAATTGTTCAAAAGTATTAGAAAGTATTCGCCCAGGGCAACCACAATTTGGGATGCACGAGAGATGTTATCCACAAGGTCAATACTGAGGAAAATTTGCCAATTAAAATGAGACTGATTTATCAGTCAAAGGTCACTGAGTGAGGGCTTCTCATCAGAATGCAGATGGCTTATCGTGGTTACCAATGGTCCAGATGGTATACCAGAAAGCAGATGAGTTATTCCGGATAATGGGCGATGCGGAAATTGGGAACAAGCCCCAAGAAATACAAAGTGCTCTTTTGAAAGCGAAGTAAAACACCAAGACCATGGATGGACAAGTTTTTAAGATGATTAATGGGAAGTGGTTACTATTCCCAAAGCCGTCAGAAAGAGCAGCTATTGTTCAGGCCGCTCATAAGGTTGTTGGGTATGGATGACTGAGAATAATGGCTGACCATATTTTCTAGTACTACTAGTGGGAGTTAATCAACTATGATGTCGCCAACTATCTAGCTAGCTGTAGTGAGTTCCAACCGCACAAGACACATAAAAATACAGCTGGATAATGACTGGTGCGCCCTAGTTTTCTTGGCATACAGTGTCCATTGATGTAGTGACCGCTGACAATGAGCACAGGGGGAGTCAAGTACATAATAGTTGCGATCAATCATCTGATAAGATGGGTTGAGACAAAAGACCTGGTGAAATAGATGCTACCAGTACCGCGAAGTTCATCCTGGATCAATTAGTATACCAACATGGATTCCCTCAGGTCCTGCTAAGCAATAAAGGGACAAACTTCATGTATCATGTGATCCTGCGTTCTATGAGATAATGGGGATTTGAGGAGTCAAGTCTGTACCCTACTGGCTGAAGACAAATGGACTGGTGGAACGAGCTAATAGAACACTGGCCACGATGCTAAGGAAGCTAGTCACAGAAAGAACTTCCGCGTGAGGAACATACCTGAGTTTGGTGACGTTCACCTACAATATCAGTCATCACAAAGTGACGGGAAATCTGCCATTTTAATTGCTATTTGGGAGGAAGGCTGCGTTGCTGCCAATTTTATATTTGGTGGTGGAACTAACATTGGGAATGAGTGCCAAGCAGTACCTAAACTGACTGATGAATATTCTTATCAAAATGCAATTGCAAGCATTTGATAATACTTTTTAGAAAAGGATATGAGCAAAAATGACTAATGATAAGAACTGACTGGCCTTATCAGAATACCAAATAGGTGAAAGAGTTGCCTATTGCGATATGATGTTTTCGGAAGAAGAAACAAATTGGATGCATTGTGGTCAGGTTCATTTGAGATTATCATCAAGAAGGCGACGGATGCCTATTTCATCAAGAACCTCTTGGATGGAAGAGTTGTGAATTGAGAACACGCTAAGTATCTGAAGCGATGGATCAATGAAAAAATAAAAGAGTTCCCAAAGGACCAATGAACCATTAAGTTGGTATGTCCTAATGATTTGGTCAAGTCCAAAAAAGGACCTTTGAACCAATCTAGATGAATAAGTCTTAAAAAAGTAAGACCTCTGAACTATAGAAAACTAGTAGGTCTAAGTATACCTAGGATCCAGTTTGGGGGAATAAAATAAAAAAGATGGACTGCTGAACTGAAACAAGGTCAAGTCTCATAGAAGTAAGAAGAAAAAAATAAAAGATTGATAAGAAAATTGAAAAAAGATTACTAAATTGCATAGAAAAACCGATATATTTGTATATTTTTTATTGATTATCCTTGATTTGGGGATATTTCGCCTATGTCGCCTCTTGGGGAGGAAGGATGGATGACAGTAGGAATGAATAACACATTATAATCTATGTGAGATCAGATGCTAGTGAGGGCAAAACCTACATGAAACAAGTTTGTTGAGAGGATGCAGATCCTTGTGAGAAAGCAACTAGGGGAAGGGAAATTGAGATGTTAGAAGAAGCCAAACGTGATACCCCAGAACAGGGAGGGAAGCAATAATACAGGAAGAGTCGATTATTGAATAACCCCAAGTAATCCCAATATGGTACCAGAGCTGGAAGATTGGTCTTGAGTGCTTGCTGATGGGCTTTATCAAGAACACCTGGCATATGAGCTGGCAACAAACAAGGGATACTAAATGGAAATTGCCAAATCATGCCCTCTATTAAAGCCATCAGCAGAAGATACCAATGTGATGTGCCAGAAACGAGATAGTCACGCAAGGAGCAAATGGAATCAGGCAAGCGACAACTACTTTCTTCTTAGAAGCTGAAGCAGAATGAGTGATGGAAGCTCGGAGATGATAGAAGAATCAAAGCCCAACTTTGAAGAAGATTGGCCAGTAAAACAAAGAGCATAAGCCACGATATCCTGATCTAGGATGTTCTCAAGGTTGGAAGAATTCAAAGCTATATATAAAGCCTTATTGAATTGGGCCTGTAATTCTGCTTAGGGGAGTTCAAAATGTATGCTGTTGCCAATGGTGAGTTCAGTGGCCAAGGCAGCTGACTTGTAATACTGACTGAGTCAGAAGAGGAACTCCAGAATCAAGTCCAAACTGGTGAGGAAGGAGCGATCAAGAGTGAAGGGCATTATTTCAGGAGGATCAACGATGATGTTAGGCGCATCTGCAAAAGGAGCTGATTTTAGGAGAGGTTTGAAATCTAATTCTGGAATTTATGACAGAGGAAGGAGTGGCCATGAGTCATTTGAGATGATGACTAGCTTGTTTTCAGTGGGGTTGGTTACTGTTTCCAGTAATTTCATGGAAGGACTAGCCACTGGTGCCAGACTAGGAGTATGAGTTTTGGAAGGACCATAGAAGAGGTTCCATTGCGCAGACCGACTCATCTTCTGGAAGAGCTGAAGATCTTGATCAGAGAAACTGTTGAGCAGCTGTTGGTACCATGACTCAGAATTTGACATATGAGCTGGATGAGAAGGGGGATGTCGGACTTATATGATAGTCAACATATGTACTCTTTAAACAATTAAGCTCTAATTTCAGAGAGATTAATCTCAAAATTAATGGGATATGCTCTCCAGAGAAGAATTAAGAATGATATTAGCTAAGAGGTTATTATGAGAACATAACAAGGGCGAACATAAATGAGCATTCTTAATTTGTGCCACAAAACAAACATTGATGGCAAGAGTCTCCTGTTGAGGACAAGGAGAAAATAAGGAAATTGAGGATGCCGGACCAAGGATCCTGAATATGACAGCGGGTCATATGCCCTGATGGGGAAAAACTGGATCCCAGGATTAATATTGTCATGAGTAAATCGATCTGCATGGCTTAACAGAATATCATGAGGACCACGCTCTGAGTAGGTAGTAGCGAGGAGGAAGAGGAAGAGAGCCTCATGCCAAAGGTCATCCTAAGCAGCGTTGAGTACTGATAATCATACTCTTCTTGAGCAAATGAAGTAATCGACCAAGTGTCCAAAGCGGTGTTCTCCTGCCCCAGTCCTTTTCTTGCTGGATATCTAGGCAAGAGGGGGAATGTGTTGGGATTTTTGCCCATAGTCCCAGCTGGCTAGACTACTAGGGATCACCATAAGATAATTTTTTAATGCAAGGTGGATTGAAAATTGGTTGACCCTGATTTCAGGGTAACTACGTTTGTGGGATTTTAGGTTATTCACCTGGTCAGATCCTTTGAGGATCGATCTGCATGAATGGTTAAGATCTCATCAGGCATAGTTGCCGATGAAATAGGGGCATCTGATAGTTGATTAGCTATCAGGTGTACCATTTGGGATCAGTTAGGTTTCATCGCTGACCAATTGGGAACTTAAGGAGTAAGTTGTGAGGCGAGTGATGCCATCTGCAACAAGTGAATTGATCAGTTGGTTTGTGACCTGCCTTGATGGATAACAAGTCACATTAAATAAGCAAGTCGCTTGCCAAATATGGTTGGTTCACTTAGATCGAGAGGAAAACGTTAGGGACACGTTTTCTGACTCTTTCCATATTAGGTCTCAAGGATGTCCAATGACAGAATCCTAGCCAGAAAGGGATGACCATCGCTTCTGAGATGAGTATGGGTGATTCAACAGCAACGGCTGCCATTTCATTAAGGAGGTGTCAACCAAAGGTTGGGCTCCAAATATCCCAAAATAAATTCCCTAGAATTCACTTATAAATAATATAGTATTTACCAAATATAACTATCACTTTTAAAATAGTAAAAGCCTAGTAAACTTTATCAGCATCCATTTGTTCTATTCTTTCTTAGGGATATTATTGCTGTGTGTGATAATTGGGAGACTCTTTTAGACAAAGAGTAATGATCAAAGTGGGGATCCAGAAAAGAAGCGGAATCAAATTGGGGATTGCTGCTGACTGTGTGTCAAACCAGAGAAACCATAAATGGGATCCATGAGTAGATCAAGTTAGGCAGTATGAGGGAACGAATCCCTATTTCAAGACATCATAAGTATTTTGAGAGGAAATACTGGCCGAGCGTTGGGACAAAATTAGTGATTTCATTCAACTATATATAATAATCGTCATACTATTATCAAACAATTATATCAACTATTATACAATGTGGAAGAATTGCACAAAACCTGAACCTGTGCAAGTAATAAGTTTATAGGGGTTATTGGCTGAAAATAATCAGCACCTATAAATTTTTACAGGAATCCAATGGCAACTTCAAAACTGGCGCCTGATCTCCTTGTCTAATGCTAACTATAAGCTAACATGAATTTTATTGAATAGGATAATGGAAACTGCCCACATAACTATCATCAAACTCAGCATAGGTTCATCAAGGGATTCACCATCTGGGACAGTATCAGGAACATCCAGAATGTGCTTCAAACCATGTGTGGATCTGAGTAGGGCTATCTTATGTTTCTTGACATGGAGAAGGCCTACAATTGAGTAGCATAGCCCTTCTTTAACGCGGCTTTGAAGGTGGTGGGTATCACCAACGCTTTCCACTCCTGGATCTTGATTCTGTATTTGGGGCTGATGACCAAGGTGATTATCACTGACAGCCTTATTAACAATATCCCATTTGTCTAGGATCTCCACCAAAGCAATCCTAAGTCGCCAATCCTATCCAACTATGCAGCCAAATCTTCCTAGCAGCAGCGAACGTGAGACTCCAGAGACTAGTCTACCCCAACCAGTGGCTTCTGGAAACGCAAGCCTTTGCCAAAGACGCCATAGTTGGGATCAGCTCTCCGTCTGACCATCAAAATGCCTGTCATGTTTACATGACCTTATAGATGGAACCAACAGCAGGGACAAGGCTGGGCGGCAGGAGGTCCATAAAGGTGAAACTTAGGCCCTTCCTGATCTCAGACACACCTTGGAGCAACGCTGGGTACAGGCGAGGTATGCCCATGTTGATATAAGTGATGTGCCTAAAGCCCAGCCCATGTTTCGGCCCTAGGGTTAAAACAAACGAGTTTTGAGTGAAAAAAGAATGGGACAATTCAGATAATCAGGTTTGGGGGTTTATACCCATTCCATTTACAAAATTATGAGCTTGTGTCAGATCCAACTTCAGTCAATTCCTAGAGTAAAATTGATTTTGAAGTATGTGACCCTTTCAGATGGAAGCATGCGCCTATTGGTGCACCAAGGCTTGGGACCACTTCCTCCAATCCAAAATTTCCTGTGCTAACTTAAGTATTTTTGTTAATACCACAGTTTCTCGTTGGTCGTCTTTCCTAATAAACTCATTTATTGTTTTAGTTTTATATATATTGACTTGGGCACAACTGTGCGTGAACCTCTTTGAGGAGGGATTGAACCGTTTTAGCTGTTTTGTTTTATTTTAAAATTATCACAGCCTCAGGTACACTGCTGGTCCTACTTGATTCCCTTCAAACCTGGTCACCAGTTCACTCTACCCCTGTACCAAACTCAGTTAGTAACAACCCTTTGGGCCACTGCCATGTTCTAAGGCTTGCTCAAATCCTTATTACTTTCACATCACTTAACACCCTCGCCATATGTCTTCTCAGCTCCAGCTCCCTCTGCTGGGCTATTTTTTTACTATAACGATGACTATTAGTTCCCTGCGTTGGTCCTGTGCACCAAGAATCACCACTCTGGGTTTTGGAGAGTTATAGACACTCTCTTGACATTAGACAACCAACCTTTTATCTTTACATGAACAAATTTTTTCTGTGTGGGACTTTTGCAAAGTGCAAACAGTGTGCACCAGCTGGTGGCCATGGATATGTTGGGGCTCACCACTTTTTTTCATTTTTCTGAGGGTTGGAGCAGTATGGCTTTATTCTCGCTACCTTTAACTGGAAGGTACTCACCCTTATTGCCCATACCTGGCGGATATGGTCACTTCATGATCCAAGAGTCATGATTCCCTGGCTTTCTGTTAAAATTACACAAAATGAACACAATAAAAATCATTTTTCCTTTGGCACCACGTTTGGATAGTTGAGGCGGGATCATTGATGAAGGACTGGGGGTGTTGGCCTTGAAAAACGTTGTAAAACCCATCACGGAAAGGGGTATATGGTCATTTACAGCCCAAAACGCTTTTTATTATGACGTTGTCACATATTATACTGAGCCATGTCTCTTCCCATATGGCTTAGAAGTGGACCCCATTCCAATGTTTAGGAAGGAGTTAAATTTAAATTTATTGTGGGGAAGGTTGACCAGGGGATGGACACTTCTGATAATACATGAGGAAAACAAAACACAGTTTTAGGGGGCACCCCAGAGAAGCTAATGCTGTCTCCTGTTGCCAGCGGGAACGCCACTACTGGGAGGGGGGAACGTATATAGGGGCCAGAGCCACGATTGAGCACGTGTGGAGGAAGGGGTCAGATGTGATGAACCAGACTGGGAACCAGAGGAGACCAACTGATGGCGACACGGCGGGAGGTAACCAAACAACCACATTCGAAAGTGGTCCACTAAGTGTGACCGAACTGGTGGACAGCTTCTGGAAGGGTGGGGGTGGAGCCTGCGATGGCATCCAAGACAATCGTGTGGATAGTCCACATGGCGATTGTGACCATCAAAGCACGGAGAGAGGGTGGAAGAGGGGAGACCATAGATAAAGCAAACATATCCCTAGACAAACTGAAGGGATGTGCCTGATCCTGGCAAAGCAGACGTTGTACCTCACGCCAGATCGCTTTAGATGTAGGGCACTTCTCCAGGCGGTGAAACAGCATTACATACTGGCCACACACGACACAGGATGAGTGCAAAGCATCAGAGTGCTTGGCAGTGCAGTACACCCACCTCAAGCAGCGCCACATGTGGGAATGGATATGAGGCTGCAGAAGAGGGTGGTGGGCGTATTTAAAAATCGTTTTCTGGGACTTAAGGGAATAAGGGATGTCCATCATGTCCAGATAGTCCACCCTGGCCATGACATGGGGCCTCGCGGGTATCAAGCCGTCCAGTATGGGTAGTCCCTGTACCTCCTGGGTGAACTAAGGAGAGGGGCACTCCCTCTGGGCAGTGTATCCACAGATACAAATTCTCCACTCAGCACTCCGCATGGAGAGGAGGATTCGTTTGAAGTGGGGTGCAGTTCCATGGGGACCTGCGGCCAAAGGATGGGAAGCCAGATATTTCATCAAAGAGTGAGGGTGTGATGGATTGGTAAGGCCCAGGGCGCGGGAGAAGTGGAGTGGGCCGCGCGGGACCAGTGTTGGGCTGGAAGGGTAGGGATGGTAACAGCAGCGATCCAGGTGCCCAGAATTTTTGCAGCATTGGCCTCAAAGTTGAGCAGGCCCATGCCTCCACTATGGCGAGGGCCAAAAATGACCTCTAGTTGCCCTGCGGTGGGCGGCCCAACCAAAGCCACCCTTGCAGAAGGGCGTATAGTGACTTGAAAAAACCTGGGGAGAAGGCGATGGCGTGGGCCCCAAACCAAACTTTGGAGAGGAGCATAGAGTTGGCTAGTACAACCCTACCGGTAAGGGAAGTAGGGTGGGCTCTGAGGGAGGCGATGCGCTTCGTCACGTTGTCCAGAATACAGTTTTCCATCACCATTGAGGCATACCCACCTGCCTCCAACCACTTCCCCAAATGACGGACTGGCCCAACGGTAGGGTGCGGCACAAAAGAGAGCACAAGTGGGGCAGTGTTGGATGGGTGGGGAAAGCGCGCGCATGCTAGCAGATGGGGTGGACTGGTAACAGGGCGCTGAGTCCCAGCGGGTTTAATACTGACCAAGGTGAATGGTTTCAGTTTTGGAGGTGTTGAGTGCAGCATTACTTACCCAGGAGTAAGCCTGGATAAGAGCTTCAGGCGTGCGTGTATCATGATTGTTAGACACCCCAACCACACAGTCATCAGCAAACGCAAACATTTTGACTGGGGCTTGGCCTTGCACTTAGACCCCAGCAAGGTGGGCATTCACGTTGCAAAGGAGTGGGTCCAGGCTGAAGTTATATAAGAGTGGGCTAAGGGGGTCCCCTTGGCGTAGTCCCCTTTGAGGGCGAACTATGTCCATGAGAAAGCTAGAGCCACGCACAACCATTGTGGCAGATTCCTTCAGCAGCATCACCTAACTGATGAAACGAGGGGGTAGGCGGAATTGGTGGAGGCAGGCCCTGAGGTATTCCCAGTTTACTCTATCATAGGCCTTCTGTTGGTCTAAAAATACAAGTGCACCAGAGGCCGTGGACTGACGGGCGTTGGCTACAGTGTGCACGTTGTCCCAAATCGACCTTCTGGGTATGAAACTGTTTTGTTCTGGGAGATGGTAGCAGAGGCAACAATCCCTAGATGGTTAGCCATGATTTTAGTCAAAATTTTGTGTCAGTGTTTGTTAGAGAAATGGGGCGCCAGTTGGCCAGGTCTAGCATATCCCCTTTTTGAAGAGCGTAATGGTGTAGGCCTCTTGCCCTCCTGGTAGGAGGCGCGTTTCCAAAAGGCTTTGGTTAAGAGAGGCAAGCAACAGTGGGGATAAATATTTGAAGTACTTCTTATAGAACTCATAAGGAATGCCATCAGGGCCAGGGAATTTCCTATTTGGTGCACCGTGACAGCGAACCAGAGTTTGTCCAGAGTAATCAAATTCATCAACTCTGGCAAATGGGAAATGGTGCAGATTTGTGTGCTAATGAGAAAATTCGCCATTTTGGCCAACAGAATTGTGTTGGATTGGTACAATTCAAAATTATAGTTTTGTATCTATATCGCCACTTCAGCCAGCATATCCGCTACAGAATTTTCTGGCATTCACACCTGTGTGCAGTCCAAGCTCTGGCGCGGTGCAAAGAATTTTCGAAAAAAGTAAGTGGAGCACATGTCACCTGCTGTGATGTGTTTAGCTCTGTACTGAACACAAACAAATGCTTGTGTTGCCACTCAAGCGCGTTGAGGTGGGTGGCTACTTCCGCCCACTTGAGGCCCCAAGCAGGGCTGTAGCCCTTGGCTGGGATGTTGGACTCCAGGTGGGCCAGCTCTGCCAGAGTGCGCGAGATGACTGCAGAGGCGGATTGTGAATGTTGGGAGGACAGGTGGAGAGCCTGGTGGATTGTGTCCGCCTTGAAGGCTGACCAGGTTGAAATTGGATCAGCGCAAAATGGTGCATTAAACTCCAGAGCCGTGGTCGCAGATTTCATCTATGAGGAAAATCGTGGCAACACGATTTTGGGATGGGCAGAGTTTGCACCAACTTGGAGCCCAAGCAATGGGGTTGGGTATGCAGAAGGAAATCAAAACCAACCTGTGATCGGAGAAATCAATCTTTGTCATGGTAAAATGGGAAATTTGGGTGCAAAATTTCAACGGCATGAGGATAAGGTTGATGCGGAACATGGACCTTAACTGGCTGTTGTGGACGTGGGGGCGCGATATGCTTTTGAGAAGTGGAGCATGATGCGGCAGCATGTCAATCAACCCTAGGGTGGCCTTGAGGATGCGTAGTTCTACATGTCCCTGTGGCGGGGAAGATGAGGAAGGCCAGCGGTCAGTGGATGGGTTCAACCAACAGTTCATGTCGCCAATGATGAAAGGGTCAGGGGGTAACAGAAGGGATTTGACCAATGAGAAAAATTCCCAACGTTCTTGTGTACATGTTGGGGTGTAAATGTTGACGATAGCATGCACTACGTTGGCCCACAAAAAATTGACAATGAGGACACGGCCACTAAGGAAGATTTCAAATGATAAAAATTTAAAATAATTGTTTTTTCTAATAAGCACCCCACAGTGCTCAGACCAGAAGGATAGGGAAGGGAGGAGCATGGATTTCCATGTTTCCTCAAACCTGCGTGGACAGTGGGACTCCTGGATGTCCAGGATGTCCACGGGTAAATTATGCTGCAAAAAACTCAGTTTCCTATCCTGGGATGGAGAAACCTTGAGTCTGGCAAAGTTTAACATCCCTAAAGTAATGGCTCCCCTCAAAGCACCTTAGGTGTGAGGGGAAGGGCACCCAAGCCCTTCAGCCATCTCTTGTTCTCCACGGCGCTTTTTGGCGCCTCAGGTATGTGATGCAACATAGTCAGAAGAATGGGGTAGCTTTAGCAGTCAGGTTTGCATTGGCTTTTGCCTTCACTTTTTGTTTCCCTGCTGCAGAACGAGATTTTTGTGGTGCATGCATTTTTAGTGCACAGACGAAAGATTTTTGAATTTTTGGCTGGGAGGTTGGAGACTGAGTCAGTTCCAATTGAGGCTTAGACACATTGGTTGTATGAGTTTGACTCGCCCATTGGGGCTTCATCTTGGGCGGCCCAATCAGCTTGAACGTCCCAATCTGATTGGTCAAGAGATTCTCGAGCTACTTCCACTGCAAAAGTCTCAATTTCCTCCTGGAGCTGGGAGGGCGGGATAGTGGAGGCGAGCTTGGCCGCCTCCTTGGCGGCCGCCTTGTGGGCCTGTTTGGCCTTCTTCCGCTCTTATGGTTATATTGGGTGCACTACTAAGTAGCAACCTTGTGCTCCCCATGGGAAGGCCTCCTTTGTATCAGCAGTTGGTTCATGGTGGGTCTCCCCGGTGTTCATAGCCTCTGAGTGATGCTCTTGGTATGTGATGCCCTCCTTGGAAGGGCAGGTGTGTGCCTTATGGCTGAACGCATCACAAAAGGCGCACATGGGAGGTGCGCTGTCCACGGTGACCCTGAAAGGGTGGGTGGCTTGCCCCTCGATAGTGACAAAAGTGGTGTGCAGTATTTGGGCTAGATCCTTTGCTATCCCCTCATCTGAGGTTAGGACTGCAATCGCTTTGCCGATGCACAGGTGTGGCATCAGTTTAAAGCGTTGTATTTTGAAGGATTGTATTTCGCCATATATGGCGAGCCCAGCCTTCAGGTGTTGTTTGAGCATGGTGCATTTGACCGTAGTGGGCAGAAAGTCAAAAGTTACAAAAATCTGGTATTTTTTTGTCCATCTGGTATGCTTAGTTTTGATGACCCGCTGCCCATCTGGGAGGTCTAACACAACGCGCACCATTGCAGCTTCGTCCGCTGCTTCCTTGCTTTCAAAACTGAGATCCAGCCAACCGCGTGGCATGGAATGAGGTGCAACATACACCGCATTTGGGAAATGAGTGTGCACATCCCCACAAGACTTTCCCACATCTCCATCTGCTGAACATCCAGGAATATCCATACTCCATGTTCCACTGATGAAAGTGGTTGAGAGTGTGGCGTATTGATGTACTGGTTGCATCGCGCTTGCCAATCTAAAATTTCTGGAGAAATGGTTACTGCCGCCTTTTTGCTAAGTTTGACTATTCCTCTGGGTTCCCTGGGGAGTTTGCAAACTTTAGATGTCGCAGGGCCAACACCTGTGCCCTTTACCTTGCATGCCCAACTGCTCCCCAACATGGGCACAAGCTAATTTCCTCAGTGAGATTATCAAACTAATACCTGACTTGAATTGAATTTGTTGCAAAAGTGATTGCAACAATAGAGAAAAGTTGACTAGAGAAGGTGTTAAAATTAAAATATAAAAACGTTTATGCAGTTGCTGAAGATATGGTGGGATATGTGGCCTCAGTAGTAAGAGTGGCCAATTATATTCTACATTTTATGATGCAAAAACGTACCCTGGGGTATGTACAACCCTGAAGAAGAGTTTTTGGGGTGAAGTGTTGTCGTTTTTTGCTATAAATAAAGATCATTTGGATTATTTTCTACTGACTGCTACACTTTAATCACCTTTAGGGAAAATCAGAACCACTATTTTGGTGGATACTGGAGCCTCTGAGAATTTTATGGACCAAAACCTAGCCGACTACCTTGAGCTGAGTTACATACCAGGTGGTATGGTTAGAGGAGGGGCTTCTTAAGGTATTCCCAAGCTGATATTCCTGGGGTTAGTGGACTATCAAGTTGGCACATATCATTTGTCTGACCGTTTCCAATAAATAAAAACCTCTTGTACCCCATCATATTGGGTGTAGAATTGTGGCGGACGTTTTTGTAAGAACTAACTTGAAAGAAAATACCTTATCCCTAACTTTTAAGGATGGTCACAAGTTGATTGTTTCTATGGATGAATCCAACTTTCAGGGTGATTTGCCCACTGGCCCAATATTCACACTCTTAGTCTTGCCCCGTTGCTAAAGTCCTCTGTGTGTTCCCCTGACTTCCTGTTTGGAGGGGTTGGAATCTTCATTTGATGAAGCTTCAGCTAACGTACTACCAGATCATTCAGACTTTGATTGAAAGTTCAAGCTCACTGTGGATTTTGTGCGTAGATCTTCCCTCATTTACCCTTTTAATGTCTGGGAGGAAGAGGACTTAGATGTGTGGGTTAAGAAGAAGTTAACTAAGGGTGCTATTTTTAAGCGACCCTCCCCTGTGTGTTCCCCACTTCTCTTTGTTGAGAAGGCCGAGGTTACCTTATGCCCATGCTTAGACTATGGACATCTCAACAATGTCACTGTACCAGACTTACATCATATCCCCCTGGACTCACATATTTCACGCTATGTGGAGAAGGCGCGAGTCTCCTCCAGGCTGGACTGCCTCAATGCATTCAATCAAATCCAGACAAAGAAGGGCCAGGAGTGGTTGACCGCATTCCATACCAGAAAAGGAATCTTCCAATTTCGGGTTATGCCCTTTTAGGGAATAAAAATTCCCCTGCTATCTTTCAATGTCATATTGATGCGGCTTTGGGAGACCTGCTGGGGGTATGTGCGGTAGCTTATATGGATGACATCTTGATATTTTCCACTGACAATGAGTTCCATGAAGTACACCTTCGACAGATGGTAGAGAGTTTAAGGGATGCCAACCTTACGCTGAAAATCAATAGGTGTGAGTTTTTTAAGTCCCAGGTCACCTTTCCGGGAAACGTTGTGTTTGACCAAGGGCACATGATAACTCCAGACAAGGAGAAGGCAATTTGTGAGTGGCCCACTCCAACTTCAGTCAAGGAATTGAGAAGCTTTTTGGGGACGTGTACGTTCATTAAGAAGTTCACACCAAACCTTTATGAAGCTGCTGCGTCTTTGTATAAGGCGAGAGGGGAAAATTACTTCTTTGGTCCATCGTTCTGGAGGATACCTTCCAAGCAGTAAAGTGTACGTTGCTGTCCACTTCCGTTCTTCGCCATATTAACCCCAATGAAGAGTTTATTTTTGCTTCAGATGCCCTAACTTTACCATAGCGGCAGCCCTATTACAAGTAGGTAGAGATGGGATAGGGCATCCAGTGGGATATTTTTCTAGCAAGATGTCTTTATCTGAGTTAAACTATGCCAGGTACGATAAAGATTTATTAGCAGTGGTTGAGGCGCTGACTTATTGGCGTCATCACTTGCATGGCTCATCCCAACCCTTCTGCATACGTACAGATCACCGTGCCTTACTGTAATACCGCGCACCTAATGTCTTAACCCCACAGCAGACCTGCTGGCATGAGACCCTTGCACAATTTGCGTTTTGGTATGAGTTTACAAAGGGCAAGAATAATGGTTTGACAGATGCTTTGAGCCGTAAACCTGCACTAGCTCCTGATCCTCAGTAGGTTGAGGTGCATAATACCCAATTAATGATACCCCAGGTAAGATTATGTCTCCACTTTCCTCTCCCTTGGCCATTGAGCCAGCGCTCGCTCTTCTAGAAATTGCGGAGGAAATTGTATGTTCAGAAAGGTAGTCCTTTCTCAGCCTTTGTTGGCCAAATATACCAGGGTCCTTGTTAAGAGCGCATTGAATCAGGAGGATACTACCAGAGGTTATCACGTAAAGGATTAGTTGGTGTGGTTTCAGGGGCGCCTATGGGTTCCTGTTGGACCACTGCGCCTGGAAAAAATCTGGGACCATCATGATGGAATCACCATTGGTCATCCATGGAAAGCAAAGACCTTTGAGCTTATCTGCCGCACTTACAATTGGAAGGGATTAACCTCTCTGGTAGGCAGAAATTGTAAAGAGTGCCTAGTTTGAAACCAAATGAAACCAAATAGCCAGGTTTTAGCAGGGTTGTTGGTACCAGTGCAAAAGGCTGAAGGACCTTGGACTTCCCTATCAGAAGATTTTATTGTTAAATTGCCTTTATCTGAGGGCTATGATGCCATCATGGTGGTGGACCATTTTACAAAGTTCTCCCACTTATCTCTTGCATTACCACAGTCACCACGGCGGAGATGGCTAAGCTTCCTGTTACTAATTTGTTAGCTCTTCATGGGGTTCCTCAATAAATTATTAGTGATTGGGGGCCCCAGTTCACCTCTGTCTTTTGGGAAGAGTTGTGTAAGACTCTGCAAATCTGCCCCTGCCGTTCAACTGCCTACCATCCCCAATCAGATGGACAGACAGAATGAGTGAACCAGTACCTAGAACGGTTCTTGCGGTATTACACTGCCACAGATCATTCAGATTGGGTTTCCATCTTCCCATGGCCCAACTCGGTTATAACAATGCACAACATGCATCAATCGGTTGTTCCACCTTCTTCGCCAACTATGGCTTTAATCCCGCCTTTAATATGAAGCCCTGTTGTGGATCCAAGGTGGAAGCGGTGGTGGACTTTGCAAAATTATCAAGAAAGTACACCAAGGGGTGAGCACGAATTTAGATGCAGCCATGCAGGATTACAAGGAGCATGCTGATGGTAAGAGACAGGTTGGACCTGTGTACAAGGAATGAGATCTCGTGATGCTGGATTCTAAAACCATCCTATCAAAAAACCAGGAAAAAAAACTGGGATCAAAGAGGATAGAGCCATACAACTTAGTCAAAAAAGTGGGCCACGCCTTGTACCAGTTGAATCTTCCCCCTTGTATCAAATCTTTTCAGTATTCCATGAAAGCAAGCTCACGTTGTTTAATTGTCCCCCTCCAGAAACTCTAAAAAGCTTATATCGTGGATGGGGTACCAGAATGGGAATTGGAGGAGATTGTAGCCTCTCGTTTGGTAAGAAGAAGATCGTGCATCTTGTATCCTGGAAGGGATTTGACACAGCAGAGAACAGCTAGGTCCCAGTGCGCAATTGTGCCCATCCCAAGATCTAATTGTAATATTTCATGAGCATTTCCCTAAGGATGCAGGATCAAAGTTGAGCCAAGCCGTTTCTTCTATGAAGTTGGTCCCTGCCCACAAACACTTTTCCTTGTCTAATGCCCCTGGTGGGGGTGGAGCCCAAAAAAGAGGAGAGAGTAATGTCATGTTTACATGACCTTATAGATGGAATCAACAGCAGGGACAAGGATGAGCGGCAGGAGGTCCCGAAGATAAAGCTTCAGGCCCTTCCTGATCTTAAACACACCTTGGATCAACGCTGGGTACAGGCGAGATACGCCAAAGTTGATACTTGTGATGTGCCTAAAGCCCAGCCCATGTTTCGGCCCTAGGGTTAAAACAAACGAGTTTTGAGTGAAACAAGAATGGGACAATTCAGTTAACCGGATTTGGGGGTTTATACCCATTACATTTATAAAATTATGAGCTTGGGTCGGATCCAACTTCAGTCAATTACTAGATTAAAATTGATTTTGAAGTATGTGACCCTTTTGGATGAAAGCGTGCGCCTATTGGTGCACCAAGGCTTGGGACCACTTCTTCTGATCCAAAATTTCCCCAAGCTAACTAAAGTATCTTTTCTCAAGACCCACTTTTCTTGTTGGCCATTTTTCCAATAAACCCATTTATTGTTTTACATTTTATATATATTGACTTGGGCACAACTGTGCGTGAACCTCTTTGAGGAGGGCTTGAACCGTTTTAACCGTTTTATTGTATTTATAATCATCACATACTAAGGTACAATTCTGGTCCTACTAGGTTCCCTCCAAACCTGGTCACCAATGCACTCTACCCCTGTACCAAACTCATTTAGTAACAACTCTTTGTGCCACTGCCAAGTTCTATAACTTTCTCGAATTCTTATTACTTTCACATCACTCAACACCATCGCCCTATGTCTTCTCAGCTCCAGCTCACTCTGCTGGGCTTTTCTATTATTATAAAGATGACTATTAGTTCCCTTGAGTTGGTCCTGATCACCAAGCACCACTACTCTGGGTTTTGGAGAGTTATAGACACTCTCTTGACAGCGCCAATGAACTCATCAACCTAAATCAGTCAGCATCAAACGCAAAGATTAAATTGGATAAAACTGACATAATGAGGATTGGTGTCCCCAATTTTAGCCCGCCTTCTGACATAGCGCCAATCCAGATCATGCAGATGATCCGCTAACTGATATTCTTTTTAATGATAAGTGTATAGCAGTACTTGAAAATGAACAGGAGGTATTGTTAAGTCTGTCATAATGTATGGCCTGCTGGAAACATGCATCACTCAATCTTGAGAAAAAAGTGCTGGCCATCAACGTCTTCATCTTCTTCAAACTCTTGTATGTAGCCCAAATGCTGCCAATGATCCCAAATCTTGAGAAGAAAATCAAGACTTCTTTTTCACCTTCCTCTGGTTCTAGGCAAAAGCCGTGCCAATTGCCCTTGAAACCCTTTTCAAGATGAAGCGTGAAGAGGAAAGGGCCTTTTTTTAATTTTAAGTCCCACGCCCAGAGGATATGGGACAAATCCTTCTTCCAAATGGTGCAGATGCACATGTGCTACCTGACCCTTGCATGGAACGTTAACTGGGCAAGAACCCAGGGCTTTAAGGAACCAGTATCCTCCCACTCCTTAAATGCGTAGATGGTACCCCGCCCCAGAAAACCCCCAACCCGCTAGCTCTTACAATTAGCTTTTGTGTAATCAGGAAGTATGGCTTAGTGGTTGGTCATTTAAAGCTTTAGTGCGTGATGTCAACCAGATTCATAGAGATGTTGGTTCCCATAATTCTGCAATGAATTCTGCAACTACCTTAAAGCAATCGAACTGGCCACTAATTTGCAGGTAGTCAATCAATATCCTCTTCAAAATGTCCCCAATTGAATTTGGGAAACTGCTCCCAAAACCTGGGCGCAATCAACCTGTTTGATCCCATATTCTAAATGACTGGGCAGCTGAGGACCACGATACTAACTACCCACTTAATGAAGTTAACACCAGGCTTTATTCCTGACTAATTACATCAGAGCAAATGTCTGTCACCAGGCAGATTTTACACCGCATGTTCAAATCAGGTAAGCATAGTGGACTATACTACCCACACAATACTGTCCCATCTGCGCCAAACTGGAAGAAGATATTGGCCACCGCTACTATGAGTGTGTCATTTCTGAAAGAACTGGTCCATAATGAGTTCCTTGTCAAAAGAGTTTCTATAACTCTCTAGTTCCCAGAAAGGTTGTGCGTGGTGCACAGCCACAAAGCCTGGAAACTTGTCATCAGGATTATGTTAAAAAGGGTTTCATGAAGGGCGCCAGAACCATAGTAACCCTGTGCAAGGGTGTATAATGCGGTATAGAGTAGTTGAAAACAAATAACAGGAACTCTTGGATGGCCCCAAGGGGAGCCCATAAGAAAGCGGAGATTGCTGGAGGGTTTGGGTGCCTCGATTTGGAGGGAACCAAGTGGGCCCAACGGTGCACTTGATCTGGTAAATACTTTAGTGAAAATGGGACGGCCAAAGTTGCTAAAGACCTCCTTAAGGTGGTCCACGCACAGGTTTGCACTAGTAACCATTAATTTTATAAAAACTGTAAACAAATGGGGGATTTTATTCAAAGGGAAGATGATCAACAAGGAAGGTTAGTCTTAAAGAATCATGTTTAAACGATTTCAGAGGAATTATTGATCAGTGGAATTGGTGCTAAGCCCAGGTGCACCAATAAGCACATGCTATCATTGGGCAGGGTACTATATCTAGCGAATGGCCAAACTTGAGTATCAATTAAAGGCAAGGCCAACCCGAGTTAGAAATTTTTAAATTGGATGGGTTTCAAGACCCCGTATTCCTAACAACTGAACCAAACCGTTGTGATTAAAAAGGTAACTAATCCACTTTAATGCCAAAGCTGTATCATAGGGCTGGGCTTGATGCACTCTCCTGGACCAACCTGGGCATATCTGGACTGCACCCAGCATTGGTTCAGAGTGTGTTTTAGGTCAGGGAGGTCCCGAAGCTTGACCTTTTGGGCCTCCTGACGCCCAGCCTTGTCTTGGGTTTTGGTATCATGAATTAAGTCATGTAAAAAAGACATTCCTCCTGTCAGGCGTAAGATCATTAGCTATACACCCATCTGTTGGGATTTTTGCCCATATTCTCATCCTGCTAGATTACATGAGATCGCTAGGGGAAAATTCCCTAAAGCGAAGTGAATTAGAAATTGGTTGGTGCAAGTTTTGGAGTAACTACATTTGGGGGATTTTGGGAAATTCGCCTGGTCGTATCCATCAGGGATTGATCTAGACATATACTTAAGATCTCATCGGGTAGAGTTTCCAATGAGATAGGGGCATCTGATAGTGATTAACTATCAGAGGTACTTATTTGAGATCAGTCAGGTTTCATCACCAACTGATTGGGAATGAATAGCAGGTTGCGAGGTGAGTGATGCTGCCTACAACTAGCGAGTTGATTGGTTGGTGCGTGACCTGAATTAATGGGTAATAAGTCCCATTACCTAAGCAGGTTGGTAGCCAAATATGGTTATTCATTTGGATTGAGAGGAAAACATTAGGGACATGTTTTCTGACTTTTTCTGTTTAGGTCTTGAGGATCTCCAACGATGGAATCCTAGCCAGGATGGGGAAGACCATCACTGTCAAAATGAGGATGGGTGATTCAATGGCAATGGCTGCTGTTTCATCAATGAGGTGTCAACTGAGGGTTAGACAGCCGAATTCCCCACTATAAATTCCCTAGGATTAACCATAATAAAAGACAGATAAGACAACAGATAATTAGAACATATCACAGATATATAGTTTTAAGTTGTTCATTTGGAGTATAGTTTAAAGAAGTAAACTATCATCAGCTTACATTTTGCTATTCTGTCTCAAGGATATAATTGCTGTGTGCAATAATTGGAAGACCCTTGAAGAATAGAGTAAAGATCTTAGTGGGAGTCTACAGAAGAAGGAGTCACAATCGAAGATAGATGCCAACTGTGTGTTGGACTGAAGAGACTGCCACCAGGTTATCACAGCAAAGATCAAGTTGAACAGGGCAAGAGAAAAAATCCCTACGAGTATTCCATCACAAGTATTTAATCAGAAAAACTGGCTGAGTGTTGGGCTGAAATATAAGAATTCATACTTGACTACGGATAATAGTTGTCATACTATTATCAAATGATAATCTACTATACAATATGAAGAAGTGCACGAGGAAACCAAACCTGTGCAGTAAAAAGGTTACTAGGTTTGCTTGCTGATAACAATCACTTGATTAAATTTTTACAAGATGGTGCTCATTATAGGGGTAGTTGAGTTGAAGAATTTATAAGAATGTCATGCAAAGATGAGTTACACAAACTGTGGACTGTTTTACCCACTGTGAACAAGAATGCCCTAAACTCAGTGGACCATTGGGAGTTTACAGCCTTAGAAGAACAAGTTGCCAAGGTGGAGGAAGAGATAGATAATGTTGCTAGTTTTGGGAATGAGTTAATTGGGAAAGTAACTTCGTTGAAGAAGAAAGTAGGGGGCCTTGTTCGAGAGGCCTTATACTTGAAAATGGAGCGAGAAGTGGATCATGTTCATTTGAGAAATTTCGGTGTGGATATAGAGAGATTAATTAAACAGGTGGAGGAGCCTAAAGCTCAAAAATGTGTTTTTGAGCCCAATATGGAAAGAGATGCTGAAGAAAGAAGTCCTAGAACAATACTTGGGAATTTGAATACTCCAAGGAACATGCTGCCCACTTTTAATGCCATTTTGAAGATGATGCCCAAAATCACTCCTCAAGTTAGTCGAGTGGCTAAATCAAGAGAATTGGCCAGAGATAACTCAGAGGAATTTAAGGCAACGCTGAAATTGCCAACTTTCCATCAGGATAACGCCCCAGCGTTTTTCCAACTGTTTGACATGACCTTGAATGGCTTTGGGGATTGTCAAAAGGCGTTAACGGTCATGAATTGCCTAGACACTGACTGTCAGAACTTAATGTTACCTCACCTGGAGGGGGACAGCTGGTCGTATGCTGAGGCAAAGGTGGCCATCATGAAAGAGTTAGGGAGTCTGACACACATGATGAAATGCAAGCAGGAAATTATGGGAATCCAGTTACATAAATATGAGTCTTTTGCTAACTTCGTGGTTCAGTTTTACCAAGAGTCGCAGATCCTGGTCAGAGTGAAAGTGTTGGATGGCTTTAATTCCAGAATCGCCTTGTAAGTGGTTCTTTGGCCCTATCATAATTTGCATCGCATGATGTCTTCCATTTTCACAATGGAAATAACTACCTCACAAATGGTAAATAATTTGAAGATTTTGGGAGCAACATGAGATGCCCCAAATAGAAGCTTCAAATCCAATCCAATACACAATCCAAATCCAACAAAGGGAAACAAAGGAGCTAAAGAGATGGCCAATAAAAACGTGCCAGGGAATAAGCCCAAAGAATTTAGACGGTTAAACAAGAAGGAAAAGGTCTGCTACCTATGTGGCGGGAAAGGACATTTCGCCAAGCACTGTAAGAAGTCAAAGGATCAGATCAACGTGGTTCAGGCCAAATAGTCAGCAGCCACCAAGGATTTGGGAAAAGGGCCCACGTCCTAGATGGGGAACAGTCTAGAGCTGTGGAGAATTCTGTTCCTCCTGAAATTATGACTGAAGAAATTGATATCAGTGATATGTTTGTAGATGATGAGCAGGATCAGCTGTATCAAGTGGTTGATCCGAATGCAAATGCCACGACCAGAGCTGGGGCGAAGATAATTGACCTCAAGATAATTAAGGAAGTTGTCCAGCCGTACACCTGACAACTAACAATAAGATTCAAACTGCTGAGAATCCTGAAGAATTATCTGAAGTCTGATTAGATGAGGCCAATTTTTCGTTCCCCCTCAGCATGATAAAGGAATCATTTCCTGATTTATTGGTGCAAATTATTCACTCCCTAGATTCAGCTAATAACGCTGCTATTCACTCAGTAAACACTATATTGCAATAGTCCGAGTGTATGTATAAAGACATACAAGTGAATTGAGTACAGGTGAGGGTGATTGTTGACAGCGGAGTGCCCATCAATATTTTCTTGACCAAGCTGGTAAAGAGGATGAAGATCTCGCTGTACTTGGATCATAAGAAGGAATATGGGATAGCTGGGCCAAACACCACCATCTCCCGTGGAGCGTATAGTGCATTGTCAATATGATTTGGGTTTTTGGTGGTATATGTTCCAGCAATAGTTTTGGCGAACCAAAACTATGACATTCTTATCAGAATGGAGGTTCTATGAAAATACGGAGTTAAATGTAACTTCAAGGATAATACGTTGACCATATTGAGTCAAGTTATCATTGGTATATAAGAAGGATCGTGAAGCTCCACTGGATTGGACAAACAACTCCATCAATCAAATATACAATGACGGCATTGTCACAATTTGGTTCCAATTAGTTGGTAGAAAGCGACGCAAAATGGCAGCAGAAATCTTAGAGAACTGAGGAATTCCACTGAGGATCAATTATGAGAGGACCATACCGCCTAGGTCACAGATGATAGTCGACATGGGGCTGACCTTGGAGATACCTGAGCTGTTGTATGGGGAGGTCAGAAGCCCCTGGAAGAAGTCCAGAGTATAGCCTTGGGTGGCTCCTGGGATACTAATGCTGGGCCATGGAGAAATTTGAGTTCTCCTGGCGAATTTAAGTGAAAAACTGATAAAGATCAAGAGGAATCAGATCATTGCATTTGTTCAGCTGGTCCCAACAGCCGAATTATGGAGATTTCATGATTTTGGGAATCTTGATGATATGGGATTACTGGCCAAGGTAACCGAAAGCATCAATCTATCAGTTGATTGAGAGCAGCTTGCTGATCTGTTGGAAGGCCAGCAAGAGGAGGTGCTCAAACTATTCAAAAAGTATTGGGAAGTGTTTTCTCAGGATGACAACAATTTGGGATGCACAAGACATGATCCACAAGGTCAATACTGGGGAAAATTTGCTGATAAGGATGAGACCAATCTGATGATCTAAAGCCACCAAAGCAGTAGTAGAGGATAAAATTACCAAACTATTGAAGAATGAGCTTCTAGTTCCGTCATCAAGTCCATGGGTGAGTCCAATTCTGATCATGAAGAAAAGGATGGATCCAACCAGGTGGTGATTGACTACTGAAGGCTGAATAAAATTATGAAGAAGGATTCATATCCCATACCAAGGATTGACGATGCACTAGATCGTTTAGGAGAAGCGAAGTATTTCTCCGTGATGGATCTGATCTTTGGATATTGGCAGATAGACTTGCCAAAGGAAGACCAGGAAAAATGTGCTATTACCACGCAGGGGCTATACCAACTGATGAGGATGCTCCAGGGTCTATGTATTGCGCCTGCAACATTTCAAAAGGGCCTTGGATGTGATATTGAGCGACTTGAAGTTGTCGTGTGTCCTGGTATATCTGGACAATATAATTGTGTTCAGTAGGACGTTTACTGATCACATACACCACTTGGAAGAATTAAAGTGACTGTCCACAGCTAACCTAAAGCTTAAGCCAAGAAAGTGCCACTTCTTTAAGAAAGAGTTGATATATCTGGGATTCATAACCAACTACAGTGGATTGCAGCCGCAGCCAGAAGATAGCAGCCTCAGAATGGATGGATGTACCAAAGAGTGTCTGAGGCATCCAAGTGTTCTTGGGATGGTCGGGTACTACATAAGATTTATTTGGGACTTCATCCTAATAGCTGAGCCATTCATCTATTTCTTGAAGGATCTTAAAAAAGATTTGTATAGAATAAAGAGGCCCAGGACTCCTTCAATGAGTTACGTTGGTATTTAATAGATTTATCGATTCTGAAATATCTGAATTTTGATTGGGAGTTTATTATTTAAACCAATACTTTGTTAATGGCGATCAGTGCCATACAAAGCCAAGTAGACAAACTTGGGGACGAACATCCAGTGGCATATGTGAGCCAGACACTCTCAGCCACTGAGGGGAACTACACTGTGACTGAGCGTGAATGACTTGCGGCCATTTATGCATGCAAGCGGTTTTGGGTGTATATCCATGGAACGCACTTTAAGGTGGTAATGTACCACTCTTTGCTGCGTTGGCTGCACAATTTAAGAGAGCCAGAAGGATGACTGGCCCAATGGGCACTTAAGCTCCAGGCTTATAATTATGAGATTGTCCACTGAGCAGGGGCTTCTCACCAGAATTTGGATGACTTATCGTGGTTATCAATGGTCCAGATGGTATACCCACAGGCGGATGAGCTATTCCAGAAGATGGCTGTCACGAAATTGACCTTGGGCTCCGCTAGTGTTCCAGGCCAACCAGTATAAAGACTGGTGGCCCTATGCTATTTCGCCATCATTGGCATACCAACCCCTATAAGTCCTGCGTCCAACCTACCAACTAACCACCAATGGCTTCGCCTTTAGCCCCAGGCATCCTCAGCGTGTGCCCCGGAAAGTCCTGCCCCCTTCCTGGGCGGCTCAGGCACTCCCACGCTGCCCCACTCTAACAACCTTTCACCAACCCATCTGGGCATTCCCTGGCGAGTCCATCCCCCTTCTTAGGCATATATGGCACCTCCCGCGCTGCACCCCACTAGGGTTGGTGGCTATGCAGCTCACCACTGGTAGCCAGCTGGCCAGGTTCCCACTGGTTCCTCATAAGGAGGAGGTATGGGAGCTGGCAGCGCTGGCCACTCCAGGCATGATCACCCATGCCGATCGAGAATCTCATATCTTATCTTCCCCACTCTAGTTGCACCAAGATACTTCAAACAAACAGGAAAGATAGGCAAATGAGAGATGTTTATTAAGAGGGAATGAACGACTATTTATACAACTTTCAGGGCTACTGCGCCCAAGTACTCTTTGGCCAACCATCATCTGGAAAACCCATCAGCCACTTGATGCCACAATGCTTTATCAGATCAGAAACTCTATTCATTCATACTCATAGTGATTCTTTCCAGATCTGCTCACTGATCACCGAATTAATATTAGGTCAATCCATACTCAGCATAAGTCGCTGGTCATTAGTATATAAATTTGTATATAATAAGAATTTGATCATCCTCGGCATGAGTCACCGGTGCTCTAAATTGGATGACAGAACCATTTTGGATGGTTCATAATGGATTTATCTTTCTTCCACTGGAAAGTCCCACAACAACCTTCAGATGGCATTTTGGCAGCAAATGCAGCAATTATTGAACCTAAACTTAAACCAAACATATAACATTAAATAGTACAAACTAGGCGATTAGCTGGCAATTACACCTGACTAACCAAAACCCCTAGTTTGAATACTATTGTAAGGATTCATCTGGTTAAAATCCCGGCAATGGTCAACAGAAAAATCGGGGACAAGCCCCAAGAAATCCAAGGTGCGCTTCAGAAAGCGATTGAAACCACCAAGACCATAGATGGACAAGTATTAAAGATGATCATGGGAAGTGGTTGTTATTTCCAAAACCGTCAAAAAAGCAGCTATAGTGCAAGCAGCTCATAAGGTTGTTTTTCATGAAATCCTGAGGAAAACAATTTATCATATTCGCCAGTACTATACTGGGAATCTATCAACTATGATGTTGCAGATTATCTATCTTGTTGCGTGGAGTGCCAGCTGCACAAACCACATAAGAATCTACCTGGATACTGACTGGCCCACCCTGGATTTTCCTGGCGCACAGTGTCCATTGACATGATGGAACCGCTGATGATGAGCACAGGAGGTGTCAAGTATATTATAGTTGCATTTGACCATCTAATGAGATGGGTTAGATGAAAGCCCTAACAAAAGTAGATGCTACCAGTACCGCAAGGTTCATCCTGGATCAAGTAGTATACCGGCATGGATGTCTGCAGGTCCTGCCTAGTGACAATGGGACCAACTTCACGTCTCATGTGATTCCAAGATTGAATGAGATAATGGGAATCAGAGGAGTCGTGTAACTACCTTACCAGCTAGAGACAAACAGAAGGGTAAAATGGGAGATTGGAATGCTGGCTGCGACACTGAGGAAGCTGGTTGCAGGAAGAACTTCCACGTGGGGAACGTACCTGAGCTCAGTGATGTTCTCCTACAATATTAGTCATCATATGGCGATGGAAAAGTCAACATTTAAATTGTTATATGGAAGAAAGGCCGCGTTGCCGCCAATTTTATATTCAGTGGTGGAACCTATGTTGGGGATGAGTAATAAGAAATATTTGAACCAACTGATGAATATTCTGATCAATATGCAATTGCAAGCTTTTGATACAACTTTGAAGAAAAGGATATGAGCAAAATTGATGGACGATAAGAACTGACTGGCCTTAGCAGAATATCAAGTAGGGGAAAGAGTTTCCAATTACAATATGTATGGTTTCAGAAGAAGAAACAAACTAGATGCATTGTGGTCAGGCCCATCTGAAGTGATTGCCAAGATGTCAACTGATGCCTACTCCAGCAAGAATCTCTTAGATGTAAGAGTTGTGAATCGAGTCCACACTAAGTATCTGAAGCAATGGATCAATGAAAAAAATAAAAGAGTTCCCAAAGGACCAATGAACCATTAAGTTGGTCATGTCCTGATGATTAGGTCAAGTCAAAAAAAGGACCTCTGAACCAATCTATATGGTTAAGTCCAAAAAAAGGACCTCTGAACCATAGAAAACTGGCAGGTTTAAGTACCCAAGCCCCAGTTTGGGGGAAAAATAAAAATATGGACTGCTGAACTGAAATAAGGTCAAGCCCCATAGGAAAAAGAAGAATAAAGATAATAAACAGATAAAAGATATTGGAAAAAAGATTATAAGCTGCAAAGAGAAAAACAATATAAATTTATAATTTTTATTTTTTATTATTTGTCCTCTATATGGGGATGATTCTGTCTATGTCACCTCTTGGAGGAGGGAGGATAAATCGTGGTAGGAATGAACAGCCCGTCAAAAATGATATGAGATCAGATGCTAGTGAGGGCTGGACCTACACGAAACCATGTTCTTTGAGTGGATGTAGAGCCCCTGCGAGAAAGTGCTAGGGGAAGGGAAATTGAGCTGTCAGATGAAGACAATCGTGAAACCCCAGAGTGGGGAGGAAAGCAACTTTATAAGAAGAGGCAATCAAAAAATAAACCTGATTAATCTTGATATGGTACTGGAGCCAGAAGATTAGTTCTGAGCGCCTGTTGACAGGCTTGATCAAGAACACCAGATATATGGGCTGGCAACAAACAAGGGATGCTTGATGGGGGTTGCCAAATCATGCCCCCTATCAATGCCATCAGCAGAAGATACCGATGGGAAGCACAGGAGAAGAGATAGTCATGCAGGGAGAGGATGGCATCCTTGAAGCAATGACTATGGCTACTCAGAAGCTAAAGCTGAATTAATGGTGGAAACTGAGTGAGGATGGAAGCTTTGTGGACTAACTTTAAAGAACTTGGCCAGCAAAGCAAAGAGCATAAGCAGCAGTATCCCATCCAGCTGTTATCAAGATCAGAGGGATTCAGCGCTAGGGTCAAAGTCCAGTGACCTGGGCCTGGAGTTCAGTTATGGCTCTTAAAGTGAATACTGTTACTGATGGTGAGCTCGGTAGCCAGAACAGAAGATTTGAAATATTGTCTGAGTCAGAAGAGGAACTCAGGAAGCAGGTCCGACCCAGCAAGAAATATACAATCAAGAGAAAATGGCATAATCTCTGGAACATCTACAATGATGGTCAGTGCATCAGCGAAAGGAGCCAAATCCAGGAGTAAAAAAGTCTAACTCTGCAATTGACAGCAGAGGAAGAATCAGCCAATAGATTTTCAAACAATTTCAAGCCTGGTTTTGGAGAAATTAATTACTGTTTCTGGTATTTCGACAGAAGGACTAGTCGCTGTGCCAGACTAGGCGTATGAGTCCTGGAAGGACCATATAAGAGGTTCCGCCAAGCATCCAATCATCTGCTAGAAGAGACGGAGGTCTTGATCAGACAAACTATTCAGAAGCTGCTGGTATCATGTCTCAGAATTTGACATATGAGCTGGATGAGAGGAGGGATATCAGACTTATATGGAAGTCGACATTATGTAATCTACAATCCATTAAGCTCCAATTATGGAGAAATTAATCTCAAAATCAATGAGATAAGCTCTTCAAGGGAAGAATTAGGAATGACTTGAGCCAAGAGGTTATGAAAGAAATAACAAGGGCGAATAAAAGTAAATATTCTTAATTAAGCCACTAAATGAACATATATGGCAAGAGTCTCCTGTTGAGGACAAGGAGAAAATAAAGAAATTGAGGACGCCTGACCAAGAATCCTGAATATGACAGTGGGCCATATGCCCTAATGGAGAAAAACTAGATCCCAGGATAAATTGTCATTAGTAAATTGATCTGCACGGAATAACGTAAGATCATGGGGACCACAATCTGAGTAGGTAGTAGCGAGGAAGAGAAAGAGCGCCGTATGCTAAAGGTTATCCAAAGCAGCGTTGAGTATTGGTGAGTGTACTCCACTTGAACCAATGAAGTATTTGACCAAGTGTCCAAAGCAGTTTTCTCATGCCCCGGTCCTTTTCTCACTGAAAATCCATGCAAGAGGGGGATGTGTTGGGATTTTTGCCCATATTACCACACCTGCTAGATTACCTGGAATAGCTAGGGGAAAATTCCTTAGGAAGAAGTAATTTGAAATTGGTTGGTGCAAGTTTTTAGTAACTACATTTGGGGGAATTTCAAATTCGCCTGGTCGTATCCATCAGGGATTGATCCAGACAAATACTTAAGATCTCATTGGGTGGAGTTGCCAACGAAATAGGGGCATCTGATAGTGATTAACTATCAGATGTACTGATTGGGATCAGTCAGGTTTCATCACCAACTGATTGGGAATGAATAGCAGGTTGCGAGGTGAGTGATGCTGCCTACAACTAGCGAGTTGATTGGTTGGTGCATGACCTGAATTAATGATTAATAAGTCCCAACACCTAAGCAGGTCGGTAGCCAAATATGGTTATTCATTTGGATTGAGAGGAAAACATTGGGGACATGTTTTCTGACTTTTTCTGTTTAGGTCTCGAGGATCTCCAACGATGGAATCCTAGCTAGGATGGTGAAGACCATCACTGCCAAAACGAGGATGGGTGAATCATTGGCAATGGCTGCTGTTTCATCAAAGAGGTGTCAACTAAGGGTTAGACAGCCGAATTATCACTATAAATTCCCTAGGATTAACCATAATAAAAGACAGATAAGACAACAGATTTTTAGATCATATTACAGAGATATAGTTTCAAGTTGTACATTTGGGATATAGCTTAAAAAAATAAGTTATCATCAGCTTTCAAATATTCTATTCTGTCAAGAATATTACTTCTGTGTGCAATAATTGGAAGACTCTTAGAGAAAAGAGTAAAGATCTGAGCGGTGATCTAGAGAAGGTGGGACTCACAATTGGGGATAGCTGCTGACTGTGTGTTGGACCAAAGAGACTGTCACCAGGATATCTCAGTGAAAATTAGGTTGAACAGGGCAAGGGAATGAATCCCTACGAGTATGACATCACAAGTATCTAATCAGGAATACTGGCTGAGCGTTGGGCTGAAATAAGAATCCATACTCAACTATGGATAATAGTCATCATACTATTACAATAATAATATACACTACAACGCGACGAAGTGCATCAGGAAACTGAACCTGTGCAGTAAAAAGGTTACCAGGGTTGCTTGGCAATAACAACCATTTGAGTAAATTTCTACACCATCAAAGGACCTTTTTTGTGTCAATTCTTCAAAAATAACCAATCCAGTTGTGTGCCTTCCTCTACCAATATCATATATATGTTTTACACACAGCCCTCGTTGCTAAGAGTCTTGACAATGAGAGCCCCCTTTAAAAAGTCTTGGTGTTGAAGACAATTAGGATTCTATCTGATCAGCTCCAGTGGATCACCATATTTCACGCCTAGTCCCAAGGTGTTATAAAGTTGCACGTCTGGATTTCCCCTCTGAATTGCTTGTCATAAGTGACAAAGCAACACATATTTCAAGAGTCCAATGGCCTGTAAGTCCATCAGCGCTAGAATCATGGTTAGAGATGACAATTGCTTATCAGTAATGGTCAGAGATGCTACCTGGCTAGTGGCCTCACTTCTCCATCACTTTTTCTTGGGTAAACTTTTGTGTTCCGCCCTTTCCTCTTACTTTCTTTAATTTTTAATAATAAAGCCTGGAATTTTTCAAAAAAAGATCCAGTACTTTGCCGCCTCACCCAGGGCTATAGTGAGTTTTTAATGCCCAGCCAAAATTGTAGTATATGTATAAATCTTCTCATAGGTGGGCGGAATTAAGTCTTTTTGTACCTCAAAGCTGAGTTTTATACTATAACACTCCTTAAAATGCTATAAACAAGAGCTGGAATCTCATATAATAACTATCATACAGATACCCATGCTTTTCTTCAGTGTTTATAATTTATCAGATGCTTAAATGGATTTTTATTTAACCGAGGTAAGCCTACCAGGGGACGGAAATTACTGAATATTCGTGAAACTAAGAGAATAACTAACAAATATAAAAATTGGGCACCCCAGGGTACTCAAGTTACCCCTGTTGCCAGAGGAACTGCCAGGTATGGGGGGTTGGTGCGCTACTCCGATGGGGTTTCACCTGTTATGGAGCAGGTGTGAAGGAAAGGGTCTGTGTGGAGGAACCAGAGTGGGAACCATGACTCTATGAGCGCTTTTTGCCTTGGTCTCATATATCCATAGAGCCAGGCTTGGAAGTGCTCCAGTAGGTGAACATTGAATCTGTTAATAACCCCATGAATGGTTGGGACCGTGCCCTCAAACGCATCTAATGCAATTGTGTGGATTGTCCACATTGCAATGGGTATTATTAGGGAGCGGAGGTTAGATGGGATTGGTGACTCGTTCTGGAGCGCAAAGATGCTTTTTGATATTGAGAATTCCTGTTCATTTTGGATCTTAAGCAGGCGTGCGACTTCCTGCCATATAGCTTTGGTTGGGGGGCATGTTTCTAGGCGGTGATGTAGGGATCCCTCCCCTCCACATACTACACATGTTTTGTGGAAGGAGTTGGAGTGGTCCGCCATCCTATAGGTCCTTCTCAGACAGCGCCAGGCCTTTGCTCTTATCCTCGACTATAGGAGTGGGTGGTGAGTCATTTTCCACATTGCCTTCTGTGTGGTTAAATAATAAGGAAGTCCAACATATCTAGGTATTCTATCCTAGCTATGTTTGGGGTTGTTGTGAGCATATCTTTCTGGGGGTGGTTTTCTGGGTTTCTTAATTTGAATTGGGGGCTGGGTCTTCCCCTTCCCTGTATAGTACCCATGTTCTCTATGGTCCATTTCATACAGTGGATAGTTCGGAGGATATGTTTGAAATGAGGGGAGCTTTTATGCAGTCCCTTTGCAGTAGGGTGCTTGGCAAGGTATAAAAGTAGTCTGGGTGGACTATGTGGGTTTGTTAATTTGAGCGCCTGTGTAAAGTTAGTCCTTGATGCTCTGGACCAGTGTTGTTGTGGGAGGTCTGGAGCAAGGACTTCCTTTATCCATGTACCTAGGGTGTGATTGGCATGGCTTTAAAAATCCATTAGTCCCATGCTTCCGCTTGAGCTTGGGTTAAATAGTGTTTCCACCCGTATAGGAGGGTGAGAGCCAGGCCACATCCAGCCCTGGATAAGCGCGCGGATTGAGGTTATAAAGGTAGGTGAGAAGGCGATTGCGTGGACCTGGTACCACAGTATTGGGAGGATGAGCGAGTTAGCAACTGTAACTCGTCCTGTTAGTCCTGGGTTCCCTTGAGGGAGGCGACGCGTTTGGATACCCGTTGTAACAGGTTACTTTCCATTGTCTCATTAGCATATCCCCCTGATTCTAGCTAGATTCCAAGGTGTCAGAAGGAGTGGTGGTGGGAGGTGTTGCAAAGGGTAATATAATTGGGTTTTTTCTTCGAGTGTTGGTGTGAGGTTCTGATGTTGTGACCCAATTGTTTGTGTATTTGCCTAAGAGGATGATTTCTGTCTTTCTTTTGTTGAGCGATGCATTGCTCACCTTATAGTATTCCTCTAGAGTGTGTTCCAGCTGTCGGGCATCTTCATTGTTTGCTATACCTGCTACGCAGTCATCTGCAAAGGCCAGTATCTTGACTGTTGGTTGTCCTTGTGTGGTTATCCGCATAAGACGTGAGTCAGTTACTCAGAGGAGCAGGTCAAAGCTGAAATTGTATAGCAGTGGGTTGAGGGGATCCCCTTGTTTGAGCCCTCTGTGTGGTTTAATCTTGTTTGTAGGAATCCAGGGCCGCATACAGCCATGGTTGCATATTCTGTTAGGAGCATCGCCCATTTTATGAACCTTGGTGGGAGTTTAAAAAGCATGTAGACATTCTTTTAGGTATGGCCATCTAACACGGTCATACGCCTTTTCCTGATCCAAGAAGACCAGGGCACCAGTTGCTTTGAATTGGCAAATGTTTGCAACAGGGTGATTGTTGTTCCAGATTGAACGCCCTGGTACAAACCAAAACTGGTTGGGTGATAGGGCATCAGATGCAATTGCGCCTAATATAGCTGCTAGAATTTTTGTTAGAATTTTTGTGTCAGTGTTGGAGAGTGCAATTGGGCGCTAGTTGGTCAGGTCCAACTTGTCACCTTTTTTATACAAGGTTATAATGTAGGATTCATGGCCTCCTGGTAATAGGCGTGTTTCCAACAAACTCTGGTTCATTGACGCCAATAGGAGGGGGGCGATTTGTTGAAAATATTTTATAAAATTCGTAGGGTATCCCATCAGGCCCTGGGCATTTCCTACGTGGTGCACCGCGAATTGTTTCCCAAAGCTCTTCCCGTGTGATAAGGGATAGTATATTGTAATTTGGTGGTGTACTTTGTATCTTAGCAGTTTGAATAAATTCTTTAATTTTTTGTGGATCTGTTGGCATATTGTGATATAATTCGATGTAATAGCGGTGTACTTCAACCTTGACCTCCTCAGGGTCAGTTGCCACGGTGATGTTGGTCTTGCGGACCTGTGTGCATGTGGGCTGGTTTCCGTGGGAGTGGAATTGGTGGAAAAATTATGTTGAACAGGTTTCGCCTTCCTTTATGAACTTACCTTTGTTTGATACTTTGATTCTGTGTTGGTGTTTGAAGATGAGATTGTTAAGTTGGGCTGAAATTTCTGCCCATTTGCGTCCCCAGTTAGGGCTATAGCCAGATCTTGGAGTATTTATTTCCAGGTGGTCTAGTTCCGCCAAGGTCTTTTGATTGTAGCCATGTCTGCGGTGTACTTGCGTGATGCGATATGTCAGGTTTTGTTAATTAAATCCTTTTTGAATTTTCCCATGTTTTGATGGGATCTGAAGTGAATGGGGCTGTGAATTCTGGGTTCGTAGCCTTGTTTTTGACCCAATTGGATATCTTGGGCAATTTTATATTTTCTGGGTGAAGCTTTTTTCCAAAGCGACACCTGTGTGTGGGATTGGGTTGGCGCTAACTGCACCATAACTAATCGATGGTCAGAAAAATTGATCTTTTTTGTTATAAATTTGGAGATTCTTGAGCGGTGGGATTGTGGATCGATGATGTGGTCAATGCGACTCATTGATATGAGCGCTCCCTCGCATATGTTGGGCCTCATCATGTGGGGAAGAGTGGTGAATTGGGGGGGAAGAGCATCCTGTAAGTCAAGAGATGCCTTCATTGTGCGATATTCAATGTGTCCAGGTGGGTATCCCCTGGGATTAGGCCATCAATCTATATTGGGGTTATCCCAGCAGTTGAAATCGCCTAACATGATGGTATCTGGTGGGAGGGTGAGAGTATAAATGTTTTCAAAAAATTGTTTTCTCTCAGTTGCAGTGCACAGTGCATAGATACATGCTAACGAAATTATTTCCTCTTGGCATGTGATTGTTGCTACTAAGACTTGACTGTGCAAGTGTGATGAGTTTGTAATTTTAAATTTTTTGTTGTTTCAGATGATCACCCCACAGTGAGACGTCCATATTGATTGTGATGGTGCAACCCTGGCTGGCTAGGATTCTTCTTCCCCTTGTAAACAGTGGGTTTCTTGGATGGCCAAGATGTCTACAAGAGGTTTTTGCATGAATGCCAGCTTTTGGCTTGGGATGTATGAGCCCTGGCTCCCACAATGTTTAGCATCCCTATTGACACTGAGGTGCCCGCAGCGCCTCAGGAGTGGTTGGGAGGGCCCTCTGGCCCTATCCCACCGCAGCTCATTTTGGCCATGCTCCGCGTCTGTACTCCAACTCTTTCACTTCCATTGTTGGTTCCCTTGATCTGACCCAATGATTCAAGGGAATTTCAGTTTTTTGCATTTGCATCAACTTTTCCCGCACAGGTCTTGTGTTGAATTGATGCAGATTGTTGATTGGATTTTATATTTTTGAGGTTCAACTTTGTTGCATTGTGCACCGCATTTTTGCCTAAATTGCGATTGCATTGTTCCTCATTATGTGCATTACTGATGTTGCTTTGTGACTCAGTCCAGTTACTGTGAAGATTTTCAACCTGGGCATATTGTTCTGATTGGTTGGTTTGGTGAATATCTGAATTATCCTCCCAAATTTGTCTGGGTTAATGGCGGACTCAGCATGTGCTGCCACTTCAGCTGCTGTAAGCTTGTGGGCTTTTTGTGCCAATTTACGTTGTTTTTTTGTAACTGGGTCCATGATGGAGTAATGTCCATCTTCACCCCAGCGGAATGGGTGGTGCCTATCAGTCATTTTGCGAAGTTATCATTATCTTTGTCCATAGCTTCCTCACAAAAATCATTTCTCATTAAGCCCTCTTTCAAAGGGCATGCATGTTCCTTGTGGCCCAGTCAGCCACAGTGGTTGCAAATGGGTGGTGCATGTTCTGGTGTAACTTGGAATGTAGCTGACTGGCCCCCATCTGCAAAGTGAATTTTGCTGTGCGGGGAATTCTGGATAACTCTTCTCCACTTCTGGGAAGGGGTTGATTACAGTGATAGCTTTGCCCATGCACAGGTTAGGCATTAAGCGAAATTGCTGTAATTTGAGTTGTTGAATTTCTCCATAGGCCATGAGACCTTTGCGGAGCTCCTCCTCAATTACCTTACGAGGAAGGTTGGAGGGGGAGTGAGTCAAAATAGATGAACAAAGTTTTCGCTTTAATCCATCTAGTGCGCGCAGTGCGCACAATTTTAGGCCCTCAGGGAGGGCAATTTCCACGCAGATTTTTGCTGTGGCATCGGCTTCATCAGCTTTTTTGAAACCAATATTAATCCAGCTGCAGCCCATGTTGTTGGTAGCTACGTACACCATGTGAGGGAAAAGTGAGGGCTGTGCCTCACATGTTTTCTCCCACAGGGTCAGTGACTCATCCCCAAGGAAGAGTCTGATCCCATGCTCCACCTTTGACAAAGGTTGGTTTAATTGAATGTACATATATTGCGCGTGCTTTACATTAAATACCATAAACCCAGATGGTGTCTGAGTTTGCAATTTTTTTATGGATTGGGTTCCTGGTCCCCCTCCAGGGCGTTTCTTGTCCTTAGTTGCACCATTAAGCGCACCGCTCACCGTGACACTTGCCCATGTTGTATTATTTTTGTTATTAAAGTTGCCCATCTTTCCTGTGTGTGATTATCCAAATTTGCTGTTTGAATCAAATTGTAGTAACTAAAGTAGTTGTTATGAGAAAGAAAACAGATGCTTAAATGGATTAATTTTAGATTTTATTCTAGATAACCACCTAAATCATCTAAAACTTTAAACAAATCACACTTATTAATAAACCATAGTTATTGTAAATCTTTTATATAAAGATTAAGTGGTAGCAGGAACCACCCCATTAGGCAACGCCTTATTTTATTATTTTTATTCAGATATTTAGAAAGTTTAATTAGAATGAAATAATATTCCCTGAACTGAGATAACGAATAGTAAAGGTGGTCCATGAAGTTCCCAGCCTATCATACGCTGCACATGGAGGTTTTCTGATTTATCTTCCTTTCCCATCTTCTTTACTTCCCTTAATAGGTGCAGTATCATCCCCAGGTCGGCCCACTTCAATTAAAAATTTAGAAAGAAATAATATTATTGCTTTTCTTTCCTGTAGCAATCACTTTAGTTACAAAGATTTAATTTGAACAGCAAATTTGATGATCACATAGGAGAGATAAGAAACATCAATTCAACAAATCAAATTGGGTGAAAGCCATATCAGGCAATGCGGAGAACAGTGTGCTGAAGAACAAGAAACGCCATGGGGACTGGGAACTAGTGCCGCTAAGAAACCACTAACCCTGACACTGACCAGGTTTGTGGAATTCACAACTAAACAAAATGCATACCTAAAAATTTTATTCACAACCCCTCTCACTGGTAGAGCATGAGCTCTGACTCTACCTAGGGGTTAATTCTCCAACTCTGTGGGAGAAAATGGGAGAGGCACAGGCCTCTCTATCCCCCCACACAGTGTACATTACCACCCACACAATCCACTGTAGATGGATTGACTTGGGATTCAAATCTGAATAATATGCAGACACTCCTGCAAGAGTCTGCGTCTAAACTGCCCTCCCTGAAGGCAAACAAATTGTGCGCACCGTGTGCACTAGATGGAACAAAGAGTAAACTTTTTTTATCTCTTCCAACTTGCTTTCAACCAAGATCCCCCATAAGGTAATCAAGGAGGAGCTCTGAGCTTAACTTGCTAGCTACTGAGAGATTAAGCAATTAGAACTTCAGCGGTTTCACCTTATGCTGAACCTGTGCACAGGTAAGGCAATAGCCATGATCAACCCGCTCCACAAGGTGGCCAAGGACCTCACAAAGATCCCACGCACAGCAGTGTTTCACCTCCCAGACGGGAGCGTATCAAAGGTATTCCACGTCACACCAGATAGCTCACCGCCAATCTGCAATCACTGCAGCACATTTAGGCATAAGATGCATGCATGTCCCATAGGGGTGCTAATAATCTCAGACTTCTGTGACGACACCATGGACAAAGACAGTGAAGTCTACTCCAAAATAATTGAACCTAACCACGCCTTCCTATGGGGAGAGAATGGGCAGTACGTTCTCATCGACCCAGTTTCACCCAAAGTGCTAAAAATAGCACAGTAGGCTCACTTTCAGGCCGCGAATATGGCAGCATTGATCGCGGCCTCCTCCATCACCCCTGGCCAAATTCAGGATGACATGAAGGAAATTAACTGAGCCAACCAATTAGATCAAAATACTAAGGTGAAAAATTTCTCAACAATTTGACTGAAACACCACATGATACCAATCAAGTGAATTTAGCTGGATAATAAGCTTCACAATTGACAAACATGCAGAACCCAAACCTCCAAGTTTAAAATCCACAACCACAGAGAACAACCAGCACACTGAATTGGACCACCATGGGACACAAATGGAAGAGACTGACTCAAACCCACTTAATGGCAAGACCCGTTTGAAATCAGCAAGGGGTAAGGGATTGAAAAACTGCACAGTGGAACGGGTCCAATCACCCAGAGGCAATACCAGAAATGGTGCAAAGGAATAGGGCCAGACGGCCCTCCTAACCACTTCTAAGGCCGCAGGCACCTTAGTGTCCATAGGGTTGTTAAACATTGCGGGAGCCAGAGCTCAATCATAGAAAGCCAAAAAGCTGGACTTCTTGCAGAAACCACCTGTAGATATCTTGGCCATCCAAGAAACCCACTGTCTATAGGGGGAAAAGGGATCCTGGTCAACCAGTGTCTTACCATCCCAATTGGTATGGACGTCCCACTGTGGAGTGGTCATCCATAATCATAAAAATTAAAAATCATGAACTCAATCTCCTATCTACACAGCCGCACCCTGGTAGTTATGATCGCATGCCAGGATAACACCATTTTGATAGCATGCATCTACACACTGTGAACCAAAGATGAGAAAGCAATTCCTCGAGACCATCCCAACACTCGCCCCCCACCAGAACCCATTCTACTGGGCGACTTCAACTGCTGGGCTGACCCTGGCATGGACTGATGGCCTAACCCCAGGGAATACCCACTGAGGCACTTTGAATTCTGTGCAATGAAGGCATCCCTCAGCTTATATGAAACTCTCCACCCTGGGTCACCACTCCTCCCCCACATGACTCACCTCAATGTATGGAAGAAGAAAGCTCATCTTAATGAGCCGCATTAATTTCATCCTTGCCCCCAAAACCCATCACTTAACCATTTTCAACTTCTCAACCAAAAAAATATACTTCTCTGACCACTGACTTGTTTTAATGCAGCCTTCACCAACCTGCACTCTCACACAAGAATCAAACTGGAGGAAGATGCACCCAGAGAACATAAAATTGCCCGAATTATCTGAATAGGTAAAGATGAGACCACAAATACCAAATTTGTAACTCCATTCATATCAGACCCCATCGCAACCTGGGCAAATTTCAAAGTTGGATTGATAATTAAGACTTGCTATCTCACCTCACGTAAGTACACCGCTGACTCAGCCACAATCAGGTGAACCTTAGTGGAACTGGACCACCGCAAGATCAACACCCTGAAGTCTGGCTACAGCCTCAACTGGCGGCATAAATGGGCGGAAATATCTGACCACCTGAACACCCTCATCTTTGAACACCAGCACATAATCATAGTTTCAAAAAAAGGTAAGTTCATAAAAGAAGGCAAAACCTGCTCAACATAGTTTTTCCACCAATTTCACTCCTGTGGCAAACAGCCTGAACGCACACAGGTCCACAAAGGTGACAGCACCATGACAACAGACCCAGCGGAGGTCAAGGTGATAAACACCGCACTACACCAAACTATATTGTGATACTCCAATTGACCCCCAGAAAATTAGAAGTCTTATACACACCGCCAGAATACAAAGCACACCGCTGGACTAAAACCTTTTAAATCTAATTTACACAAGAGGAGATTTAAGACACAGCCGCGGTGCACAATGTAGGAAATTCCCAGGGCCTGATGGGATACCCTATGAATTCTAGAAAAAATACTTTAAACAAATCGCCTCCTTCCTCTTGGCATCAAGAAACCACCGCCTGATGGAGACACGCCTCCTACCTAGTGGCCAGTACTCCTATGTCTAGCCCTGTTTAAGAAGGGCGACAAACTGGACCTGGCCAACTGGTGCCCAATTGCACTCTCTAACTCTGATAAAAACTACTTACAAAAATTTTAGCAGCCAGTTTAGGCACAATAGCCTCCAAAGTCCTGTCACCCAATCAGTTTGGGTTCATACCAGGGCGTTCAATCTGGACCAATACAATCCGTCACCAACATATGCCAATCCAAAGCAACTAAATCCCTGGTATTCCTAGACCAGGAGAAGGCATATGACAGCGTTAGTTGGCCGTACCTGAAGGAATGCCTAATGGCCTTCAAACTCCCACCCAGAATCATAGACTGGGAAATGATCCTAACAGAGTCCCCATCCAGAGCTTTCTGCGGCCCTGGCTTTCTGACCAACAGAATCACACCGCAAAGAGGTCTCAAACAAGGGGACCCCACAGCCTGCTGCTGTATAACTTCAGCATTGATATGCTCCTTTGCGTCGCTGGCTAACGCCTCATGGGCACCACTGCACAAGGCCAAACAACAATCAAGATACTAGCCTTTGTGGATGACTGCATGGCAGGTATAGCTAACAACAATGATTCCCAGCAATTGGAACGCAGCCTGGAGGAGAATTCCATTGTGAGCAATGCATCAATCAACAAAAAGAAAACGGAAATGGTCTTTTTAGGCAGGTACACTAACAAATGGACCATGACACCTGAACCCCACAGTTTCTCACGGAGAATCATCCCAATCATCCTACCTTTTGCATCACCCCCCTCAGCCAATACTATTCGCCATCTTGGGATGTGGCTGTAAACAAGGTGTATGCCAATGAGACAATTGAGAGCAACATACTACAGCAAATGTACAATTACATCGCCTCCCTCAAGGGAAGATCCTCAGGACTAACAGGCATGTAACAGTTGCTAACTCAATCATCTTTTCAATGCTGTGGTTCCCCGCCCACACAATCTCCTTATAGCCTTCGTTTATATCCACAGTCTGTACACTAATCTAAGGATGGTTGTGGCCTGGGTCCCGGTCACCCATACAAGTGGAAACACTCGTTGTCCCATGCTTTAGTAGTGTCATTGGCCTATTAGACTTTATAGACCACACCAACTGCATATTGGCCACCTGGATAGAGGAAGTACTAGCCCCTAGAACTTCCACAACAACACTGGTCCAGAGCGGCGAGGGCCAACTTTGCACAGGCGCTCAAATTATCCAACTCCCACAACCTGTCCATCCTGATCACATACCTGGCAAACCTTACCAATGCAGTGGGCCCATATGGAACCCCTTCACTTAAAACGCCTCCTCTGCACCATTCGGCACATAGGGTGAACAGTCACTATCACAGGCACTAGTCAGGGAAGGGAAGGCCCAGAGCTTGCTTCACACTAAGGAAACTGGACAACCACCCCCAGAGGGACACACACAACATAGCCCCAACAATCACACAAATCAACTATCTGGATGTCTTAGATTTCCCCTACAATCTCATGGCACAAAATGCAATATGAAGTCTCGCACATCATCCACTCCTCCAGCCAAGGGTAAGAGTTAACAGATGGAGCTGCCTCAGAAGAACCTAAAGGACAGCGTAAAGCTCTAACTCCCTCCATGCAACATGTGCAGTGTGTGGAGGGGACGGCACTCTACACCATTGCTTGAAGCATGCCCGCCATCTTGAGCCATATGGCGTGAAGTTGTGCGTCTGCTTAAAACCCACTAAGACCAGGAGCTGTCAATTACCAGAAAACTCCTTGCACTTTAACTCAAATCCCCTGATACCACCCACACTCCACTCCTTTATAGTCGCCATTGTACTCTGGACAATCCACACTATAGCGCTAGATGCCCCAAGGGAACTTTGTCAACCATTCGTGGGACAATCAGCAAATTTCACCTACATCTATTGGAACACTTTTCAAGCCTGGCTATACAGATACATCAAGATAAAGCGACAAAGACTCGTTGAGTCATGGTTCCCAGTATGGTTTCTACATGGGGAGCCCTTCCTTCATACCTGCTCCAGAATAGGAGAAGCCCCCTGGAATAGGGCATCCAACACCCATACACCTGGCGGTACCTCTTACATGAGGGGTGCTCGTCTGCTCTGGGGTGCCTAAATCTCGCTCTACTTCACCTTCCCCCTTTCCTTTCCATATAGTTCTTTTTGGTAGTGCCCATCCCCTGGTTAGCCTACCCCAATTAGATAAGATATAATGAAAAAATATTTACAGAGGAGGGGATGAAGAATGTTTTTACCTATCCAGTATAGATTTAAACCTATTACAATTCAAGCCTGCACCAGTGTGGTAATAGGTTGCACAATGTTAAGAAACAACCCTAACTTCAATTTAATCTTTATCTCCATACTGTCAAGAGAGTGTCTGTAACTCTCTTGTTCCCAGCAAGGTAATTTGGGATGCAAACCCACTTTGCTAGGGAATTAGCCATTAAGAGGATGAGAAATGAGGCACCTCAAATGGTGCCTGTGCAAAAGGTACCCCAGGCAAGGGTGTAAAGCGCAACATATAATATCAGGTAAGTAAGAAACATCCCAGCTTGAGTGGACCCCAGAGGGGAGCAACTAATCAAGTGTAACTTGGCGATAGTAGACTTGGGTGCCTCGATCTGGAGGTGACCTAAACAGCCCAAGAAAGCACCTGGGATTTGGATAAATGGTGATTAAAGGTAGTGGCCCACATAGTTGGAGACCTCCCCAAAGAGGTCCACCACCATGTTCGCCCAAGAAACCATTGGGAAAAATGTAAAATAATGGGTAAATTTATTTTAGAAAGTTGACCAATGAGGAATGTTGGTTGCAAAAAACATATTTAAAGTGGGCTGGGGAAATTCAGGTTCTGCGGAAGTGCACCTAAGCCTTGATGCTCCATTAAACAGATGCTTCCGTCCATTTTCATAAAATATACCAAAAGTGCCTTCACTTGAGTAATTGATTGAAGCCATATTTTACCCAAACTTAAAATTTCATAACTAGAACAGGATTCGAACCCTTGCTCTCCAATTAACCATATCAAACCATCTTCATTTGTAACGTAAATCATTCATTTTAGTGCATGGGCCGAGATAAAAGGCTGGGCGTTTTGCACCCCATTAGTATCAACCTGGGCATGCTTGGCTTGCACCCAGCGTTGATCTAAGGTGTGTTTCGGGTCAGGAAGAGCCTGAAGTTTCACCTTCTGGGCCTCCTGTCACCCAGCCTTATCTTTAGCATCAGTTCCTACTATTAAATCATCCAACCATGATATTACCCTCTCCTCCTTCTTGGGCTCCACCCCCTCCTCCAGGGGCGTTTGCTAAGGAGAAGTTCTTATGTGCTGGTGGCAACTTCATAGCAGCAACGGCCAGCTTAGGCTGAGATCCTGCAGCCTCAGGGAAATGATTATGAAATGATTCAATCAGGTTTTGGGCATGTACACAATCCCATGCTGGCACCCAACTGTTCTCTGCTGCGTCAAACCCTTTCCTGTTACCAGGTACTCAAGGCGTCGCTTAACCCAGCGGGAGGCTACTATTTCCTCCACTTCCTATTCTGGTGCCCCATTCACAAGATAAGCCTCGGGAGTCACAGGAGGAGGGCCCTCAAACAATGTCAATTTGCTTTCATTAAAGATGGAGAATATCCAAAAAGTGGAGGGAAGATCTAACTGGCATGAGGCATGTCCCACCTTTCTAACTACACGGTAAGGACTAATTTCTTTGGACCCAGCTTTTTGCATGGCTGCTTGATAGGGATGTTGTGAGCATCAAGCATCACAAGATCTCCTTCCTTGTATGCTGGACCCACTTGGCGCTTTCCATTGGCATTCTCCTTATAAACCAGCATAGCCAGCTCCAAACTTGTAGACACCCCCTGATGGACCTTCTTGAGAGTCTTAGCAAAGTCCAGCACCGCTTCCACTTTGGAACCCCAGCTGGGCTCTATGTTAAAAGCAGGGTAAAGCCATGGTTAGCAAAAAAAGGTGAACAACTGATTGATGAATGCAAAGTGTTGTTGTAGCTAAACTGGGCCATGGGAAGGTGAGGAACCCAATATGAATGGTCTGCGGTGGTGTAACAACGCAGAAATTGTTCCAAGCACTGGTTCACTCGCTCAGTCTGCCCATCTGATTGGGGGTGATAGGCAGTTGAACGGCAGGGGCGAATCTGAAGAGCTTTACACAACTCTTCCCAAAAGATGGAGGTGAACTGGGGTCCCCGGTCACTAATGATTACTTGAGGAACCCCATGAAGCGCAAATACATGGGCGACGAAGAGCCTGGCCATTTCAGCAGCAGTTATGGTTGTTCTGCAAGGAATAAAGTGGGCGAACTTTGTAAAGCGATCCACCACCACCATGATTGCATCATACTCATCTGAAACGGGTAACTCCACAATGAAATCCACTGATAGGGAAGTCCAGGGCCCTTCAGCCTTTTGGACGGGTACCAGCAACCCTGCTAAAGGTTGCCAATTGGGTTTCATTTTATTGCAGATGAGGCACTCTTTACAGTACCGCCCTACCTGAACAGTCAAGCCCTTCCAATTGTAAGTGCATCATATCAACTACAAGGTCTTTTCTTTCCCAGGATGACTAACAGTGATTCCGTCATGATGGTCCTGGATGATCTTCAGGCGCAGTGGTCCCGCAGGAACCCATAGGCGCCCCTGAAACCACACCATCTCATCCTTCATGTGATAACCCCTGGATAAGTCCTCCTGATTCAGGGCGCTCTTAGCGAGAACAACAGCATATTCAGCTGATAACGGCTGAGAAAGAACTACCTTTCTAAACATAATATCTTGCAGCATTTTCCAGAGGCATGAGCGCTGGCGTATGTACCCTGGACTTAGGAAGTTGAGACAGAATTATACTCGGTGGAATCATCAACTGAGTGTTGTGAATCTCTACCTCCTTTGGATTGGGAGCCAAAGCAGGGTTGTGGCTCAAAGCATCCGCCAAACCATTCTCCTTTCCCTGGGTGAACTCATAGGAAAATGTAAATAGGGTAAGGGTCTCATGCCAACGGGTCCGACGTGGTGTTAGAACATGTGGAACATGGTAGTACAACAGGGCTCAGTGGTCTATGCATACCCAAAATGGTTGGGAGGAGCCATGTAAGTGGTGACGCCAATAAATAAGCGCCTCCACCACTGTAAATAACTCCTTGTCATATACGGCGTAATTTAACTCATGAAGAGACATTTTCCTAGAAAAATATCCCACTGGATGCTCAGACCCATCTTCACCCACCTGTAACAGGGCCGCCGCAATGGCAAAGTTGGAAGCATCTGAGGACAAAATGAACTCTTTGCAGGGTCAACATGGCGAAGGATGGATGTGGATAACAAGGTGCACTTCACCGCTTGGAAAGAATCCTCCAAAACGGGGGACCACTGAAGCACCTTGGCACCGCTGGCTTTATATAAGCGTGCTGCCACCTTGGAGAGATTGGGTGTGAACTTCTTGAGGAACGTACACGTCCCCAAAAGGCTCCTCAATTCCTTGACTGAGGTGGGGGTAGGCCACTCACGAATAGCCTTCTCCTTGTTGGGAGTTATCATATGGCCCAGGTCAAAAACGACGTTGCCCAGAAAAGTAACCTGGGACTTGAAGAATTCGCATTTAGTAATCTTGAGGGTAAGGCAAGTGGCCCTCAATCTCTCACTACTTGTCAAAGGTGTACTGCATGTGACTCCTGATCAGGGGAAAACACCATGATATCATCCATGTAGGCAACCGCACATACCCCCAACAAGTCTCCCAACGCAGCATCAATGCGGCGTTGAAAGATGGCAGGGGCATTCTTAAGCCCAAAGGGCATAACCTGGAACTGGAAAATCCCTTTTCTGGTGCAGAATGCGGTTAACCACTCCTGGCCCTTCTTTGTCTGGATTTGATTGAATGCATTGAGGCAGTCCAACTTGGAGAAAACTTTTGCCTTTTCCACATAGCGCGCAATCTGGGAATCTATAGGGATGGGATGGAGGTCAGGTACAGTCACATTGGTTAAATTTCCATAATCAACACATGGATGCAAAATTCCATCAGCCTTCTCCACAAAGAGAAGTGGGGAGCAAACAGGGGAGTTACGCTGAAAGATGGCACCTTTGGCCAACTGCTCCTTCACCCATACATCTAAAACCTCTTCCTCCCGGACAGTCAATGGGTATATGGGGGAAGATTTATGCACCAGATCCACAGTAAGTTTAGATTCACAATCAAAATCAGATCGTTCTGGTAGCGTACTAGCTGAAGCTATATCAAAAGAAGATGCCAACTCCTCCAAACAGGAAGGTAAGGAAAGTCCCACGGTGGGCTTTAGCAAAGGAGCAAGATACGGACTGGGACATTGGGCCAATGAAGTAATTTGCCTTGGGCGTTATCCTCAGAAAAAGGAATAATCAACTGGCGACCATTTGTCAAAGACAAGGATAAAGTGTTTTCTTTCAAATCAGTTTTTCCATCAAACTTCCACCACCACTCAACACCCAAAATGATGGGAAAAAAGAGCTTTCTGATAACTTGAAACTGGTCAGACAATAGATAAGAACCTACCTGGAAATCAACTGACTCCATGACATTCAGTGTGGGGATACCTTGAGAAGCCCCACCTCTAACCATACCACCTGGTGAGTAACTCAACTCAAGGTAGTCAGCAAGGTTTTGGTCAATAAAATTATTTGAGGCACCAGTATCCACCAAAATAGTTGTACTGAACTTTCCATAAGAGGATGTAAGGGTAGAAGTCAACAAGAAGTATCCATAATGGGATTTATTAAAAGCAGAAATCGACACCAACTCACCAGAAAATTCTTCCTCTGGCTTATACAAGCCATCAGGGTATGTTTTGGAATCATAGAAGGGGAAGGGATAGTTGGCCACTCTTACTACTGAGGCCACATATCCCACCACACCTTCTGCAGGTGCATATACATCTATATATTTATAAGGAAGTTCTTTTTCAACTTCCCGAGAACCCCTAATCATGGTAGGGGTCAAACGAGGGTTCTCAGGAGTAATCTGATATACCAAAATAGGGTCCTCATCCAGACCATATGAGCATATAAACGGCTCGTTCTGGGATAGATTGCTTATATTACAAAACGCATTTTTCAGCTCTAATGAACCCACACTTATTATGAGGGTTCAGTGTGCATTGTTATCCAGGGCCAACACCCCCAAGCCCAGAATAGATGCCTCAGCATGCACCTAGGAAACATGTTGGGGAGCAAAAATGATAATGTAATCATTTTTTGGTTAAATTTGGGTTTGGATCCTCCAATGTTCTCGATTTCTGCCAAGACGGGGAGGAAATCAGTGGGAAGCATCTCACGATTCAAGGAAATATCAATAGTCAAAGATGCGATAATTTATAGGGATGACCATGGGTGACATCATCGCAGCGGAATTGTCTGAAACCTTCACTTCATTCTTGGGGCTAGACCCCTGTACAGTTCTGAATTTAGATGAAGTCAAAGGATTAGAAGGATAAAATTCCCTCATTTTAAGAGGCGCGTGCAACTTTTCGGTTTCTGTAGATATGATTTGATCCAATGATGGCCGAATTACCTGGCCCCTTCTGGGTTGGGGCGGGGAAACTACCCCAAAGGGCTTCAACAAGATGATCGCAAAAAGTCTGAGACCACTAGGTATGAGAAGGAAGGGTGGACACTTCCCAATTGGTAGTTGAAAGAATAACGCCGAGACACATCAATACAAAACCAAATGAGAAAACTGTGGTGAGCACCATCATGGCAGTGACAATTGGCCAGCGCACCCAATTTAATGATATTGAAATTCCCACACGGATAATTTGTATGCTCATATATAATAAAGGGTTGGTCAACTAATGTCAAGAGAGTGTCTGTAACTCTCTTGTTCCCAGCAAGATGATGTGGGATGCAAACCCATATTGCTAGGGAACTAGCCATTAAGAGGATGAGAAATGAGGCACCTCAAATGGTGCCTGTGCAAAAGGTACCCCAGGCAAGGGTGTAAAGCGCAACATATAATACCAGGTAAGTAAGAAACATCCCAGCTTGAGTGGACCCCAGAGGGGAGCCCCTAATCAAGTGTAACTTGGCGCTAGTAGACTTGGGTGCCTTGATCTGGAGGGGACCTAAACAGCCCAAGAAAGCTCCTGGGATTTGGATAAATGGTGATTAGAGGTAGTGGCCCACATAGTTGGAGACCTCCCCTAAGAGGTCCACCGCCATGTTTGCCCAAGGAACCATTGGGAAAAACATAAAATAACGGGTAAATTTATTTAAGAAAGTCGACCAACAAGGAATGTTGGTCACAAAAAACATATTTAAAGTGGGCCGGAAAAATTCAGGTTATGAGGAAGTGCACCTAAGCCTTGATGCTCCAATAAACAGATGCTTCTATCCATTTTCGTAAAATACACCTAAAGTGCCTTCACTTGAGTAATTGATTGAAGCCGTATTTTACCCAAACTTAAAATTTTATAACTTGAATGGGATTTGAACCCTTGCTTTCCAATTAACCAAATTGAACCATCTTCGTTTGTAATGTAAATTGTTTGTTTTAGAGCCTGGGCCAAGATAAGAGGCTGGGCGTTTTGCACCCCATTAGTATCAACCTGGGCATGCTTGGTTTGCACATATCAATGATCTAAGGTGTGTTTCAGGTCAGGAAGAGCCTGAAGTTTCACCTTCTGGGCCTCCTGTCGCCCAGTCTTATCTTTAGCATCAGTTCTCACTATTAAGTCATCCAACCATGACACATACTTTATCTGTTTTAAAGCTAGCTAATGATAATAAGAGGGAGAGGTGAGGAAGTGACCATGTTTTTACAGCCTTTAAAGACTTCATACCTGTTAAAAACCAAGCCTGCACCAGAGTGATAACAGATCTCACCCCAATAGGCAACTCCATCTATTCATTTTTATTTTTATTTCTATTACTTATTCAATCTTCTTAAAAATTAATCAATAAGATGGGAGGAAAGTAAATGATGTTTTGTCCTTGACAGTATAGGTTTTGAACCTCTTCTGAATTATACTTACTCAGAATGGTAACATAGTGTACCCTGTTGGATTAATGTCAGGAGAGTGTCTATAACTCTCCAGTTCCCTAGAGGGGATGGGGAGTGATTACTTAAACACTCAGAGAACAAACCATTACCATAAAAAGGAACTAAAACTGAATTACCGAAAAAAACTTTTCTCTCTCGTTGCAAACTCTTTTGCAACCCATTTAATTCAAGTCTGAATCTAGTTTGATAATCTCATAGAGGAGATTAGTCTGCGCCCATGTCAGGGAGCAGTTGGGCAAGTAAGGTAAGAGGAGCAGGTGGGAGGCCTGCAGCCTCAAATGTTCAAAAACGCCTCAGAGAAACTGGCGGAATAGAAATTTTTTTAAAAAACTGGCGGTCACTATTTCCCCAGAAATCATCAATTGACAAGCACGATGCAACCAGTACATCAATACGCCGCACTCCCAGCCACTTTTGTCGGTGGAATATGGAGTCCACATGTTTCTGGACATCCAACAAATGGCTTTATGGGAAAAATTTTGTGGGGATGTGCACACTTTTTTCCTGACCATGGTGTATGTCGCACCTCACTCCATGTCACACAGTTGGCTGGACCTAGGTTTTAAAAACAAAGAGGCAGCAGATCAGGCTGCTGCAGTGCGCGTAGTGATTGACCTCCCCAAAGGGCAATGGGTCATCAAAACAAAATGCACTAGATGGACAAATTCAACCAAATTTTCCTCACGTTTGACTTTTTGCCTGCTATGGTAAAACGTGACATTTTGGAGCAACACCTGAAAGATGGTCTCGCCATCTACAGCGAAATACAATCTTTTAAAATGCAACGCTTTATGCTGATGCCACACCTGTGTACCGCAAACCCATTGCAGTTCTGACCCCATCCAGGGAGATTGCAAAGGACCTAACCCTGATCCCGCACTCCACTTTTATTAATATCAAAGTGCATACCACCCACCCTTTCCAGGTAACCGTGGACAGCACGCCCCCCATCTGCACCCACTGTGACGCGTTCAGCCATAAGGAACATGCATGCCCCACCAAGGAAGGCGTCACATTCCAAGAGCACCCCTCAGCGGCCATGGCCAGCGGAGAGGCGCACTACGAACCAACCATAAGCACCAAAGAGGCTTTCCTATGGGGAGCACAAGGTTGCTACCTACTGGTAAAGCCTATTTTCCCACAAGAGCGGAAGAAGGCCAAGCAGGCCTGCAGGGCCGCGGCCAAGGAAGCGGCCAAAGTCACCACCACTATCCCACACTCCCAACGCCAGGAGGACATTGAAACCTTTGCAGAAGAAGCAAATTGGGAATCCATCATCAATCAGATTTGGAAGCCCATGCCGATTGGGCCACCCAATCTGAGGATCTGATGGGGGATCAATCTCACCCAATTGTTGCAACCAAGCTCCAGTTGAGACCGACTTGGGGCCCATCCTACCTGAAAATTTTTTTGACCTGCTCAATGGTGCACTGAACTCATCTGCACCACAAAAAAATTGTCCGATGTTGGGGAAACAAAAAGTGAAGGCATAAGCCAACGCGAACCTTTCTGCTTTAAATCAACAAAACTACTGATAGCGTTGCTGCAAACACCCGTGCTGCCATGAAGGCCCATGGGGATCTAGAGGAGGCTAGTGGGCCTGGGTGCCCACCCCCTCACACCTAAGGTGCGATGGGGGAACCTTCACTTTAGGGACGTTGAATATCGCCATACTCAAGATCTCACCATCCCGGGCTAGGAAACTGAGTTTTTACAACAAAATTTACCCGTGGATATCCTGGCCATCCAGGAGTCCCACTGTCTATGAGGTTCCGAGGAGGCTTGGAAAACAATGCTCCTCCCATCCCTATCCTTTTGGTCAGAGCACTGTGGGGTGCTAATTCAGAAAAATGATTTTTTTCAAATTTTTATTGTCAGAAACCTTCCTCAATGGCCGAGTCCTTGTTGTCACTTTCTTGTGGGCTGACGTGGTACATGCTATCATCAACATTTATGCCTCAAATGGTGCACAAGAGCGTCAGGAATTTTTCTCATCAGTCAAATCCCTCCCGCTACCCCCAGAACCTTTTGTAGTTGGCGACATGAACTGTTGGCTAAACACTCCAACAGACCAGTAGCCTTCTTCCTCCCATGCCCCCCAAGGCCAAGTTGAACTTCATGTTCTAAAGGCCACCCTTGGGTTAATGGATGCGCTGCCATGGCAAGCCCCGCTGATTGAGAACATGATGTGCCCCCACATCCACAATGGCCAATTAAGGTCCATGTCCTGCTTTGACCTTATCCTTACGCCAGCGAAATTTTAACCCCCACATATCCCACTTTAAAACAACAAAAATGGAATTCTCCGACCATTGACTGGTCTTGATAACCTACCACCAACCTGTCACAGCTGCTAAGGCCCCACATTGGTGAAAAATCTTCCCCCCGAGCTCGCATTGCCAGGATTTTCCACATGGGTGGAATCAGCAATTTTGGCAAAAGAGTTTGTTGCACTATTTTGCGTGGACCCCATTTCCACATGGGCAACTTTCAAAGAAGATACCATCCGCCACTCTCGCCACCTCTCCTCCAGATGCTCATGAGCCACATCAGCTGTCATTTCGCGCGCTCTAGCAGAGTTGGCACACCTGGAGTCCAACACCCCAGCTACAGGATACAGCTCTGCATGGGGCTGGAAGTGGGCGGAGGCAGCCGTCCACTTCAACGCGCTTGAAAGGCAACACAAAAATTGAGTTTGTGTTCAGTACAGGGCCAAAAACATCACAAAAGGTAAAAAGTGCACCGCATGTTTTTTAAAAAAGATTTGCACCACGCCAGAGCGTGGCCTGCACACAGGTGTGAAGACCGGATGATTCTATTGTGGATAAACCAGCCAAAGTGGCAATCAAAACACAAAAGTATTACTCTGAGTTGTACCAATCCTATCCAATTCAGCTGGCTGAAGTGGCAGAATTTCTCGACTAATCCCACATCCGCACCATTTCCCAATACCTGGAAATAACGAATTTGATTACTCCGAACAAATTATGGACAGCCATTCATGGTGCACCAAACCAAAAATGGCCAGGCCCGGATGGCATTCCATATGAATTCTACAAGACGTACTTCAAATATATATCCCCACTACTGTTGGCCTTACTTAACCAGAGCCTTTTGGAAACGCGCCTCCTGCCAGGAGGACAAGAGGCCTTCACCGTCACACTCTTCAAGAAAGGGGACAAGCTAGATTTAGCCAACTGGCGCCCCATTTCTTAAACTAACACAGATACAAAAATTTTAACAAAAATCATGGCTAACCGTTTAGGGATTGTAGCATCTGCACTCATCTCCCCAGAACAATTCAAGTTCATACCCAGAAGCTCAATTTGGGACAACGTGCACTCTGTGGCCAACGCGTGCCAGTCCACAGCCTCTGGGGCACTTGCATTCTTGGACCAACAGAAGGCTTATGATAGAGTAAACTGGGAATACCTCAGGACCTGCCTCCATCAATTCCGCCTACCCCCTCACTTCATCAACTAGGTGATGCTGCTCACGGAATCTGCAACAATGGCAGTACGTGGCCCAGGCTTCCTAACGGAAGTAGTCCGCGCTCAAAGGGGCCTGCAACGAGGGGACCCCCTTAGCCCACTCTTATACAACTTCAGCCTTGACCCACTACTTCTAAACGTGAATGCCCAACTCACTGGGGTCCATGTCCCAGGCCAAGCCCCAGTCAAGATAATGGCGTTTGCAGATGACTGTGTGGTTGGGGTGTCTAATAATAAAGATGCACGCGCAATTGAAGCTCTCATCCTGGAGTAGACACGGGTATGTAACGCTGCACTGAACGCCCCCAAAACAGAAGTTATCCTCCTTGGTTGGTATCAAAACTGCTGGGCCCCTGCAACCAGTGCCCAGCACGGCCCATCTGCTCACACACGCGATCGCCCTCCCAGCTCACCCCACACCGCCCCACTGGTGCTCCCCTTTGTGCCACGCCCTACCATAGGGCCAGTCCGCCATCTGGGCGTGTGGGTGGAGGCAGGCGGATACGCATCAACAGTAATGGAGAGTCGTATTCTAGACAACATGACGAAGCGCATCGCCTCCCTTAGAGCCCACCCTACTTCCCTTACTGGCAAAGTCGTTTTGGCCAGCTCTATGCTCCTCTCCAAAGTCTGGTTTGGAGCCCACGCCATCCCCTTCTCCCCAAGCTTCTTCAAATCTGTGCACGCCCTGCTGTAAGGATGGCTATGATCAGGCTGCCCTCCACCAGTACGGTTAGAAGTCATGTTTGGCCCTCACCAGCATGGTGGCATGGGCCTGCTTGACTCCAGAGCCCATGCGACCAAGATCTTGGGTACCTGGATTGCGGCCGTCACCGCACCTACACTCCCCTCCCAACACTGGTCCCGCGCAGCCTGCTCCAACTTCTCCCGCGCCCGGGGCCTTACCAATCTGTTGAACCCCCACTCCCTGATGAAATACCTGGCTTCACACCCATCGGCCACAGGTCCTCACAGTACTAAAACCCACTACAAATGAATCCTCCTCTCCATGCGGAGCGCTGAGTGGAGAATTTGTATTAGCGGACATACAACCCAAAGAGGCTGCCCCTCACCTCATTTCACACAAGAGGTACATGGGCTACCCATCTATGATGGCGTGATCCCCACACGGCCCCATGTCCTATCCAGGGTGGAATACCTTGACATGATGGACATCCCTTACACCATTGAGTCCCAAAAAACTATCTGGAAATTTGCACACCATCCTCTGTTGCAGCCTCAAATCCGTTCCCATGTGTGGCGCTGCCTGAGGTGGGTGTACCGTACAGCTGAGCGCTCTAACGCTTTACACTCATCCTGCGTCATATGTGGCCAGTATGGAACGCTGTTTCACTGCCTGGAGAAGTGTCCTACCTCTAAAGTGATATGGCGCAAAGTTCAACGTCTGCTGGGCCAGAATCAAACACATCCCTTCAGTCTGTCAAGAGATATGTTTGCTTTATCAATGGCCTCCCCCTTCCACCCTCCCTCTGTGCTCTGGTGGTTGCAATCGCCATTTGGACCATCCACACGATTGTCTTGGATGCCATCGCAGGCTCCATCCCCACCCTCCCAGAAGCCGTCCACAGATTCTGGTCTCATTTGGTGGACCACTTTCAAGTGTGGATGTTTGGATACCTCCCATCGCGCCACCGACAGCTGGTATCCTCCTGGTTCCCAGTTTGGTTCATCAAATCAGACCCCTTCCTCCACACGTGTTCAATTGTGGCTACGGTCCCTTCACGCGTTCCCTCCCCTTCCCCATAAGTGGCGTTCCCACTGGCAACAAGAGATAGCATTGCTTCTCTGGGGTGCCTTCCCTATTACTAAGTGTTGTCTCAGTCAGGTCAATTTTGGAAGTGTCCATCCCATGGTTGGCCTTTCCCACAATAGTTTTAAATTTAAATTTAAAAACTGAATTACTGACGCTTATATAATTTGAGTCTCTTAAGAATTATTTAGGAAAGTCACATAGAAATTTATTTTAAATATAAATAAATAGATGTTACTATAGGAGATAACCAACGAGGATGCTGGTCAAGAAAATATGACTATAAGGGAGGCGAGCCAACGTCAATTCGCTGATGGAGTGAACCAAATCTGGCCCAATTCTATCAACTTATCATCTAATTAATATCATACATCAAGTAATCCCAAACTCGAGTTCTAGAATTTAGTTGAAAATAACCTGATTGGAAAATATTATAAATATGGTGGGACTCAAATTACAGATTAACAATCAAAAGTAACGACCTATTCTTGTTGATCAATTAACATGTACACTATAGCGCCATTGTTATAGCGCTGGATGGCGCATAACACAAACCTTAAATACAGCCTGACATACTTGGCCCATACCTATTGTTGGTCTAGGGTATGCTTCAGGTTAGGGAGAAAGACCAACTTGGTGCCTTTGGCTCTTGTACGCTCCTCCTTGTTTCTAAAGTTCCAATCCCACAATTATGGCATGGGACATAATATCACCCTCTGGCTTTTAAGACATCACCTTCATCCAGAGGCGTCAGCTAGGAAAGTATATTTGTAGCTTTAGTTTTAAGGCAGTGAAAACTATTTTAACCTTAGGCCCTTCAGCATCATGGAAAAGTTTGTGAAATGCATTTACATGGCTTGTGCATGGACGCGATTTTTTTGCAGAACCCAGCTACTTTTGCAGCGCCAAAACCTTTCCATGACACAAACTAATTAAGCCTTCTTCTTACACAATGGGAGGCTACAACCTCCTCCAATTCCCACTTGGATGCCCCATATATGAAGTATGCCTCTGTGGTCTTAGGAGGGGGCCCTCATACATGGTCAGCTAGTCTTCATGGAAAATGCAAAGATCTAATATTAATGGGAGTTCCAACTGGTAAGAGTCATGATACACTTTTCTGACAATGTGGAGGGGTCCTATTCTTTATGGCTCCTATTTTTGCATGGCTACTTGACCGGAATTTCTTGGCTTCAAGCATCACAAGATCTCCCTCATTATATGCAGGACCTACCCATCTCTTACCAACTGTGTTCTTCTTATAGATTTTCATTGCTGCATCCAAATCGCCGTTAACCTCTTAATGTACTTCCTTGACAAGCTTGGCGGATTCCACCACTGCTTCCATCTTAGAAACACGGCTTTGTTCCATGTTAAATAAGGGGTTATAATTATAATTGACAAATTAAGAAAGAACACCCAATAGAAGCATTCTGGGCGTCATTATAACTAAATATAGCAGGAGAAGGGTAAAGCCCATTCTGGCTGTTCATCTGCAGTGTAATACCGCAAGAACTGTTCTAAAAACATGTTCACTCTTTTATTCTTCCCATATAATTTGTGTTGGAAGGCAGTAAGATGGCAAGGACGAATCTGAAGATTCTTGCACAATTTTTCGCATAATACAAACATGAACTGAGAGTTCACGGTTGCTAATAATCTCCTGAGACACTATATGGGAAGAGAAAAAAGGTAAACATTTTACTTGTCCATCTGAGCTGCAGTTAATGTTATTTGACATGGAATGAAATGGGTGAGCTTTTTAAAACAGTACACCACTAACATGATAGCCTCAACCCCTAAACATGGGTAGCTACAAAATAAAATTGACTCAGAGGGGAGTCTAGGGTCCCTCTGTTTGCTGGAATGGTACCAAGCCAACGAGAGGCTGTAAATTTGGCTTCAAACTGTTTCATAATAGGCACTCTTTTGTATACCTAAAAAACCTGTGTGGAAGTCCCTTCCAGTTATAAGTAAAGAGGATAAGCTCCGAGGTTCTCAGTTTCCTAGGGTGCCATATGGCTATACCATCTTTATGTTCCTTAATTACTTCTAGGTGAAGTTCTCTTATGGGAAAATATAAGCTTCCCTGGAACCATACCATATTGTCCTATAGATAATACCCTTTTATATGCTCCCAATTAAATTTCATCTGGAGAAATATAAAGTATATTCAGTGGACAAAGTTTGAGAAAGGATGACCTTTCTATACATACCATACTTTACTAGATTCTTTATAGAAGCAAGAGCCGATATTCACGCAATTATTGAGAGTAGCTTAGATATAATCTTACCTGGAAGAACTACAAGGTCGGTGTTATGCAGCTCCACTTTCTTCGGATCAGGATCTAAAGTAGATTTATGGATCATAGCATCAGCCAACCACTCTCATTGCCTTTTGTGAATTTATAAGAGAACACAAATTGAGTAAGGGTCAAATGCCAGCGGGTTTGTTGTGGGGTCAGGACATTAGAGTTTTGGTAGTAAAGCAAAGCCACTAGTCATTAAAATAATGAAATGGCCAAGGAGAACCATGAAAACGATGGCGCCAATAGGTCAGTGCTTCCACTATTGCCAATACTCTATCATAAAATAGTATAATTTAACTTTTTGTAAGGACAAATTGCAGGAAAAATATCCTACAGGATACACAACTTCATCTTTTCCCACTTGTAACAGAGCAGCAGAAACAGCAAAGTTGGAAGCATCTTTAGCCACTATAAACCATATATCTGGATCCACATGGAGAATAACTGACATGGGTAGCCAAGTGGACTCTACAGCTTGAAAGTTATCTCCAAAAAGCAGATGACCAATGAAGGGTTTCTCTCTACTGATATTATACAAGGGTACAGCTAACCTGAAAAAATTTTGCATATACTTCTTAAGAAAGGTGCGCTTTCCTAAAACGATTCTCAATTTTTATTTGAGGATGGCGGAGGCTAGTAGCAAATAAACTTCTCTATTGTCTTGAGTGATCATATGAGCTTTTTCAAAAATGATGTTGCCCAAAAAATTAACCTGGTATCTGAAGAAATTTCACTTACTGATTTTCAGCGTCAGATTAGCTGCTCTCAAATGTTCCACCACTTGCCATAGTTGGATCTCATGAGATTCTTGATCAAAGAAGTTCCAGGATGTCGTCCATATAGGATACAGCACAAACACATAACAGCTCTCCTAAGCCGCATCAATAAAACATTAAAAATTGCAGGTACATTCTTAGTACCAAAAAATGACTCAGAACTGGAAAGTCATTTTCTGGTATGGAATGCAGTAAGCCACTCCTGCCCTTTTTTGACGCGGATCCAGTTAAAGGAGTTCATGTAATCCATCTTGGAGAAGATTTTTAGATTTCTCCGCATAATGGGCAACCCGTGCCTTTATAAGAATGAGGTACAGATTGGATATAGTGATATTTTATTGTTTTTAATAATTTACATAAGGATATAGAGTACTGTATAAATTTCCACAATAGAGAAGTGGTTACCATACTAGAAAGGTATGCAGAAGATGAGTTCTTTAGTATGTTGCTCAATAACCCAAACACCTATTATAACCTCTTCCCAGAAAGTCAAAGGGCAGAGTGGGGATCAAATGCAAGCCAGGTAAACTGTGAGTTTAAAAGTTACAATCAAGCTCATAAGTTTTAAGTAATACATTTGCAGAAGCTGCATCAAATGAAGACTATAAAACTTCTAAATAGGAATGTAAGGGAACTTCCAAATTAAGCTTCAGAAGAGGCGCAAGGCTTAGATTATGTACCTTAGGCCATTAGGGCAAGTTACTCATAATGTCTACTTAAGACAAAATTTATTCTAATTATTTTATATAGTATTTTAGGACTTACTCAAGGTATTGGTCTTCAAATTGGTTTTTATGTCAAATTTCGCCACCACTCCACTTCCAAGTTATTTTTGGTACAAAAGGTTTTTGACTGCCAAGAAGTGGTCATCTAAGTGGTACTTATTAACTTTATAAAATACTATCCCTGAACTTACAATGTGGTAAAAAGCTAAGAGGCATTTGACCTAACAATACCAACAGGTAAGTAAGCGTAACTCAAGCAGTAAGCTGGGTCTTGATCAATGAAGTTCTTTGAAGCACTGGTATCCACTAAAAAGTTGTCTTAAACGTCCCTATTGGGAAGAAAGAGTAGCAAGAAGTAATTATATTAGAAATTTTTATTCAATGCAGACAATGAATGAAATTAATTAAGTAATACGCCCAGCCTCAGGCATGGTAAAGCCATGAGGATGTGTCTTCAAATCAAAGAAGAAAGCGGGATATTTTTCACTCCTATGAATAATGAGACAGACAGCAACATTTTCTGCAGAATCATACTTATTACCATATTCTTTTAAAACTTACTTTCTACCTTATGAGTGTGGCGAATCATAATGAGGTTAGCCAAGTATCTCAGAGGTTATATGATATACAGATATTGGTTCAGGGCTAGCCCCACAAGAGCTTATAAAGTACATGTTTGTATATAGCAATTTATGTAAAAGCAGCATTTTTGGATTTCAAAAGCATTATAACTGATTTAATAGCCATCTAAAAACACTATTCATTACCATTATGACAAGACTCTCTTATACTGAGTGTTGCAATATTCTATGGAAAGGAGTAAAGGAATGGGAAAGTTATCAGATGAATTTTTTAATTAAAGTTTTAGCAAAAACCCTCGCCAACCTATGAGTTTCCCCAAGAATGAAGGCGTATACATGGAAGCTGCCTCTATAAGTAAATAGAATTGGGTTTTAAGGAAGGTATATACAGGGGGTGGTTGCAGGTGAATTATCTATGGCTAAATTACCTTGATACTTAATTAATAACTTGGATCTAGGCCCTGTCATCCCGCAAGTTCTTCTGAAGAGTGAAGATTACACTTCAAAAGTTTCCTCCCTTCTTAGAAGTGAATGGTTATTTCATAGGGCGTTATATAGAAATCTCCACCAGGGGAACAATTACAGCAAAATAACAAAACCCTCTTTGGTTGGGGCACAGGAAACTATAAAGAAGAGCACCAATAGCATGGTCAAAAGTGGCATAAAGAGCTAAATTATCTGGTTTTATTAAATGATTGAGATTCTTCAGGGAATTGATGTTCTAATGATGGCAAGCAAAAGTAGAACTTGGACCTGACCACAGCATTTTATAAATAGGACACCCAAGTGCGTCCTGTTTGACTGATAACAAAGACCTCATTAAATGGCTGGAAGGAAGATGACTCAAGTTGCCAAGCTTTCAGAAGGCGTTTCAATCATTATATCAACTTCTCGTACTTATCCATTTTTTAAACTATAAATATCCATTTAGATGCACTGGTTAATGATGACTCAGTAAGTCAGTGATACAAGGGATGAACAAAAGATGCTTATTTTTAAATTGATATAATCCTTATAAGAGATATAAGACAGTACCTTTTTTATTGAAATCATTATTTCTGAGGTGGGTTGGAGTAATTACAGCAGGCCCTAGAAAGGTCCAAAACCACCAGGTACTTTCAAGAAAGCAGGAGCCCTCCCCATGATATAAAAAAAGAAATAAAAGGCTGTGTTGGGATTTTTGTATAATTTAAACCATCTAGATGACCATGGGGTGCTAGGAAATAGTTCCCTATAGCAAAGTAAATTGGATATCAGTTGACCCTGATTTCAGCTTAACAATGTTTGGGGGATTTTAGGTAATTCGCCTGGTTCAGATCCTTTTGGGATTGATCTGGGTGAGTGCTTAAGATCTCATTGGAAAGAGTTGCTGACACAATGGGGGCATCTGATAGTTGATCACTGATTAACTATCAGGTGTACTGATTGGGATTGGTCAGGTTTCTTCAATGACCAATTGAGAATTTAATGATCAAGTTGTGTATGACAAGTAATGCCGCCTGCAAAATAGCAAATTGATCAGTTGGTTTATGACCTGCTTTAATGGTTAACAAGTTCATTACCTAAACAGGTTGCTTGCCAAATATGGTTGGTTTGATGGTATCAAGTAGAAAATGTTTGGGAAACGTTTTCTGACTCTTTCTCATTTAGGTCTCAAAAATGTCTGATGACAGAATCTTAGCCACGATGGGGAAGACCATCGCTGATGAGACGACAAAGGCTACAATGGCAACGGCTGCCATTTAATCACTGAGGTGCCAACTGAGGGTTGGGCGACGAATTCCCACTATAAAATCCCCTGAGAATTCACTTAATAAATTACATTTATTTTTAACTTTAAGTATTATCATAATATACTTTAGCAAATCTAGTATTAGCTCAAATCATCTTCAATAAAGTTATTGCAGTATGCTTAAATTGGAGACTATTCAATAGGATAAATAGTAAGGATTGAGGATCATTAGAAGAGAAGCTGAGCTGAGATGGGAATTGCTGCCAACTTCGTGTCACTAGAGGAAAGGCCATAAATGAGAATCTGAGTGTGGATCAAGTTAGGCGGATAAGGAAATCTATACCTGCTGAGGACATCTTAAGTATTTTGAGGAGGAATACTGGTCAAGCGTTGGACCCAACACTAGTGATCTATTCAACTACAAATAATAGTCTTCATACTATTATCGATTGTATCTATATATCATTAGACAATGCAAGGATTGCACAAAAATGAACCCGTGAAGTTACCATTTTAGGGGTTAATGTTTGTGAAAGAGTAGTAAAGCCCCTAGAACTCTAACAATTGGTGCTCACAACAGGTGTTGTAGTTGAGTAAGATACTAGTACCAGATGCCATATTAGAACGAGTTAAGAAAACTCTGGACAGAGTTTGCAACTGTCAACAAGAACTCTTTAAATTTTGTGGATCAATAAACATATGCTGCATTGGAGGAGATAGTTACCAAGATTGAGGAAGGAGTCAAAAATGTTGCTATTTTTGGCAATTAATTACTAAAAAAAGTAATGTCATTGAAGAAAAAGGAAGGAGATTTTGTTTGAGAAGTATTATTCATAAAAAATGGAGCATGAAGCGGATTGCATTCAATTATGGGCATTCAGTGCAGATATAGAGCAGATGATTAAGTAAGTTGAGGAGTTGAAGACTCACAAGTGTGAATGTGAGCCCTATGTGGCAACTGACGCCAAGAAAGAACTCCACAAACTCCAGTTGGGAAGGCGACTACCCCACGAAATATGCCACCTGCATTCACAGCTATTTTGGAGATAACTCCCATAATTACTCCCCAAGTTAGTCAAGTAGTCAAACCAAAAGTTGCGGCTATAGAAACTTTGGAGGAATCTAAAGCTATGCTGAATTAACCTACTTTACATCGGGATAACACCCCTGAAATTTTACATTATTTGACATGACAATGTTTGGTTACAGTGATTGCAAAAGGCTTTGCCGGTGATGAATTGCTTGGATACCAATTGTCAGAACCTAGTGTTGCCCCATCTAGAGGGGGTCAGCTGGGCATACTCCAAGGCCAAGGTGGCTATTATGAAAGAATTTGGAAGTCCTATGCACACGTCAAAGTACAAGCAAGAATTAATGGGAATTCAATTTCAGAAGGATGAATCATTAGCAAGTTTTGCTGATTATTCCTACCAAGAATTGTAGAACCTGGTTGGAGCAAAGGTGCTGTTGATTTTGATGCACAGATTGTGCTGCAAGCGGGCCTTTGGCCCTATTGAAATTTTTATTGAATGATCTCATCCATGTTTGCAATGGAGATTACCACCTTGCAGATGGTGGATCATTTAAAAATCTATGATCTACCTTTGATGCTCTAAATAGAGGTTAAACAGAATCCAGTACAAAATTTGAATCCCATCAAAGGAAATGAGGGCGCTAAGGAATCCACTAATTAAACCATGCCAGGAAATAAGGCCAAAGATTTCAAGAGGATCAATAAGAAGAAAAAACTATGCTATTTGTGTGGATGAAAAGGGTACTTTTCTGTGCACTGCAAGAAGTCTAAAGAACAGATCAATGTGGTCCAAGAAAAAGAGCCTAAACCAGCACAGGAGTCAGGAAAAGGGCCTGCGGCATATACAAGGAACAGTCTAGAGCTGCGTAAAAACCTGTTTCCCCCATTATTATTCAAGAAGGAATTGACATTAGTGATCCATTTGTCAATGATGACGCGCAGGATCAGCTATATAAAGTTGTTAATTTAGACGTGAATGCAGTAACCAGATCTAGAGCAAAGAGGATTGACCCCAAAAAAATTAAGGAAGTTGCTTGGCCATATTCGTGTTAACTGGTGGACAAGATTTGAGCTGCAGATAATATGGAAGATTGATCAAAGTCAAATTAGATGAGGAAACCTGTCAAACCCTCTTAGCGTGATAAAGGAATTGTTTCCTGATATATCAGCGCAGATAATTCACACCCCCTTGGTTTTTCATATAATGCCGCTATACACTCAGTAAATACAATATTACAATACTCTGAGTTTATAATAAGGATATACTAGTTAATTGAGTACAGGTGCAGGCAATAGTTGACAGTGGAGCGCACATCAATATTGTTTCAACCAAGCTGGTGAAGAAGATGAGGATTTCGCCCAATTTAGAACACAAGAAATAATATGAGACAGCCAGGATGAATACCACCATCTCTTGTGGAGCATATAATGCTCTACCACTTTGATTCAGATTTTTGGTGGTATCCGCCCCAGCCATAGCTTTGTCCAATCAAAATTATGATATTCTGATTGAGATGGTGTTTATACAAAAATACAGAGTTAATTGTAACTTTGAGGATAATATGCTGACCATATTGGGTCAGACTTTACCATTGGTTTATCAGAAAGCATGGGGAAGCTCCACTGACTAGGAGAACTAACTTCATCAATATGATCTACAATGACGGTATTGTCCCAATTTGTACCAATTAATTGGCCAGAAGTACAAGAAATGCCGATGGAGATCCTAGAAAATTGGGGAATTCCACTTTAGACTAATACTTGAGGACCATATTGCTGGGATCATAGATTATGGTTGACACGGGTGACATTAGAGATTCCTGAGTTGTTGTATGGGGAAGTCAGAAGCCCCTGGAAGAATTTCAGAGTAGAGTCTTAGGTGGCTCCTGGAATAATTATTCTGGCCATGGAGAAATTCGAGTTCTCCTGGCAAATTTGTGTGAAAAACTGATGAAGATTCATAAGAATCAGATTATTGTTTGTTCAGCTAATCCTGACAGCTGAATGGAGGAATTCCACGATTTTGGGACCCTCAATGAAATGTGATTACTGGAAGGGGTGACCAAAAGTATTAATTTACTGGTTGATTGAGAGCAACTCATTGATCTGACGGACAGACAGCAGGAGAAGAAGCTTGAATTATTTGATAAGTATTGTGAAGTATTTGCCCAAAATTACTTTAATTTGTTATTCACGAGAAATTTAACTTACAAGGTCCACACTGGGAAAATTTCTGATAATAATGAGACCAATTCGAAGGCTGAAGGCGGCCAAAGAGGTAGTGGAAGAAGAAATCAGTAAACTATTGAAGCATGGGCTTCTAGTTCTATTGGCGAGTCCTTGGGCAAGCCCTATCCTTATTGTGAAGAATAAGGATGGATCTGATTAGGTAGTGATCATTTATAAGAAGCTGAACAAGATATCAAAGAATGACTCGTATCTACTACCAAAAAATAGACGATGTGGTAGATTGATTGGAAGAAGTGAAGTATTCTCCGCAATGGATCTAATATCAGGATATTGGAAAATCGATTTGCCAAGAGAAGACCAAGAGAAATATGTGATTATTACCATGAAGGTGCTTTATCAACTGACAAGGATTCCCCTGGGTCTATGAAATACGCCTGCAACGTTCCAGAGGGCCAGGGATGCTATCTTAAATGACCTGAAGTCATCATGCGTCCTGGTGTACTTGGACGATATAAATGTGTTCAGTAGGACATTTACTGACCATTTACTTCACTTGGAAGAAGTTTTCAAGCGACTATCTGAAGCCAAACTGAAGATTAAGCCAAGGAAGTGCCACTTCTTCAAGAAAGAGTTGGAATATCTGGAATTAGTAATCAACTATAGTGGACTGCAGCCACAAGCCTTGAAGATTGCATCCATAGAGTGAATGGCTGTTCAAAAGGGTGTTCAAGATATCCAAGTGTTCCTTGGAATGGTCAGATACTATCAAGATTCATTCAGAATTTTGCAAGATTTTCCAAGCCCATATTCCATTTAAGGAGTAATCTGAAAGAAAGATTTTTGGGTGAAGAGGCCCAGAGTTCTTTTGATGAATTACACTGGTATTTAATAGATTCTCTGGTTTTTAAAATATGCAAATTTTAATTGAGAATTCATAATACAAACTGATGCTTCATTAATGGCGATTGGCACCATCCTGAGCCATGTGATGAACTCAGGGATGAACATTCGGTAGCATATGTGAGCTGTAGACTCTCAGCAGCTGAGAGGAATTATACTGTGACTAAGAATGAATGCCTTGCGGTCAACTACGCCAGTAAACAGTTTCAGGTGTATATCCATGGAATGCACTTCAAAGTGGTGACAGAACACTCCTTGTTGCGTTGGCTACACAATATATGAGAACTGGAAGGACAACTGGCCCAATGGGCATTAAAGCTACTGGCTTACAATTATGAGATAGTCCACCGAGTTGAAGCTTCTCATCAGAACATGGATGGCTTATCACAGTTAGCAATGGTACAAGTAGAATACCAGCAGCTGGATGAGCTATTCCAGAGAATGGTCGATGGAGAAATAGGGAATGAGCTCCAAGAAATCCAAGTTGCACTTTAAAAAGTGATGAAAAACACAGAGACCATGGATGGACAATTTTTTAAGATGATCAATGGGAAATGATTAATATTCCCAAAGCTGTCGAAATAAGCCAATATTGTTCAAGCTGCTCATAAGGTTGCCAGGCATGTAGGCCTGAGGAAGACAATCGATCATATTCACCAGTATTACTACTGGGATTCCATCAACTACAATGTAGCGGATTATCTGTCTTGTAGTGTGGAATGGCAGCTGTAAAAGCTGAACAAGAACATGAATGGATACTGATTGGTCTGCCTTGGATTTTCTTGGCATACAGTGTCCATCAATGTGATGGGACCACTGATGATGAGCACAGGGAGAGTAAAATACCTTATAGTTGCGATTTACCATCTTCCAAGATGAGTCAAGATGAAGGCCCTGTCAAAAATAGATGCTACAAGCACTGAAAAACTTATCCTAGATCAAGTAGTAAACTGACGTGGATGTCCACAGGTCTTGCTGAGCAGTAATGGAACGAATTTCACATCTCATGTGATCTCACAATTAAATGAAAATATGGGGATCAGGGGTGTTTTGTCTGTACCATACTTTCCAGAGATGAAAGGACTGGTAGAATGGAACAATGGAACGCTGGCTGTGACGCTGAGGATACTGGTCAAAGGAAGAACTTCCATGCGAGGAACATACCTTAGTTTGGTGGCATTTGCCTACAACATAAATCATCATACGGCAATGGGAAAAACGCCATTTTAGTTGCTATATGGAAGGAAGGCCGCATTGCCACCAACTTTATATTTTGTGGTGGAACCAACACTGGGGATGAGTGCCAAACAGTACCTGAAACCGATTGGAAAATATTCTGATTGAAATTCAATTGCAAGCATTTGATACAACCTTAAAGAAAAGGATCTGAGCAAAAACAACGGATGATAAGAACCAACTGACCTTAAAATATCAAATAGGCGAAAGAGTTGCCTATTGTGATAAACATGATTTTAGGAGAAGAAAAAATCTGGATGCATTCTGGTTGGTCCATTTAAGATTATTTCCAAGATGGCGATGGACGTCTATTCCATCAAGAACCTCTTGTATGGAAGGATATTAAATTTGGGTCCATGCTAAATATTTAAAGCAATGGATTGATGAAATTTATAAAAAAAGCGTTCAAGAAGGACGGTGAAAATTAATTTGGTTATGTCCTGATGATTTGGTTAAGTCTGAAAAATGGACCTCTGAACCAATTTAGATGGTTAAGCCTTAGAAAGTAAGACCTCTGAACCATAGAAGACTGGTGGGTCTAATTATACCTAGGTTATAGTTTGTGGTAATAAATAAAAAAGATGGACTTCTTTACAAAGTGAAGGTCATGTCCCATATAAAAAGAAGAAAAAATAGAAGATGGATAAATTTAAAACCTAAAGATTAAAAATGCTCAGAAAAAAGATATATTTATATAATTTTTATTGGTTATCCTTGACTTGGGGATGATTGCGCCTATGTTGCCTCTTGGGGAGGGAGGATGAATCGCAGTAGGAGTAAACATACCACCTAGATCTATGTGAGATAGGATGCTAGCAAGGATTAGACCTACTCAAAGCCAAGTTTGCTGAGCAGAGGCGAATCCCTGTGAGGATGTGACTAGGGGAAGAAAGGTAGAAATGTTGGTACAGGCCAAACGTGATACCCTGGATTGGTGAGGGAAGCAACAGAACATGAAGAGGTAGTCAGCAAATAACCCTGATAATCCTATTATGGCACTGGAGCCAGAAGATTGGTCTTATCGCTTATGACGGTCTTCATCAAAAACATTGGACATGTGCTGGCATCAAGCAATGGATACTAGGCAAGGGCTGCCAAATCATGCCCCCTATTAAAGCCATCAGGGAAAGATAACAGTGGAACGCGCCAGAAATGAGATAGTCATGCAGGGAGCAAATGTCATTTTGCAAAAGATGAATATGAGTTTCTTGTAAGCAAAAGCAGAATGAGCGATGGAAGCTGGGAGAGGTTGTAAGCTTTGTGGCACAACTTCAGAAGAACTTAGCTGGAAAAGCAAAGAGCATAGGCTGTGTCACAGAATTGACCGTGGGCTTCGTTAGTGTGCAAGGCCAACCAGTAGTTGAAAACTGGTTGTCCCTTTGTCATTTCGCCTTCATTGGAATACCAACCATTACAAGTCCATGTCCAACTCACCAATCAACCACCAACAGTTTTTCCTTTAGCCCCAAGTGTCCTTGGCGTGTGCCCTGGCAAGTTCTGCCCCTTCCTGGGCGGCTCAGGCACTTCTGCGCTGCCCCACCCTCAAAACTTTCACCAACCCATATAGGCATGCCCCAGCGAGTCCATCCCCCTTCCTGGGTGGCTATGGCAGTCCTGCGATGCACCCCACAAGGTTGGCGACCAGTCAGCGCATCCGCTGGTAGCCAACTGGCCAGGTTCCTGCTGGTTCCTCATAGGGTTGAAGCATGGGAGCAGGCAGTGTTTGCCAACCCAGGCGTGATCACCCGCGCCTATTGGGCATCTCCTGTCCCATCTTCCCCACTCTAGTTGCTCTATGCTACTTCAAATAAACAGGAAAAATGGGCAAATAAGAGATGTTTATTAGGAGGGATTGAATGACTATTTATACTACTTTCAGGGCTACTGCGCCAAAGTACTCTTTGGCCAATCAAATATCAGATAACCCATAGGCCACTTGATGCCATAACTCTATCAGATCATCTCTTCATTCATACTTTCATAGCTATTCCCTCCAGATCCGCTCATCTGATCACCAAATATTAATATTAGATCAATCCATCCTAAGCATAAGTCGCTGGTTGATTGTATATAATTTCATAATTAAGTAGAACTTTGAGTATCATTGGATGAGTCACCAGTGCTCTGAAATAGTCAGCGGAACCATTTTTGGATGATTCATAATGGATTCATTGGCTTTCTTCCAAAAGCTTTTACAACAATCTTCGGATGGCATTTCAGCAGTGAACGCTGCTTCTACCAACCTAAACTTGATTAGCTATATAATATTAATTAGTATCAAACTAGGCAATTAACTGGCATTTACGCCTAACTAACCAAAACCCCTAAATCTGATCCTATTGGAAGGTTCCATCTGGTTAAAATCCCGACATTGCCTCTACTTAACCAGAGGGTATCCTTCAGCACGATCAACCCCAATGGTGGTCCAAGACTCCCAGCGCCCCTTGAAGGAAGGCTGGTCTTAACCAGTGGATTTTACCACTCCGTAACCAAACCTCCAACTACTCAAGCAGCCCGTTAGCAAAACCCCCTATAGTGAGCACCACTGTTATAATCTTGGCTGGTATCATTAGGATCTGCCATATTGTTTGCACAGGTCAAGCCCACTGAACAACATGCAGACTATGTGGGGATCATTGGTCCTTTGGATGCACTTGAAAATATATTAAAAAATAGGAGCAATCGCCCCAACGACTCTTTATTTACTTTGATAAATACAGCGACCTTTTGCTGTTTTGATCTCTCTCTACTATTAACAACCTCCCTTCTCAATCGCCTATCTCAATTATATACAGAAGCTTTGGACAATACCGCCTTATAACTTGGACTATTCTATTCCGCCAATTCTCCTTGGTTTCAGCTTGTTATTCTTTAGCTCCCTATCGCCCTACTTTGAGGCGATCTAATTTGTATTTATTGAATGTTGACATCAGTTTATTGCCTTATCAGCTTATTTAAAGGCGATCCAATAATAACTCATTACTTACTAATATTGCCTCATCTCGAGGCACTTAGATAATTGTAACTGATATCATGTTTGGCGGATTCTTTCTAATACATCCTTACTGTTCCAGACTTAACTTCTAGTCATATTAGAATCATGACATTACCCCCTCCTTGACTGGATGATAAGGCTCCTATTACTTATATGGTTTGAGTAACTTTTCATGCTCTTGGTTAATAATCTGACTGCTTATGGGGTCCTTTATGGTATAAGCGTCAACCTCAGTTCACTCTATTACTTCAAATGGACCAATCCAAATACTGGCCAATTTGTGTTTCTGCCCAAACCCATGCTGATCATGGAAGAGAACTATATTGCCATCTTTGAACTTCGCTGCCTGCTATGACATACCTGATTGGCAGCCTGATTTTTGATATTCTTGGGTAAGCTAAAGGAATATTCTTCAGTTTGGAATTTGATCTAAGTGTTTGCAAGATTAATCAAATAGCAGTGGGGTTCCATTCCACCGGTGTCTTCTACACACAAATAAAGTAATTCTGGAAGAGCCAGGTGTCGCCTGTATAGTATTTGGAAGCAGCTCTTCCCCATGGCGGTTTAGTAACTAATATCATAGGCAAACATGGCAGTGGAAAGGAGGGAGCTCCAATCGGAAGGTCAATCTATTACTAATTTTTGTAGTATGTTCACCAAGGTCCCATTCACCAGTTCAACCATTCCATTGGACTTGGGGTGATATGGAGTCATCAGAACCCTTTGGATGCCCATAAGCTCATTTAGTTTGGGGAGGATGTGCGAGGTGATGTTGGTTCCATTATTGGTGAGAATTAACTGAGGGTAGCCGTGTCACTGAATAATACATTCCAATACAAACTTGGCCACTGTGCCGCCCCCAAATCCCATATTGCCTGCACTTCAACCCACCAGGCCAAGTGGTCAATAGCCACCATAATGTACTTGCACCAGTTAGCTCCTGTTGGCAAAGGACTGACGACATCAAGGGAAACTGTATGCCAAGCAAAATGTGGGTTTACTACCCGGTATGAAGTCTTAAGGTGGAATGGCTTCTCCACTTGGCACTGGTGGCAACTGGAAATGGGTTTAAACATCGAAGCTCATGCTTTCCCAATATTACCAAGAGAACTTACTCCCCTGTCTTGTGCACACCACCATGTCTGACTGCCTTGTGGGCGCTCATAATAATTTGTGGCTGTGCTGAGGGTCATAAAAATTCACCATAGAATTGCCAATCCACTTGTACAAATCCCCATTCCATTGGAAGGTATTTGTTCACATCTCATTCAACGCTTTGATCACCTGGTGCAGTTCTTCATCTTATTTTCTGCTGAGCATCTTATCATACATCACATCACTGAGATCCGCCATCTGTAATGGATGGGGCTCCCAAGGCCCAGCCTGCCACCAGCCCTAAACCACCACCCCCATATGTGGCCATACCAACTCCTAATGATCCTGTCCAAATGGACGGCCTTGCTGGGCATACCTTGCTAAGGTGCGGTGCACTGGCCTCTGTCGCCTTGGGCCCCTGGGCCAAGGCGCATCCCTATGGCCTCTGTCACCTCAGGGTTACCCAGCCGAGGTGCAGTCAACCAGCCTCTGTCACCTTGGGCCACTCTGGCTCCTTCCCCTCTCACCAGGGCAAGGCCACTCTCAAAAGGATCCCAGCGCATCACTTCCATTCCTCTCCTCCTCATCACACTGCCATCCGCACCCCCAATCCTGTTTTAAATAAATAAAATTAAATAAAACAAATCCAGAAAATAGCGGCCTTTATTGGAAGTAGACTCATAGTCAGAATAGAATTCCAAAATGAGGTCCAATGGGTTGACCTCACTTTGAAATACTTTTCCTAAAAAGGCTAAATGAATTGTGGGTAATGAGGGGCGCAAAGGCCTCCAGAATTGATGGCATCCAGGCAACTCGATGGAGAAATGGAGGGGAACCTCAGAACGCACAACTAATTAAATAAACAGTTTTATTTAATTTTATTCCATTATTGACCCAGATAGGAAAATCCTACTTGGAATAAGAGAATTTCAACTATCAATGCACATAAATCTCATAATTTCTAACCTTATGAGATTCATGTACAATTGTCAATCATTACACCATCATGGCAACAGTCAGCAATTGAGATAAACAGTCAGCGTTCTGATGCTTTACTCCTGGGTGGTGAAGGATCTCAAAATTATAAGCCTGCAGCTTAAAAGCCCATTGAGCCAAACGCCCTACAGGCTCTTTGAGGTTCTGCAATCAGCGTAATGATGCGTGATCTTTTATGACTTTAAACTTTACCCATGCAAGTAGACTCTAAATTGCTTATACATGTAAATCAACGCTAAGCACTCCTGCTCAGTCATGCTATAATTGCGCTCATGGCAGTCCAGACTTTGACTGCAGTACGCAACAGGATGTTCTACCTCATCATCTTTCTAAGAAAGTACCTCCCCAACAGCAGAAAGGGATGCTTCTGTCTGAATGATAAACTCCCTATCAAAGTTAAGATAGCATAACACTGGTGCACTGATCAGTGCCGTACAAAGTGTATCAAAGGTGTATTGATGACGTTCCATCCATTTGAACATTGCATTCTTTTTTAACAACTCAAGTAGAGGCCCCAAATACAGCCAAAGTTAGGGATAAAGTGCCAGTAGTAACCAAACATATCCCAAAATACCTGTATGTCAAATTTACTATTAGGTGTAGTCATTTTGTGGAAGTTCTCTACCTCGGCCAGCTGTGGTTTCAGCCCCTTAGAGTCAACCACAAACCCCAGGTATTCCAAAATATCTTTTAAGAAGGTACTTTTTTGAGGCTTATTTTTGATTTATGCCTCAGTGAGCTGGCGGATACAGCTTCTAGATGAATGAGGTGCTCCAAAAGGTTCAAGAGAAGACACTAATATCATTAACGTATACAAGGGCTCATGACAGCTTCAGGTCACCAAGAATAGTGTCCATGGCTCGTTGAAATATAGCTGGGGCATTACACAGCCCTTGAGCATATGAGTCAGTTAAAAAGGCCTTTGGATGTGATTACAGCACATTTTTTCTGTTCTGCTGCAGGTAGCTTGATTTTCCAGTAACCTGATATCAAGTCCATTGCTGAGAAGTAACAGGCAACCCAAACCGATCTAAGCCAATGTTGATCCTTGGAAAGGGGTATAAGTCCTTTTTTGTAATACTATTGAGTTTCTGGAAGTCTACTAATATGCAGTTGGTGACATCCTTCTTTTTTAAACTCAGATTGGGCGAAGCCCATGGACTCTTGGATTGTTTGAGCATCCCTTGCTCCAGCAACTTGTCAACTTCTTCAGTAACCTTATCTTACGCTACCCTCAATCATTGGATTGACTGAGACCTTGTGGGGGATGATCTGTGTCCACTTGATGGACCACCCCCAAACACCCTAAATCATTATCATTGACAGTGAAAATCTCCTTGTACTTCTGAAAGAAAGCTATTGCTTGGCCTTTTTGTTCTTCTGATAGCCCTATTAAATTAATTTGCACTATCACCATCATTATACTGGCTGGTGCCTCAACTGATAGACCAAATTCGTCTAACAAACCAAATTCATGAACCTGAAGAACCTCTTCTATTGGAGCCAAACGTAAATATGCTATTATTTGGTGTCAGCGGATTTGCATTGGTTCATTCTGGAGATTTGCTAACAAACCTTAATCTCCTCATGGCTTGGAAGTATAATCCCTGGAGCCACATGAGGCTCAAACCATGTTTGACAATAGAGCCCAATGACTTCCCCATATAGCTCAGAAGACACTTCCACCTCTAACTCAGTGTTCACTAAGACTTATTGTCCATAAGGAAAAGATATGGGTCTGCAGCTCAGAGAGGTATCCCTTGATATTCATATATCTTCTGGTGAAGGGGCTGAGTCTTGTTTTTTAGTCGATGATAGAAAACTGGCATCACCCTGTCACTATATGCAAGGTTGATGTGGCTCATGTGCACCGGATCCTTCAGCACTCCACTAGAGTTGAAGTGATCTGGTACCGCTGTCCCAAAATGGCAAGGGCCTCCTCCGTCATATCAATAACAGCCCCAAAATTTTGTAGGAAATTGGTTCCAATTAGCAAGTCATAATTTTCATTTGGTAGCACAATCACTGGAGCCACAATGACAATGGACCCAAAACGCAAAGGTAGCGCACCTTATGCTCCCTCAGAGATAGTGCTTTCTGCTCCAGCAGTCCCATACACCATTCAATGGTCCACATCAGGCTTTAACGTCAACTTCGCCATCAACTTAGTGGAAACTATGTTGACTGGAGCACCTGTATCTAATATAGCGCAAACTCTTTTTTTCACTACAAAAATATCACAGTAAATACACTCATAATGAGAAGAATATTGACTGTTTAATACATGAACATTTATGGGATCTCTCTTTTCAATAAAACTCATGATCCCCTCACCAACTTTGGGATATTCTTTTACAATGGCGTTTACCAGAAGGGCAAGGTTTACTCCTTTCTGAGTTGGTGCATCTGTGGCAGAATCCAGCTTGTCCGAGAAAGATTGATCAAGCATTTGACATGCATATGGCTTCAGTTGCTCTGAAGATCCTTTGTCCACACGGCCTTGGCTTGAGCTTGTGTCGCTACATTCACTCCTCCAACTGGCTGCTGGTATAAAATTCCGTCATTGTACTGAGGAGCTTCCTCAGGATATACTACTATTGATTCAGTGATCTTTTGGGTTGGTATTGTGGAGGTAGAGATCCCGTTTCTACTCCGCTCCATCTTTTTCCTGGTAGTACTGATCTTGGTGTACGTAGAGCACACGGCGGTTATAAAAGAATTTTTGCCAAGTGACCAGGGCGGCCGCATTCATAGCAGCTAACCCCATAAGAGACACGTCCTTGATTTCATAAGAGGTTTCAGGTTGGAAAGTTTGAGGACGTTCGGCATAACTAGGGCCAGGTCAGTAAGACGATTGTTGACATTTGGCGTAACTAGTTCCTGGTTGATGGCTAGGTGCTGACGGTTTTTGTAACCAGCCATGGGGTGATAATCAAACTGTTTAGAATAATTCAGCTGATGTTGAGGTGCAGAATTATAGTGAGGCTGAGGTTTGCTAAGAAGAACGTGAGTCAGACGAGTGTATTCTCCTGAATAAGTGGGTACAGAAGAGGTGGTAATCTTCCATCCCATATTTGGCAGTGGAAAGTTAGGGGATATGTAACGCAAAGACTTTACAATTTTGAACAGGGAAATGTCATCATCCAGAATTGGCAAAATAACATTGTAAAGCTCTCAGTATGGCTTCACTGCGGAGGTCATGGCGATGCACACGTCAGCTTCCACTAATTATCCTGCCCCAAACAGCACATGAGCTTCCATCATAAATCGATCAGCGAACTCCAGGAGAGTCTCGTTATGGTGGAATCCAATTGTTAAGAATTCCACTTTTTGCTGTGACATCTTTGAGGTGCCCCCAAACAGGTGAAACACGGTATCTTTTACATCCCTATAGGTAACAGAGCTGCTTGGGAGGTAACAGGTGACTTGATTTGCACACCCACCATCTAAGGCAGATATCAACAGTTTGGCCTTCTGTCAATCAGATGCGCCTTCCACTGCAAATTTAAAACGTTTGAAGAAGCCATAGATATTCCCATTTTGATCAAAAGGAGGTAGTTTCTCAATATTGCCCTCCTTGTCCGGTACATGGCTTTCTGGGGTACACTGAGTAATGGGTCAAGATTCAAAAGCAGTTTCTCAATGAGAAGCTGGACCAGCAGAAGTTGGGATGTCCACTTTTTAGGGGTAGTGTGGCCTTCTGCCATGGACAGCATCACCATCAATTGAGGGAATTGGCACTCTAGCTCATATTTGTATCCAGTGCTACCATTTTGGGTGTAATATCTCCGACCAGCGTCATATTCATCCTCATATGGTGCCCCCTTGTCATCCATCCTCTTCTCAGTGAGAAGACCGAGAGGCACTGGTTAATTTCTGCTCTGCACACTGCAGCCATTTGATGGTATCATCCAAAATAATAGTGAGTTACTTGAGTTGTTGTCCCAGAATTTTCATTCGGCTAACTGTGCTATCAAGCTGGTGAATGACAGAATTTCATTCTCAAAGAAGTTCATCCTGTTTTTTGAGCACTGCGTCTAAGGTGAGTTTGAGTTCCTCATACTCAGCTGGTGCAGTATTTCGTGAAGATTCCTCAGCAATGCAGGCTTTATGAGACATAGCCAGTGACTGAAGATTCAGAGTAAATAGTGGTTGATCAATAGACCCTGTAGTGAGCACCACTGTCGCAAAATTGGTCATGGACTCCACTAGTGTGCCAGCCCAACCTGTATGAAGACTGATTGGCCCTTTGACGTTTCACCTTCATTGGCATACCAACCCCTACAAGTCCATGTCTAACTCACCAATCAACCACCAACAGCTTTGCCTTTAGCCCCAAGTGTCCTTGGCGTGTGCCCTGGCAAGTCCTGCCCCTTCCTGGGCGGCTCAGGCACTTCTGCGCTGCCTCACATCTAAAACTTTCACCAACCCATATGGGCATGCCCCAGCGAGTCCATCCCCCTTCCTGGGTGGCTATGGCACTCCGCGCCACACCCCGCAAGGTTGGCGTCCAGTCAGCACATCTGCTGATAGCCAGCTGGCCAGGTTATTGCCAGTTCCTCATAGGGTTGAGGCATGGAAGCTGGAAGTTCTGGCCACTCCAGGCGTGATCACCTGCGCCTATTGGGGATCTACTGTCCCACTTTCCCCACTCTAGTTGCTCTATGCTACTTCAAACAAACAGGAAAAATGGGCAAATGAGAGATTTTTTTATTAGGAGGGAATATACGACAGTTTATACTACTTTCAGGGCTACTGCGCCCAAGTAATCTTTGGCCAATCAAATACCAAAAACCCATTGGCCACTTAATGCCATAACTCTATCAGATCGCCTCTTCAAACTTTATACTTTCATGGAAATTCTCTCCAGATCTGCTCATCTGATCACTGAATAATAATATTAGGTCAACCCATCCTCAGCATATGTCGCTGGTCAATTGTATATAATTTTATAATTAAATAGAACTTTATGTATCCTTAGCATGAGTCACCGGTGCTTACAATTAGTCAGTAAAACTATTTTTGGACGATTCATAATGGATTTATTGGCTTTTCACTGAAAACCCCCACAACAATCTTTGTATGGAGTTTTGGCAGCAAACGCAGATTCCGCCAAACCAAAACTCAATTAATTATTTATTATTAGATAGTATCAAACTAGGCAATTAGCTGGAAATTATTCCTGACTAACCAAAACCCATAATTCTGATAATATTGTAAGGATCCATCTGGTTAAAATCCTGACAGGCTGCAACGTCTCAATCCATAATGTTTTTGACATTTCGAGGAGTTCAGAGCTATGGAAAGGGCCTCAGTTACATAGGTCCTCAGTTCTGCATAGGGGAGCTTAAAGTGTTCACTGTTACCAAAGGCTAGTTTGGTTGACAGAAGCTGGCTTGTAATACTGGCCGAGTTGGAAAAGGTACTCCAGAAGCAAGTCTAATCTGGCGAGTAATGATCAATCAAGAGTGGAGGGCATTGCTTCAGGAGGTTTGATGATGATGGTAGGAGAACCTATGAATTGAGCCAAATCCAGGAGACTTTTAAAATATAACTTGTGAATTGACAACAGAGGAAGGTTTGGTTGCAAGTCGTTCAAGACAATTGCTAACCTGGTTTCATCAGGGCTGGATATCGTTTCTGGTAATTCCATGGAAGGACTGGCCATGGGTACTTGACTGAGAGTTAGAGTCCTGGGAGGACCATAGAAGATTTTCGGTGAGCAGATCAACTCATCAGCTAGAAGAGCCAAAGGTCTTTATCAGACATACTATAAAGCAGCTGTTTTTACTGGGACTCCAAATTTGACATATGAGCTGGATGAGAGGAAAGATGTCGGACTTTTATGATAGTCAACATTATGAACTCTGAAATCAATTAATTTCAAATTTTGGAGAAATTAATCTCAAAACAAATTAATAAGCTCTATAGAAGAATTGAAAATGATATTAGATAAGAGGTTGTTATGAGAAAATATTAAGGGTGAATAAAATGAGAATATAAACTTTGTGCCACAAAATGAACATTGATGGCAAGAATTTCCTGTCAAGGATGAGGAGAAATATCAGGAAATTGAGGACGCCAGACCAAGAATCCTGAATATGTCAGCGGATCATATGCCCTGAAGGGGGAAACTGGATCCCAGGATTAATATTGGCATGAGTAAATTGATTAGCCCAGTATGACAGAAGGTTGTGGGGACCGCAATTGAGTAGTTGGTAGCGATGAGGAAAAGGAAGAGAGCCACATGCCAAAGGTCATCCCAAGCAGCGTTGAGTACTGATTGACTGTACTACACTTGATCCAAAGAAGTATTCAACCTGGTGTCTGAAGCAGTATCCTCCCGTCCAAATCCTTTTCTTGCTGAAAATCTAAGAAAGAAAGGGGACGTGTTGGGATTTTTGCCCACATTTCTAGCCTTCTAGATAACCATGAATAGCTAGGGGATAATTCCCTATAGCAAAGTGAATTGGATATCAGTTAACCCCTATTTTGGGTTAACAATGTTTGGGAATTTTAGGTAATTCTCCTGGTTAAGATCCATTGGGGATCAAATCAGGTAAAGCTTAAGCTCTCGTTAGGCAGAGTTGCTGACGCAATGGGGCATCAGATAGTTGATCAATGTTTAACTATCAGGTATATATTGGGATTGGTTGGGTTTCATCACTGACCAATTGGGAATTTAAGGATCAAGTTGTGAGGCGAGTGATGCTGCCTGCAACTAGTGAATCAATCAGTTGGTTCATGACCTGCCATAAAAGGTAACAGGTCCCATTACCTAAGTAGGTTGCCTGTTAAATATGGTTGGTTCGCTGGGATCAAGTAGAAAATGTTAGTGACACATTTTCTGACAATTTCCTTTTTTAGGTCTTGAGGATGTCCAACGATGAAACCTAGCCAGGATTGAGAAGGCCATTTCTGATGATATGACAAAGGCCAATTCAATGGAAACGGCTGCCATTTTATCACTGAGGTGCCAACTGAGGGTTGGGCGACGAATTCCTACAATAAATTCCCCTGAGAATTCACTTAATAAAAACATTGAGTATAACATCAAGTATTATCATAATATTTAGCAGAATCAGCATTAGTTCTATTCGTAATCAATGAAATTATTGCTGTGTGCTTTAGTTGGAAACTCTTTAGTAGGATAAAGAGTAAGGATTGAGGATCCTTAGAAGAGAAGGTAAGCTGAGATGAGAATTTCTGCTGACTGTGTGTCACCAGAGGAAAGGCCATAAATGAGGATTTGAGTGTGGATCAAGTTAAACGGATTAGGAAATAAATCCTTACTGAGGACATCTTAAGTATCTTGAGGAGGAATACTGGTCAAGCGTTGACCCAACACTAGTGATCTATTCAACTACAGATAATAGTTTTTATACTATTATCAATTGTGTTTATAAATTATTAGACAATGAAAGGATTGCACAACATTTAACCTGTGCAGTTAACCATCCTGAGAAACTATCAATTGGTGAAGAGCCTAGGATTTTAACATTATTCAACTTCTAAAATGAATGATAACGCCATGGTGAGGAGCATAATGATCGTGAAAACAGCCAATGCACGCTGATACTGCTAAGAGATAGTCTTCCATGTAAGGGGTTGTTAGCATGGCTGGGTTATTTCTGCTTTCAAACTAGTGCAGGCTTAGTTTTACACATGTTCAAACCCAACACTAACTAGAAAAACTTGGAGTGGTATATTGATCCCAAGGTCAGCCCACCTTAAATACTTTTAGGGACCTCCTAGTACTGAAAAAGAGTCCTACATGTAAACAATCTCCTTGATCATAGTTAGACTTTGTTTTATCATCTGAAGCCATTAGAGTACTTAAAACTATCCAGTTACCTCAGAGGGGATTGAGAAACTCATTCAAGAGTTCAGAGAACAATCTAATAACATAATAAGGAATAAAACACCACTGAAGGTGCCAACATCAATATAAATTGAGATCTCTTCATAGAAATTAAAAAATTCAAATATTTTTTTAAAAATGTAAATGTAACTTGGGTTATCAATGGAGACGACCAACAAGGTTGTTTAAGGAAAAAATGACTATAAGGTAAGTGAGTACTCAGGTTCTACAGTGAAAACTTTCTATCAAAAATTGTGGGTGCCCAGAGCAGTAGGAATGGAAGTTGTGAGTTGTCTTTGGGATGTCTTGAATTAGCAAAATGGCTGGTAAGAGACGATGGCCTAGCACTTTCACTTTTTCAGGGTACAGCTTATATTCACTATCTTGGATTACAATACAAATTTTGTAACTATTAAAAGAGGTATAATTAAATATAAATTCACTAGGAAAAGATATGATAATCTTTATTTGTTAAAGCTTACAAAATTATAGGGCGAAAAGGTTTCCATTATCAGATGGGGCACTCAAGTCCTTTTTTTCAGGATCTTTAATTTTCATCCATTATAATGTCAAGCTGCAGCCACTCATTTTTCACCTTTGAGATTATTAGTCTTTCATTATGAAAAGTCATATAGATGGTGGCCTCTTGTGTCAAGAAGAAGTCTCATCTCATGATGATTCTTAATTGTCCTACATTAATTCTTGCCGCTTAAGTGCAAGGGCTCATTTGATGACAATTCATTTGATTTTGGAAGGCTTGACCCTGTAAGAGGGGGTTGAACAGTTTATTGTCCTTATTATGAAATAATTTTGGCTGTTCTTTAGTATAAAAACCGACATTTCCCCTCAAAATACTGGAAGAGGAGGACATATGGGCGCAGGAACCTAGCATGTATGCGGTTAACAAATGTGCCTTGAATGACATCAACTACGGAGTAATTTGAGACAGAATTATGCATTACGTGATAGGGTCCCAACCATGGAAATGTCCAGATTATATAGCGCCCACCAGGGTGATAATGGTATAATAAATAAGTTCTTAATATGGAACAAGGGGCTATCTGGATGTTTGGAGTTAGACTGTGTAGTCTCCCTGGTGGTAGAGATGATTCCTTGGGAGGCAAGCACTTGAAGCCTGATTATCTCATCAGCTAACACCCTCATCATAAACTGGGCAATGTAGGGAGAGGCAGAGTCTAATAAAGGCTAGATGCTACTAGGCAGTCAGGATTCTTCACCGTAGAGATCCTGAAATGGAAAGACTTTGATTACTTACTGGTAGCTGATCTGATAGGTTAATATGGCCTAGGGCAGGTAGTGATTTCATTGTAATGGGTCTGTCAGACATCTTGCGGTTAATAGAAACTAAGATGCCAATTTTAAGCTCCAATTCACCATTTTTAGAAGGTTTATATGTGCAGTGAAATGTTGGTTAGTATGAAATAGTATTCAACTCTTTGATAACTTAAGAGATAACGTTCAATTATTGTCCAAGAGCAGAACTCTGAAGCAACCATGTTGGGTGAAAAGGGAGCGAAACAAAAACAAGGCGGTAGCCTTTGTGGTAGCAGCAGGAACAAGATGTCCTTAACCCGCTTTTTGAGATGGTTAATGGCTAGGATTCTGTACCGGTGACCATGGAGGTCCATGGATAGGGGGCCTCCAACATCCATACTAACAGTGTTAAACTGTGTAGAGGGGGCAACAACTTCATGCTGGTAGCAAAGGTTCAACCAATCCTAGATTCTGCATGTCAGTTAGGCATCTAAAACTTCCTGGATAGTTCAAGCATCTTATCTCAGTAGCTTTTTGTCCTTAGCCATTTTTAGGTTTTCTTGACTATTCATGTCCCACATGAAAGTGTCTGTTTAGGATGATTTTTGTTTGCAAGGAGGATCATAGGTATATAAGCCATTTTCTTTTAGTTTTTTGCATAACATGCCATCTTGTATCTAAGAGTTTTGGGCCATCGTCAATAGCATATTTCCAATTTCTGAGCTCCAATTCCTATGGTTTTTTCCAGCAAAATAAATTGTATAAGCATTCTTACTCAGTCAAAAATACCATGGGGGTTAGCATCCTAGATAACTCATCCGCATTTTGGTGATTCATCCCTGTTTGATGCATAATAAAAAGGTGTGGCTTCAAAGGCAAAGTCCCGCCTGGAAATTTGACCAATCAATCTTTCAATAGTTAAAGTCACCTTAAGGAAGCGTGATTGGTGATGAAAAAGAAATGTTCTCCATCTAAGTATGGTCAGAAGTTCTTGACTGCAAGTAATACAGCTAAACAAACTGCTCAGTGACTCTGTAGTTCTTTCAGCTTTAGTTAGGGTCTTTCTGAAATAAAACACAGGTTGATTTTTTTTGTTCATCCAGTTGGGAGAGGATTGCCTTACGCCATGTCACTGGCGTCAGTAAATAAACAAAGAGTTGGTTAAAGTCCAGATAAAATTAACATACTAAGATTATTGTGGTCCTAAGTAGACTAAAAGCCTGTTTCTGTTCTGTGTTTCATTTGAAGGGAATGCTCTTATGCTGAAAATAGCAAAGGTTTGGCAAGCTCAATGAATCAAAGTATAAATTGCCTGTAATATCTTGCCATGGCTTAGGACAATTGTATGTTCTTAAGACTTCAGGGTGACGTCATTTCATTTTAGTGGTAACTTTGTCTAGTAAAAGCTGATTTCTTTTTTTAGTGACTTTATGCCTAAAAATCCATTTCCAGTTAAAGGATCAATCATTTAGAGGGTTTGAGATTCAAGGACGCCTCACAGAGGAGATTGTGACTTTGCAGAGGTGCTTTATTGGCCGTTGTAGGCCTTAGAGAAATCAGTAATATTGTCAATGTATACTAGGACACAAGACATCTTTAAATGGCTTAAGGAGCCCATCCATAGCTCGCTGGAAGGTAGCAGGGGCGTTACATAGCCCCTGCTGCATTTAGGTTGTTCTGAACAACCCTTTATGTGCAATAAGTGCGCACTTGACTTAATACAAGGAAGCTAGCTTAATCTATCAGTACCCACTGGCAAAATCACTTCAGAAAAATATTGGGCCCAGCAAGGAGCAAAGTGGTTAGTCAATTCGATTGAGAGTGTAGCTATCTTTCCACGTCACTGTGCTAATCTTACAAAAATCTATGACAACATGATGGCTCCTGTCCTATCTCAAAAAGCAGAAGTGGAGACGCCCAAGGACTTTGCGAGGGTACCAACAACCCTGATGTTAATAACTCCTTGAGTTCACTGGCAACATGGGCCTCTTCTAACTTCTTTTTAGGTAGGAGCGCGAGCGTATGGGTGAAGCGTCCCCCATCTATACATTGTGCACAATTACTTAATCTTTTCAAAGCCATAAATGGACGTGGAGATTAGGACAGAATATTCCTATAAGAGCTCATCAACCTTCCACCTTTGTTCTGGGGTAAGGTCTTTTCCTATGAAGGTGGTGACCAGAGCTAAAGTGGGAGGCTCTTCTAAACCAAAGTCATGTAGGCTCCCAAACTCATGGACACGACTGATATTGTTGACTGGTACTAAGCATAGGTAGGCAATTATCATATATGAGCCAATGGTATGGGCCTTCAGAGTCAGCTTAGCCAGAAATACATAAATGGAGCTAGCGTATGTAGGGTTAAGGATACCCAGGTAGGTTAAGGCTCATTTCAATGACAGATATTTAGTCCCGCGGATTTCCAAAAGTCTCCAAGGAGGTCTATTCACATTAATATAGGTGTTCACTATTGGGCTTAGCCCTAATATGGGTGAAGTCTCAACCTAAAGTTCTCTATTTATTAATATAATTTTTCAGGCTCTCCTATTATCCCCTAATTTTTTATATATAGTGCACCGCCAAACCTATTATAAGGTGAAATATCAGTATACCCAAATTACAAATGATTAATTAATCCCCTCAAATTATGGTGGAATAACAAGCTTACAAAAATTATTTGTTTCTCTAGTGATTCACTAACCTATAGGATTTAGCGCTCTCCTTTTTATATCACTTTCTATATCATGTGACAGAACAAGGTAGTACATTCTGGTCTATTCAAAGTTCCAGCAGACTATGCACTGATCAGTTTATTTATTATAATTAAAGACCTGATTTTTTTCTAGTACTTCTATAGTACTAATAATTACCTAATAAAGTTAGCCTCTTGCAACCTATATTATACTATATTAGCAATTTTACATTATCCCTTGGACCTTTGAACCAGCATTAAGCTTGTTAAGTCCACTGTATTAATATTAATTAGTCAATATTAGGCCTCTGAACCTCCCTAGATAAATTTATGTCTTAGTTCATTCTACCCTGATGACGTGAGCTTCGTTTACTTATATTTGACCAGTATTTTGGTTATCACCTGAATGGTAATGGCCCAACAAAACTAGTGCACACTGCCAGGTCCCTTCCAAGCTACACTCTCGCCCCTTAGGGCCTAGGATGATTATTTTTAGAAACTGGATTTGGACCATAGAGTGGTCTCTGTACAAAGGTGTCTCCACAATCCAATTAAGTATCTTTGCTGAGTACATGCTTTACTGGGAATGCTTTAGTTTACTGTGGATAATGCACCCAAGATTAAACTTATTTTTTTTCTGAGGTCCTATTTAACTCTATAGATTTACCTGGATATTTCAAAAATTACCTCCGTGACCAAATTGCATTCATATGCTAGTTATATGCTTTGCTGGGATATATTTTACTTTACTATTATTAATTGTTGTCACTATCTTGACAACGTTATAAAACTATTTTAATTTAACCTATTTTTTACTCGTATTTTAGCCTTAAAAATATCTCTGAACTGGTTTATAAAGTCTTTGTGGCACAGCTGACTCAATGATTGTTTCAAAAGAGTTTCTGCAGCCAGATGACTCAAAATACCAACTGCAACAGCCATTTCACTGCTCCTCGCATTATTATCACATTTTTGATTGCATCCATAGTGAGGCTAAGGATTGGTGTGTTGATATGTTCCCACCTGCAGACTCTTTCTCCTGCTAGCTTATCTACCCAATGATGAAAATAAACTGGATTATTGATGCATCTGTGTAAGCCAAACCAAACATTTTCTTTGTTCTTGTTGCATTTATCTTGGTCTGCCAAGTCCAGTCAGTCCCCTGGAGTGAATCTTACCATCAATTTTGACCCCTGGAAGTATTATTCATCAGCATATATGACCTAGCTAGAAGTTTTGCTACTTCACTCTACAACCACTAACAACTGCATTTTCTTTTCTATACAAGCTTACATCTATACTGTTTCCAATTTACCGCTTTCCTCATACTCTGGATTATACTAGCCAACTAAGTGATCCATTCTCTCCACTTAACCCTCAGTCCCTGCAGCTTACTTTGCTTGATGATCCTAAACCCTTTTGGTTTCTTTCCCTTGTCGAGAACTTGCCTGTCCATGCCAAACTGAATTCCACTAGCATGGAACTTACTAATTAACACAATAGAACAGGTAACAAAGTATATGTTAATGTTGGCTTTATATTCACCTGTGCAAAATGACTGTCACCCCTCAGTTGAGGCTTAAAGTGTTCTATTGGGGCTTCGTCCTAATATTATGAAGCCTCAATCTTGGGTTCCCTGTTTAATAATTTAATTTGCTGTGATCTTCCAATGTCCCTAATATTTATTTATATATGGTGTACCATCGATCTTATTAGTAGGTTTGAAAAATTATTATATTCTAATTATTAAGACTTAGTGAACCAATTGACTTTGATGGAATAATGAGCTTACAAATACTAATCATTTCCCTAGTGAACCATTAACTTATGGAATTTAGCGCTCTCTTTATTATTCCACTCTCTATTTCATGTGCATCAGTAGAGTATCTATAACTCTCTAGTTCCCATTGTGGTGGTGCACGGAGTACTGGACCAATGCAAGGGATCTCATCGTCAGAGTGAACATAAGGATAGCCCAGAAGAGGGAGCTTGAGCTACAGTGACATAGGGCGAGGGTGGTTAGCATGATACACATAAGTAGGGATTTTAAAACAACAAAACTTAGCTGTGACCCAAAGTGCCGTTCATAACTAAGCTTTAAACAGGGCTAGAGTGCACGGGTGCCCTGGTTTGGAGAGAACCTGGGCAGCCCAGCGGTTACCTGATGCTGTAGTAATTTTAAAACTAAAGAACTGGCTAACGTGACGTGAGACCCCCTCAAAGAGGTCTGTGCATATGTACACCCAAGGCAACATAAATGAAGCTGGAAACAAAATGGTGTATTTTTTATAGGAAAGGTAACCAACGAGAAAGGTTGGTATCAAAGGATTATCATCAAACAATATTGGATAAATCATCTATCAGAGAAAGTAGTGCTAAGCTGAGGTGCATTAATAAACGCACACTTCCATCTGATAGGGTGCTATACTTTGATATAGTCCAAAACAGAGAGTAATTGATTGAACTCAAGGCTTAATTAAGTTGGAAATTTTGTAAACAGAATGGGGTTTGAACACCTGATCACCAAGAAAATAAATTTAGTCATTGTCATTTAACAGATAACTTGTCCATTTATAACGCAAGAGCTGAAACAAGGGGCTGGGCGTTAAGCACCTCACCTGAACCAATCTAAGCATAACTGGCCTGTACCCAGCGTTGGTCCAAGGTGTGCTATAGGCCAGAAAAATCCTGAAGCTTAAACTTTTGGACCTCCTGCCGCACAGCCTTGTCCTTGCTGTTGGTGTCCTCAATAAAGTATGTAAACATGACAATGTGACAAACAAGGATAGAACATCTTGATATATTCACAGCTCCAACAGAGTATACGCTGATCAATTTACCATTGTGATTAAAGACCTGATGCTTCCATAGTACCTCTTTAGTACAAATAATTATTAATAAACTTAGCCTCTTGCAACCTATATTTTTTATATTAGTAGTTTTAAATTATTCCTTAGACCTCTGAACCAGCCTTAAGTCAGTTAAGTCCACTGTATTAATATTAAATGGCCAATAGCAGACCGCTGAACATCCCTAAATAAATTATGTCCTAGTTCATTAAACCTGCTTTTACAGATTTGGCATATCACAAAATCAGTAAATCCTTGACCTCTGGTATATTAAAAATCTTGATTGAAGTGTGAGAATTATTAGCAATGTGAGTCTAGCTCTGAAGACAGTAATATTCCAAATCAAATTGGCCGCAAAAATGGCAATAGCAATAATGTCACAGTTTAAATGACAAATGATTCACTCATCAAAGAGATGCAAACCATTAACAGTGAAACTTCAGATAAGTTTAGCTGAAAAAATGGAAATATTAGGGGGTGGAAGGCGAGTTGGTAGGGCGTATGGCTACCAACTTGAAGGTTGCAGGTTCAATTCCCGCCCTTCAAACAATGATCAGGGTACCAGCCAAAGGAAGCTATTGGTGGTTAGTAGGTATTATAAAACGAAAACTTTACCCATGATGTAACCAGAAAAATCTGAGGTCCAATCTGAAGGTGATAAAAAACTTTCTACGACAGAGTTGCCCCTGCTCAGGTTTCATGACAATACTTTCTTTCTCTATTTTGGTAATGTCCATCCCCTGGTCAGCTTGCCTTGAATAAATAAAAAATATCAATATTCATTCAGGTAACCTTCAGAAAGAACAGAATGATCTAGGTGAAGAATGGTGCACTGAAAAGGAAATCAAATGAAATAAAAAGAAAATGGTGCCATCAAACAAACCAGAAATTAAGTCCATTGATGGTAATGAAGGTTTGGACTCCACCAAAGCGCACAGGAGCCACAGAATTGATGACCTTAATACTGTGGGCTCCACACTGCCACAGTTCACAAATTCAGGAACTTGAGAAAATGAGTGCCCAAGATAGAAATCAACTAAAGAAGAGGCTGCACCGAAGTTCCTAAAGAAGGTTCAATATTTTCCCAATCCACTATTCAATTTATCAACCAAGTTATTATTTTACATTCCAATTTTTAGTATTTAGTATAAAAATACTAAGTTTTTATCTAAAATAAACAGAATATTTCACAAAATCTTAAGTTTGTCCATTATTTGGTTTTCATTTTAATCAAGTAAAATTTAGTGACTGCAAGTAGCCAGTCTTGAGTACACTACAGTTGAAGACACTCATTCTGAGAAGGACTCCTTGTAAGGTTAGGCTTGCAAGGAAAGAGGTTGAGATAAGCTCCGTTGGGTCAATGGAAGATTCCAACTTGCACAGGATTAATCTTAAAGAAGATGCACAAATGGCATGCGAGTGTCAAGTTTACAGCTCTCTCAGGAAGTTTAAGCCAAACTGGTTAGTGTCAAATCTGTGCAACAGATTACCCCTTTTGATGCCCCAATTTTCAAAATCCCTAAAGTTAAGCGAGCAGAGCCCAAGGCTGTAAGACTGGCGCTCACTACAGGGGTTACGCCAACCACACATTTGAGAAGAGATAGTTCAGGGCAAATGGAAATGCCTAGTATCAAGACCATGGAGGTATACCATGGTGAAAAAGCAGAAGGAATCCTATCCCCAAATGAAAAATAGATAATCAAGGCAATGCTGCAAGCGCTGGAAAAAGAAGCAGCTGAGTTAATGATGTACCCAGATAAGGTTCAGACACCACTCAACGGGCTCAAGTGGCTACTGCCCCAGTGTTAGGGTAAATACCAGTGACTAGTAGAGTTGAAACTAATTTTAAGATACTTGAGGAACGGGTCCAACACCTTGAAGCAAAAAATGGAATAAATGTACGAACATTGAATGAGTAGGGTGAACGTTAAGACCACCATGAGACTATTTTTAATGACATTGATCAAAAGTTGGAGGAAATTAAGGATTAATTTTAAGTAAAACCCAGCCTGTTCTAAGCTCTTCGCTAGACACCTCACATTTGGAAATTCTGGTGTTAGCTGCACAGGGAGCAAAATCTCCACATCAACGAAGGCTTTAGTAGAGGAAGTTCTAAACTTTAAACCCTCTTTCAAAACCATTTTCACTCCTGACGAGGGAACAATAGCTGGGTTTTTACAAATGTACAAAAACAGCATGGATGGCGCTAGTAGCAAGCAGAAAGCTCATCACGTCCAAGGCTTCATGAGCCACAAAGCGCAGGAGATACTCAGTTCTAGTTTACGCCCTGGTTTGACCTGGATCAAGGTCAAGGAAATCCTGTTATCAGAAATCAGTAGCGCATAGGACGTTGAGAATCTAAAGCAAGAGTTCATATTGATGAAAATGGGCAAGACGGAGACAGTCACAAACTATGCCGCTCAATACTACCTTTGAGCACAACAACTTTGGACAACAGGGACCTTAGACTTACCACCAGCAAAGACTGTCCTAATCAGTTCCTTAGAAGCACATCCATCTTTCAAGATGCACATGACGCTTGCGGTCAAAAGTTCTGGATCTCTCAAGGCCATCAAGGAAGCTTTACTCGATGTGTAAGGAACTTATAAGATTGAAAACAAACCAATAACTCAACCAACGTGCAGAGTCAAAAAAGCGGTATACGCTACACAAAATAAGAGTGACAAGCCAAAGAAAAAGAGCTTAAAACCAGTTCCACGATATAAGCTCAAGGAGTTCATGTGTCACAAATTTCACAAGCCTGGTCACTATTGGCGACTTTTCTCTAATGAAAAGCGATGTAGAAAACCCCCTTCACCAAAAGAGGAAACCCCTGGAACCATAAATTGGGTGAATCTACACGTGGAAGGAGAGGACTATAACCAAGATGAAGACTTGATGGATGCAAGTTACCATGTCTTAGGAGCCCCCAGTACTGTATCTGTACCTGCACAATTACAAGTATATGGATCTACAAATGATCATGTTGAAATCTACATACTTAGCTCAAGCAATGAAGCCTGCTCAAGTAGTTGATAGTCTAGAGGAAGGCAAACAACTTGTACTGGACACCTTTAAGAATACTGAGAAGACTACTACGCTGCACGCTGAATTAACGTCCAATACACCCAAGCAATTAGAGGAATTTGAAAAGTCAGCTGATGATGTGCTGTCAACTGAAAATCCATTTGGGAAGAGTGTAACCAAAGTGGAAGTCGTGATATAGCGTCTACGTGCTCTGGCAGTCCTTGATACTGGTGACCCCGTCAGAATCATGTCCTTTAAATTGATGAAGAAGCTGAAATTCATGCTAGACATTGACTACCATGTGAGATATCAGACAGCAGGACCTGACACCAAGCGTGCGTTAGGGGCTTACTCTGCCTTACCCCTGCGCTTTGGACGTATAGAACTCACTGTCCCTGCCATGGTTTTGGGCAATGACCACTACGACTTCCTTATTGGAACACAGTTTTTATTGGAGTTTGGAGCAAAGATTGACTTTGTTAGCAGAACTGTGAGTCTGCTAAACTACCAAATGTCCTTTGTGTTTAAGGATAAAGACCTGAAATCAAGGAAGCAGTGAACATGTCTTGTCAAAACTGAGCAATCAATTTACCTAATGCACTACATACTTCGCAAAAAAGGTGTGAAGTAACTACCTGCTTCAGTGTGAGCAGAAGATGGGCTACCCTTGAGTGCCAATGAGTAATGGATATACAACCAGGAGAAGAAAGAGGTATGCATACCGCCAAAAGTGTGAAGATCCCCCAGAACACTGTACTTAAAATATACATCTTAGAAGAATTATGTGAACAGGAGCTGCGAGTGCTTCCTGGATTTTTGACTCTATTCATGATGGTGTAGTGATTATCCTCATGGGGAACATCACCACTCAACCTATCCGAATTGAGAAAGGACAAATTGTGGTGTATGCAAAACTAACCAATTGTGATAACATCGATTAAGTACATGCTGTTGGAGAATTAGACTTATTGGGACTTGCTGAAGTGACAGAGGAAGAACGGAAAAAGCTGGATGATCTACTGGAAGAGTTTGAAGATACTTGCAGCCAAGGACCAAAATACTATGGTCTGTGTAAAAGAGAGGTACACCGTTCGATACAGGGCTAGCTATACCTTTCAAACAAAGCCATACTGCCAATCAAAAATGTAAGAGGAGGTTATCGCTAAGGAGCTTCAACAACTTATAGACACTGGCTTGTTGAGGTCCTCAAAGAGTCCATGATCATCACCACTCCTATTAGCGCACAAGAAAGATGACTTGCACAGGGTAGTTATGGACTACCATTGCTTGAATGAAATTACAAAAAATGATTCTTAACTTTAACAAAGAATTGACAATGCTTTGAAACGGTTGGGCGGTTCAAAGTTTTTTTTTAAATGGACCTGGTTGGTGGGTACTGGCATATGGAACCGTTTTCCAATGACAGGAAAGATACACTTTGATCAGCAGCCAAGGCTTGTTTGAACTAGCCAGGATGCTACAAGGGCTGTGTAATGCCCCGGCAACCTTTCAACGCGCCATGGACCAAATATCAGGAAAAGTGGAGATGCCGAGTGTTCTAATCTATCTGGACAATATAACTGTATTTAGTAGAACTTTTAGAGAGATTATCAAGCAACTTGAGATGTGTTCATGCAGTTGGAAGAAATTAAATCTTAAACTGAAATGGAGTAAGTGCACCTTCCACAAGAAGCAACTCAAGCTCTTGAGACATGAGATCAGTGCACAGGGGATTCGACCTCAATAATGAAAGGTGAAGGCATTAACCAAAATGGAGCGTACAAAAAGTATGATGGATGTCCAGGTGTTCCTGGGCATGTTCAGCTACTACAGACTGTTCATCCTCCGGTTTGCAGATCTGGTTACTCCCCTAATGTACCTACTGAACAAGGACTCTAATTTTGAGTGGGGACTATAGAAAGACCAAGTTTTGAGGATATGAAGAAGAAGTTGGTAGAGGCACCGATCCTAACATACCTGGACTTCAACAAGACCTTCTACCTATACATCAATGCCAGCAACATAGGACTCAGTGCTATACTAGCCAACTAGATGAGGAGGGGACGACCATCCCATTGAATACTATTCAAAAGTCTTTACTAAAGAGGAATGAAACTACACGTTACAGAGCACAAATGTCTTGCAATGATTAGAGCAGTGAAGCATTTCCGGCCATACCTATATAGAGTTCACTTCAAAGCCATAATGGACCATGTATCCGTATGCTGGCTCAGGAACATAAAGATCCTGATGTGAGACTATCCAGATGTGCTTTTCAGCTTCAAGGATATGACTTTAAAATATACACAAGGCCAGAAGCAACCACCTAAACACAGATGGATTCTCAAGATTTCCTGTGTTCCATTTTCGTGTGCATGAAAGCAATTGACTTTATGGCCTAATTGGATTTCTCAAAGAGGAATGGGAAGAAGAAACTAAAGAAGTTAAGTCAGTTTTAAGAAGATGTTCAAGGGACACGCAAAGATTAGATGGAAAACCCCAGAAGTGTATTAAGGGTAAATGGTTTTCATATGTGCGACCTAGCGATTTAATGGATGTAGTGATGGAGGCACACAAACACATGGGACACGGAAGATTTCAGAAGACCCAAGCTTATCTCAAGAACCAGTTCTATTGGGAGGCTATGGCTGAAGAGGTGCACCAAGCCTTGGAGATGTGTGTATCATGTGCAAGCTTTAGGTTGTTGGAAAAGAAGTTAGAGTTTATACCAAATTACCATCTGCGTCTTTTCACAATGTATCTATCGATGTGGCAGGACCACTACCAACTGCCTCAAGTGGTAACAAGTTTGTTATAGTAGCAATTGACCACTTTATAGAGTTTATTTATGCAGCGGCAATCAAGACATGCACAACAGGGACCACCGCCAAATTCCATTACAACCAGATTATTGCAAGACATGGTTGTCCCCAGATCTTAATATCAGATAATGGGAAGAACTTCATCTCTGAAGTAGTGAGGAAACTTGTGGACTTGGTAGGGGTTAAACAGATGTCCACTACCCCCTATAGACCATCATCAAAAAGAAGTGTGGAACAATTAAATGGTACAATAGCCAGGATCCTTGGGAAGATAGCATTTAACTACAAGTCAAAGTGGGATATCCTCTTACCATCCGCACTATTTGCTTACAGACTTAGCCACCACAGGGTCATTGGGATGTCTCCTTTCAAGGCACTCTACTGGAGAGAAGTCGCCTTACCTACCCTGTTGGTGCCATTAATTGCCGTGGATTGCAAGAACTTACCCCCTGGGGACTATCAGCAAGAGTTGGCTGATGAGCTCATATGCATACAACTGGAAGCAGGAAAACACATTGAGCATAGTATTCCAAAAGGGCAGAATTACAGTCAGAGATGTGCCAAACTGCCAGAACTTGGAGTCAATGATAAAGTATTGTTTTACCACATCTGCAGAAGCCAACCTGAGAAGCTTCAAGCCATTTGGCCTGGACCATTGACTGTACTGGCATAGAGGGGCCATGAATACTCCATATGAGATGATGCCACCAACATTGTGTTCAACAGAGTCTATGCGAGACACCTCACATCCTACCCTCAGTCTCATCTTGGAAGGGGCGGTGTCACGGATTTGGAACACTGTGTAATCAGTAAATTCTCAACCTCTGGTAGATTTGAGGAAATTCCGATTGAAGCGCGAGATTTTTTAACATGAAGTGAGTCTAGCTCATAAAATGTTAATATTATAAATCAGATTTGCCGTAAATTATTGATAGCAATAATGTTGCAGTCAAAATGAAAAATGATTCACTCATCAAAGAGATGCAAACCAATACAGTGAAACTTCAGATGAGTTTAGCTCTGAAAATGGAAATATTTGTTCAGGAAACTTCAAGAAGAAACAGAACGATTTAGGTGCAGAATGGTGCATCAAAAAGGAAATCAAACGAAAAGAAAAGAAAAATGGTGCTATCAAACAAACAAGAAATTAATTCCAAAGGTGTAATGAAGGTTTGGACTCCACCAAAGCGCACAGGAGCCACAGAATTGATGACCTTAATACTGTGGGCTCCACACTGCCACAGTTCACAAATTCAGGAACTTGAGAAAATGAGTGCCCAAGATAGAAATCAACTAAAGAAGAGGCTGCACCGAAGTTCCTAAAGAAGGTTCAATATTTTCCCAATCCACTATTCAATTTATCAACCAAGTTATTATTTTACATCCCAATTTTTTAGTATTTAGTATAAAAATACTAAGTTTCTATCTAAAATAAACAGAATATTTCACAAAATCTTAAGTTTGTCCATTATTTGGTTTTCATTTTAACCAAGTAAAAAGTAGTGACTGCAAGTAACCAGTCTTGAGTGCACTACAGTTGAAGACACTCATTTTGAGAAGGACTCCTTGTAAGGTTAGGCTTGCAAGGAAAGAGGTTGAGATAAGCTCCGTTGAGTCAATGGAAGATTCCAACTTGCACAGGATTAATCTTAAAGAAGATGCACAAATGGCATGCGAGTGTCAAGTTTACAGCTCTCTCAGGAAGTTTAAGCCAAACTGGTTAGTGTCAAATCTGTGCAACAGATTACCCCTTTTGATGCCCCAATTTTCAAAATCCCCAGAGTTAAGCGAGCAGAACCCAAGGCGGCGAGACCTTCTAACATGAGCTTTAATTTACTTACACCTGACCAGTATTCAGGCTATCACCTGGTTGGTGATGTCCCAACATTCACTATAATATGTGACCCTGAGAGATTACCTTAGGCTCTGGCGAATATAAAGGCATCCTTTCAGACCCATCCACTTTTTGAGGGGTTTGTTTCATGCTGAAACCTCAAACGTTGTAGTTGAGTTATACAACCACTTTTTAGTTTCCAATAAGCAGTCTGAGTCTTTACGCACTCCTTGCTGTCCTTGACTTTCTCAAACACCAAGGGAATTTGGGTGACAAACAAGTATATAACTTTTCCACATACTGATATGTGGCATTTCATTCTTTTAAAATTGGGTGCCAGAAGTAACTCATAGCTAGGTTATCCGGAGCTATGATCAAGGCATCAAATAAAATAGTCCTTAACTGGAGGGAAAGTATGGAGTTGGCTCCCTTGGACTGGGTGAATTGAGGTCCAGTGGTGCAATATTCAATGTAATGGGGAGGGTTTGGCGCAATCTTAATCTTATATTAGTTTAAATGAGATTAAATTCACTGGAGAACTATATTTATTATGGCGAGTATGAGAATTTTATGATCTTTGACACGAGTGACCACAGTATTGAATTAGGGTGGTAGGGTGAGAAACATTGGTAACTAGTCAAATGAATAAGCATAATCAAGAATTCTTATTATTGGTATTCCTCAAATTTATGGTTTCAGATTCTTTAAAGTGACCTCTTTGGGGCTTTCAGACTTAATAGCGCCATAATGCGATCAAGTGTCAGAACAAAGAGCCTCTACCTTCATGCTGACCTCTCTTTTACTGACATTTAGCATTCCGCCTCTTATGACCAGCATTTATAGCACTCCTCTTTAGTATGTCAGTGGCCTTTATAGTAGGATCGATTGGGCACGCCTTTATCTTTGGCCTCCAGCACATACACTATAGATTTAAATGTGGCTAGAACCATGGTGAAGTAGATGTTCAAAGTGGATGTGGGATTTTATTGAATGCCTCTTTGATGTCAATGATGCTAGTAAAGGTTAGCTTAAGTCTTATCATGTGAAGATGAACATTGGGCCCAGATTCAAGTGCAGAATGTATAGCAGTTTAAGCATCAACTAAGTAGACTTTATAAGTAGTAATAGCAGTTCCGCACTAGCATTAAAGAGACGTGAAGAGCAGAATGGTTTTCCCCTTTGTTGCGGTAATTGCCATGAAGACTTTTCTGAGTTGAGAGGGTCTGATCAGAGCGAAATTCCATTACAAGAGCGGTTTTGACCTGGGTCCAGGTCTGGCATTCATGAAGGTGGGGGTCATAATTTTAAGAGCTTCCCCACATATAAAGAAATATATATGTTTGCTTTTTGCCAATTAGTGGCCTCTTCTATAGCGCTTTTATAAGCGTTTAAAATAACGAAATACTTTCTTGGCCTGGAACAAATCAAACTTTGAAGCTAGGATTGGAAGCTGATCCAACTGATGAGGAGAGGGCATGGATGCCAGCTTCGATGATTTGGCTAGGCTCATGGACATTGACTCAGCATATGCGTGGAAAGCCTAGTGTACCATTGATCTTTTAACCTTCTTAAGTCATCATGCATCTTGTCCCAGCATTGATTGGGTGCACTGGCGTCAGCCTTCTGATTAATTAGATTTCAAGTTTAGAAATTCATGCTCACAGAAACTGACACATGTTTATAAATTTTCATATTTCTGTCCCATCTCATCAAATATTATTCAGTAAATTTCATGAACCCCTGCATTTTTCTATTTCACAAAATCGAGTGCACCTAATGTGACAGTAAGATTGATGGGCTCCCATCAGGGTGAACTTCAGACCCTTAAGTGATGCTTTTAATTTTGTTTCTTAAGGTCCTCCAACTTTTTGAGCATCTCACCATGCATGGGGTCCTTGGAGCATGCAGATGGGAGAACTGATGACTCAGGTGTCCATGGGGTTCTATGGAGTCTAGTCATCTCTCAGCCCGATTAGGACCTTAGGGGCTTTTGGGGCCTTCAGGTCTCCATGGCCCTTAGGTGATGGTGTCACTTCAGGGCTGAAGCTGATTGAACAGGGCTTTTACAAGACTTAATCGTTGCAGCAAGATGAATTCCATAGTTTGGGTATGATGGCAGCCTCTGAAGTGGCATTGCAAATGCACTTTTGTACTTAAGAAACCACATCCTAAAGTCGCTGAGTAAGGTGGGTATCCATATATCCAGAGATCTAGGAGTCCATCAGAGCGATTTGGCCTCAGGCATCATTGATGAGGCAACGGTTTTACTGAATAGCTTCCAAATTGTCATTAACATAAGCAGATAACAGTTATTAAAAATCAATTAACTTAGAGTTTGGGCTATGTACTAATCCAGCTGACGTAACATTTCTTGATGATGTAACCCCACCAATTGGAGGATAAGATGTAGGGCTGGTTGTACAAACTGCTGGAGGTAGTGTTCTGCTCAACCAACTAACTCATTACTAGTTAAAGCATGGAGCTGTAAAGTCTTTACATGTAGGAGGGGACAGAAGAAGCTCATGAATGACTAAAGTAGGTCTTAGCGGAATAGATCACATCAAGATCCTGCTGGTTGGTATCAGATAGGCTGTCAGTTTAGAGGTATAAATGACTGGGGTTTATGATAAGAATGTTGAACTCAAATGTAGCCCAGAATTCTATGCTCTCAGGTAGAATTAGTCATACCTCAAATTGTGAAGTATTAACTCATCAAATAATTCTCCTCTTCCCATTGATGGTAGGGGATTTGTTATTAACATTATTTTCATGTTTTTACTCGACGTTTTAATAGTTAAGTCTCAGAGCGCCTCTGTAGTGAGCACCAGGTTTTGGGTTTTTACCAAGGAAAAACTGAATATTAAACTTTGCGGTTTCCCAGAGAAGTAGAAACAGAAGTTGTGAGTTGCCTTCAGGATGACTTGACAGATTTAAGTGTATGTAAAGAAACAATGGCGTAGCAATTTTTTTCAAGATTCCAGTTTATATGCACTATCCTGGGTTACAATACTAATTATAATATCTATGCAAAGAGGTAGAATTAAATATGAATTTTCTAACAAAAATATACAATAATCTTTATTTGTTAAAGCTTTCATATCTATAGGGCGACTAGGTGTCCTGTGATGTAATGGCGCTCAAGTTCTCTTTGCTCAGGATCTTTGCTTCTCATCCAGCATGAGGGTCAAGCTGAAGCCGATTCCTTTGATCAGCTTTAGTATTGTTGGCCTTCCATTGTATGAGAGCATTCAAATGGCAGCCTCTGGTGTCAAGATGGAGTTCATCTTTTGATGATTCCCAAATCTCCTTCATCAATCCTTTTTTACTTTAAGGTAAGGGCTTATTTGATGACAATCCATTTATTTCATAAAGCTTGACCCCAGAGGAGTATGGCCAAATTGTTTTATTAGTCTAGTATTCTATAATTTTATCTGTTTTTAGTATGAATGCTGACATGGGCCAACGTCAATTTTCTGAGGACTGAGCCAAATCTGGACAATTGTATAAAGTGACCAATGCAATATATATCATACCTCAAGTAAGCCCAAACTCAAGTTTAAATTTTAGTTAATATGACTGGGAAATAGTTAAAATTATAATGGGGCTTATATTACCAATTAACAATTAATTGTAAAAACTATATCCAATAGTTAGAAACTTGTACACTTAAGCGCCATTGTTGTAATGCAAGCTGGCCATCACACAAACCCTAGATCTAACCTGAGTATACTTGGCCCTTAACCATCGTTGGTCTAGGGTATGCTTCAGGTCATAAAGGGCGGTTAACTTGATGCCTTTGGCTCTGATACACTCCTCCTTGTTTCTGAAATACATTATCACAATTATGTCATGGGAAATGATACCTAAAAACCCTTTCATAGCAAATCCATTAATTAATTGGAAATAATTAAATCACCACTAGAAGCCTAAACATTTTTAATTAAAATATTCATACCTGCCCATAGAATATATACTTCAGCTAGTTTTTTATATGGTTTCTTAGTAGGTGCCTTTAAACTGAATATCACCATATTAAATTTCAAATTCCTATAATATGTGTTTAGAAGATATGAACAAGATTAAGTATTACTTATTTAAACGATTTTATTTTCTCTTAGATATATATTGAATATATAAGCCCTACCTATTTGAGAACCTAACGCTTAAGATTTATATACATACCAAGTTTTGTGTATGTGAACTTTACTTTGACAAACAACATAATATGATCTCCAAATTTTAACAGTTTATGGTAAACATCTACATTAATAATCTGATACCATATATAAAAGCGTAGAACCTATAAGTAGTTTCTTAGTAGGTACCTATAAACTAAAAAGTTCTTCCATTCTAAATTTTAATTTCTAAGCTCATGGGGCTTAATTATATGATAAGAATTAACTTAATTATAATAAAAATGCTTTATAATTTAATTCAGTTAAAAATGAGTTTAAAGTATTCCTTGCCTAATTAATATTCCTATACTTAAACTGCATATACATAGCAAATTTTATAGATGTAGGTCTTTAAAAATAATAATTGAATACAACTCTATATTTAAATCAGATTATTGTAGAATGTATCAAATAAAAATTAAATTAATTTTTATAATAGAAAAAATACCTATTGTTAAATGGTTTTTCTAGTAGAATAAAAAGTTTAATACTGAACTTCCATGCTAAGTTTTGAATTTCTAGATTTTATAGTAAATAAATAATCTGTAAAAAACTAAAATTTATACTTAGAAATATATATATTATTGGTTTTTTTAATTTTTAGTTATGAATTGTTAGTTTTAAAAACCCTTACCTACTTGAGAACATAGCACGCAAGGCACATAAATAGCAAGTTTTGCACAAATTAATAATTTAAAATTTAAAAAAATTAATATGTGACTTCTACAATTAATTTTAATTTGGGATTTATACTACTAAATTTGAATCTAAGAAAAAACTCTTATGTACTTACTGTTTCAACACCCAAACTGTACATACATATCAATTTTATAAATGAAGATAGCTGTTTTTATGGGACCATCTAGTACTAAAATAAAGATAGCTGTTTTTATATAGTTTTTTATATGATTCTAAAATTTTAAGTTATTTATATGAGAAATTTATTAAGGAAAAATTTAAACTAAATTTTAAAAAGAAACTTAATATTAATTGGTTTAACTGAACTAAAATTTTTTGGCAGGACCCCATGCCAAATTCCATATTCCTAGCTTTTGTGGTTTAATAAAAAACTAGATTAATAATCTTTTATAACTTATATGTATTTTGCAATTCTTATTGCAAAAAATAAAAAATAAATTAATTCCTTCTGCACTTGATATAAAACCACCCAAGCTGCACATACATAAAAGCTTAGATAAATTTAGGTTTTTGGCTATAAAATACTTTCTTAAAATAAAATTTTTCAAATTTTATTTTTCTCTTTTTTATTAAAAATTTAACATAAAATCAACCTGCTTTTTCACATACTAAAAATTACTAAAAATTAATTTTTTCATATTAAAACCACAGTTTTTGAGAAAAAACTACATGTCAAATTGCAAATAATTCTCTTTTTATCTTAAGAGACCTTAATTAATAGCTTTTTATATAAGTTATATTATAGATATAGAATATCATGTTGTAGAACTAGGATTTATGCTGGATTCCAAGGTGGGCTGCCAGTGGAACATAGTAGATTATTTAAATTCTCAAGTTTTTCAATCTGGCAGTTGTCATCAGTCATCCTGGGTGGTTTATTGAGGTAAAATCCTACAAAAATGTACTTTATTATTTTAAATTTAAATGCAAAGGAGACATAAACTCTATAATCTGATGATTTATTGTGGAAATTAATGGGGGTTTTATATGAGTTTTTAGGGTGTTTCAGAACCTTATATGTTCTAGTATAAATGGCTTAACTCAAAATAAAAATGAATAATCATTGAATGGTGAAATACTGATTCATAAATATTGACAAATCATTAGGCCATTTAGTACTACCTCAATTCAATTTTATAAAATCATAGTTTGAGACGATTGCTGTTGATGGTAGACTGGTATGGTACTCCGTTGACATCTTTGGTATGTAGTTCTTATAATGGAATACTTTGGTAACTCTAATAGGCCCTTTAAAGTGTGGTTTGTCTTCTTGAAACAGGACTTTAATCCAGGATAGGAGGATGAGGTCACCCACTGTAAAGACATGGAGGGTCTTTGAGACAGTTGTCATTATTGGTCTACATTTTGCACATATGAATCTATACCATTTTCTCTGGGTCAGATTGTTTAAGTCATTGAATTAACAGAAGTTGACAGCTGAGTTGCTTAACCAGCAGGTTAGGTTGCAAATTTTATTCAAACAGTAATTCTTGCAGTATATACTTTGTATTACTGAACATCTTAGTTTGGTATGCCCAGAGGATGGCGGGTAAGCATTTGGGCCATTTGTTAGAGTTTTTGGTGACACTTTATTCTAATACATTTATCAACTTTATTTATATGTTTAGTCAAAATGTTACACTGAGGTTTTTATACTGTCATGACGGAGAACCAGGTGTGTACCTGAGCCATCATTCCCTCAATCAAATTATTAATGAATGTGATCCCTATTCAGTCAGAATAAAGTGGGGCTTTTTATAAATAGTAATATCTCTTTTTATAGAAACTTGGGCTGCAGTAACTGCATCAGTCTGGAAAACTGCCTTGACAAACAGGTCAGCAGCCGATTTATTAGTGCCTATTAAGGTATACTTTGACCAGTTAGTTAAGACTCTTAGGGACCCATAAAGTTTAAGCCCTACATCTCAGAAAAGTCTAGATGCTGTAATAAGGTTCAGGGATTTTGGGCAACTGGCAACTTAGCAAAGCTTTGGAGGCATGGCTTGTGGCAACGTAATTATTGAATTGGTATAAGCGTTTGGCCACCAGTATATGTATAAAAGTCTCACACCAGGTGGCTATACTCACAAATTGTCCGGCATCATTATGGGCCTCTTTTATCTACTTTGCGCATTGATTACTTTGAGCCACATGAGTGAGTGACCCTCTGGAGAACACATACAGGTGACTTTTAAAGATTAGGAATTTTGAGCAGCGTTTTTTATATAAAGGTATGTCCTGGATATTATTTGGCATTTTTAAAAGCTTCGAGGAATTCCATATTTGTAGGAGCTCCCTCTTATGATTAATCTCCCACAAGTGGAAGATTGCTGGTCCTTCTGGATTGATGTGAATTCACAATAGCCTATATGCCACTGCGTTGAGCTACCCAGGAGAATCATAGATTCTAAGTCAAACTTCATTTTCCATAACGCTAGCATATTTAATGTCCATTCAAAATGGTTTTATTCAGCAGAAAGGTCACCACCAAATTGTCTGTAATATGGTGACTCGCCAGTCCAACAGGTACTACCATATTTTGTAAAGGACAAACTAACCGCCAGAACGTTTTTCTCATATGAAGTAGTTTTATTCCAATGGAGAAAATTCCTGAAACTTAATTTGACAGTTAGGTACTTTGTACCTCTTAGCTGGGTGAGCACAGCCTTATCACCTAATTACCGGCATCTTTGAACACCAAAACTCATCTTTGAAGTCAGGAAGATCATAATGGGAGCTAAAACTAACTCATTCCATAAGCTGGTAAAATTCTGGTGAGTAGGGTTGTGTTTTCACATGTAACTCCCTTCTTCTGGAGTGGGTACATTGGGAAACTAGCTTACTGAATTTTATAAATAAAAGCGCAGTAGAATTTAACAGTTCCCAGGAAGCACTCAGAGTTAAGCTGCATTGTTCATGATGGGCCATATGGAAAGTGCTTTAATCTTAGAGGGGTAGATTCACTTTCATTCTAGTGAGATAATTTATCATAGCAGCTTCAACTCTCTAGCTCAAAGCTTCAGCTTTGACTCAATAATGCTGAAACTTACTTCTTTAATATATCATAGTACTACTCCTAGGCCCTATATGTGTTGTTGGAAACCAACAGAAAAATGATGATACCATTGGGGGTAGACATAGAAACACTGATATGTTAAACTGTGGAATAATTTGACCATGACAGTTTGGAATGTTCTAGGAGCACCAGTAAGCCTAAAAAGCATTCAAGTTCTTTTTTAATAACTTCAATTGGTGACAAACACTGCATTTTGAATGAAGTCTTCCTCCATCGCCAGTTGGTAGTACCTTCAGACAAAAGACATGTCAAGAAGAAACCTATATTCCACCATGAGTATTCAGCCACCCATACATTGATGAATCCCCCCCTCGGGCTTGGGACCATCTAGTACTTAAAAAGTATTCAGCCACCCATGATAGCAACTAGAATCGATAAAACATCTCTGTTCTAAAAAATATGGGAGAATTATCCACTGGAGAGTAATGAGGAAATTACTAATTAAGAACATGGATCTACTAATTAGAGTTAAGCTGGCGATGTGCACCATTGTCATCCAGGAGTGTAGCAATTGGCCGCTGTGTAACTACAAGCTCCTAAGACCTTGCTTGTCATCCTGACATGTGTAGTCTTAGCTGGAAGAGAGAGTTGCCTTATGCAAATGGCAGAAAAGGTAAATGTCAGGATGTCAAACATCAAATTTGTAATGATTAAGATTCACTCAACATAAGGGCCTGGCGGCAGCTCAGGAATTAGCCCTCTGGGCTGTGGTTTGATATGGCGGCAAATACTCCGCCCATCTTCTAACCACTTTTATAGACCCAAGGAGTACGCACTTCCTGGTGTTACGCTCTTTCTGACATCTACATTGGTGACCTGTAATCAGGCTGAGATGCAGGGAGATTTGCAGGCCCAAATTGACCTCCAAAAATGACTCTCTCCTTATGAGGTCAGTAGTCCGTGGCTTATAGTGTATTGTTGGTGACAAATTAATGTCCATACAATTCCATACATGTTGTTTGTCAACCTGGGTTTTATATCGGACCAGCCAAATAATTTATAGATTTTATAAATACTTGCTGTCGCGATTCCAATATAACTGGATGATAATTACTAAGTCGATATGGTGGAATGGATGGAATCCGCTGAGTTGTTACAAATATGATTATTTGAGTACCTCAAAATGAGGCGATATTGGGATTATTGGGAATTGCCAAATTGGGTAATTGTGAATTGATGAATGAATAATTGGTGGAACCAATGAGATACAGCAAAGTAATTACTAAGCCATGAAAGTGGTACCATCTGAAGTCGTTACCATATAAGCAGGATGAGATGATTGAGGAAGTTAAGTTGTTAGTATTTTTATTAGTAAGTATAGCAGCAATAATTGGCTGTATTAATATAAAAAATAAAAAAGAGTTGAAGGAGCGAGTTCTCCATATTTATTCATTTATTTATAAGTCTATTCTGTCGTGTCAAGGACAACAATCATCATATCATTAGTCCTAATTGATCAGTGGGTTGAACCCTATGCAAATTCCGTCAGCATATCTCCCACATACCGCCAATTTATAACAATGGTGCTCACTACAGGGGCCCATTGATCAATCACATAGTCTAATAAGCATTCCTCCGTTGTTAGTCATGTCATATCCGGCTTGCTTCATAAATGAATCATCTCCACACACTGCAACTATGGGATATGCAGAACTCAAACTTGCCCTAGATGCTGTGCTCAATTGGAAAAAGGAATTTCTGCAAGAATTTTTTATTGACAAGCTGCATCCATTTGATTGAGATGGGAACATCCATGGGTTTTTTAAATGATTTAAGTTTGCAGTAGAAGGGGATTCAGATCGGCGTAAAACCAAATTACTAATGTCTACATTGGATGTTGGTAGCGCCAACCAAGTTATTTGCTATCCTATAAGCAGTTCCATTACCTATCAAAAGTGAAGGAAACTGTGCTGTGGTTTTTTGGAGGAACTTCAAAAATGGCGCTAAGAAAAGCTGAGTTTATTACCATTGGGTTTCATCCTAATAAGACCCTCACTGCATTTGCTGATTGATTCCCGGCAGAAGCCCAAGTGTTAATTGGGGCAGGGCTTTTAACTGAATGTGACATAAGCATATCATTGACCTCTGCTATGAAACCATAACGAGAGCTTTTTAATACCTTGGTTACATATTTAGAGGTTGACGTATCCTTGATCAAATTTGTTCAAATCCTACGCTGTCTATCCTCTAATTCTCCTCCACCCAATATAGAGCAGAAACCTAGCACCTCCGCTGCTAGCCTTTTTATCCAAAGGAATCATCCCTCCTTGTTCAGCAATCAGTGGGCATCACCTGACCTTATCATCAATACAAGCCTTGCTTCCAGCCCAACTCTTGGGGTGGCTTCTTTTACAACAGTCAAGGTCGCAGGTCTTCTGGGGGCATCTGCTTTTCATGTGGTCGCTCAGGGCACCTGGCTAGAAGTTGTCACAAATGGTGGGTTTCGTACCTGCCGCAGGAGCAGTATAACCAGGGAAAAGTCAGAGCGGAGTAGAGATGGGACTCTCTACCTCCGCTATTCTGACCCAAAACGTCTCACAAGAACCTATTCCTGTATCTTCAGTGGAAGTTCCTCAGAATGAAGACGCCTTCTTATATCAGCTTCCTGTTGGAGGGGTGAATGTGCTGACACAAACGCAATTCATGAACATGGCGGAAGCAAGCTCTTAGGAACATCCAAAGTTTTATGCTTGTCAAATGTTCGATCACCTTTCTACTGATAAATCAGATCCATTAGCTGATGCGCACCTTTTGGAAGAAGTAAGCATGGCCCTCCCCATGAACGCTATTGTTAAAAAAAACTCTAAAGTGGGGAATGGTATTATGAGCTTCCTTGGAAAAAGAGATCAGTTGATATCCATGTTCTAAACCATCAGAATGCCTTTTATGCTGAATGTACTTACTGTGACACTGTTGTAGCAAAAACTCAAGTTTGTGAAATAATTGATATGAGTGCTTCAAACAATATAGTGTCCACAAAGTTGGTGGCAAGACTGGCGTTAAAGCCTAACGTGGAACATCATATAGTGTATGGGACTGCAGGCACGAAAAACACGGTCTCAGAAGGAGCATACAGCGCACTACCTTTGCGATTTGGGTCAATTGTCATTGTAGCCTCAGCCATAGTGCTACCAAACAATAACTATGACCTTTTAATCGGAACTGCTTTTATGCGCCACTATGGAGTTGTTGTTGATATGACCGCAGAGACATTTGAAATTCTGGGGAGCGGATCCCAATCTATTTTACCTCCAGCAGAATGCCAAAAGATCCAGTACACATGAGTCATATTAACCTTGCATATGGTGATGGGGTGGTTTTAGTTTGCTATCATTGACTTAAGCATAAGACATGGGCCCTTCCCAATCAAATTTAAGAATATCAAGGGCTACTGCTTAGAGCTGCGGGTCCTATATCTATTCCCTCTGGACACCAAGTAATCATAAATACTGAGTTAGAGATGGAAGTGCCTGCTAGGCTTTATGGGGAAGGCATTGGACCTTATCAGCAATCATGGTTCGAGCCCCATGAGGTCCCAGGCATTATACTTCTGGGACATGGTGAGATCAAGGTCTTAGTAGCAAATCTTCAGAATAAACCAATTCAAATTTGCTGACACCAAATAGTGGCATACTTATATTTTATTTCAGTTGAAGAGGTCCTCCAGGTTCATGATTTTGGTTCATTGGATGAATTTAACCTGCCCATTGAAACACAGCCTGGCGTAATGGCAGTTGTACTGCGCGAAAATTTAAGGGGCTAATGGAAGACCAAAAAGATCAAGTAGAATCCTTATTCTAAAAATATGAAGAGATCTTTGCTGTTGGCAATCACGATTTAGGGTGTGCCCAGGGGTTGTCCATCAGCTGGACACTGGAGATCATCCCCCATTAGGTCTCGGCCAATCCGCTGATCAAGGGCAGCAGAAGAATTCATCAATGCGGAGATTGAACAGCTGTTAGTGTAGGGAATGCTCAAACCATCTAAGAGTCCATGGGCTTCACATGTCTTAATTGTTAAAAAGAAGGATGGTACTAACCGTGTAGTAATTGACTACCAAAAGCTTAGCAGTATCTCCAAGAAAGACTCATGCCCTCTTCCGCGGATTGATGATGATCTGGATTGGTTAGGTGGAGCTCGCTATTTCTTGGCGATGGATTTGATACCTGGTTACTAGAAAATTGAGTTGCCCCCGGCAGAACAAGAAAAATGTGCCATAATCACATCCAAAGGGCTTTTACAACCAACTCATATGCCACAAGGGCTATGTAATGCCCCAGCTACATTCAAACGAGTAATGGACACCATTCTGGGGGATCTGAAGCTGTCATGTGTTTTGGTGTACCTTGACAATATTAACATCTTCTCGCGCACATGCACTGAGCCCCTTACCCATCTAGAAGAGGTATTTCGCCGACTGGCTGAGGCCAATATCAAGATCAAGCCCAGGAAATGTCACTTCTTCAAAGATCAGTTAGAATACCTCGGTTTTGTGGTGGATGAGACCGGGCTGAGACCTCAACCAGCCAAGGTGGAAGCCATTTGGCAGATGACAACACCATCTAGTAAATGGGACATTCAGGTGTTTTTGGGGATAATGGGTTATTACTGATTCTTTAAACCCAATTTCAGTTGCATCAGAGGGCCGCTAGTTGAGCTGCTAAAGAAGGATACCATGTTCAAATGGATGGAACAGCACAAATGCACCTTTGATACACTTCGAATGGCACTAATTAGTGCGCCCATGTTACGCTACCCAATTTCAAAAAGGAATTTATTGTACAAATGGATGCATCTCTTTCTGCTGTGGGGGAAATTTTGACCCAAAAAGATGATGAAGGAGAGGAGCACCCAGTGGCGTACTGCAGCTGAAGTCTGAATAGCCATGAACGTAATTATACTGTGACCGAGTGAAAGTGCTTAGCAGGGTTTTATGCACATAAGCAATTCAGAGTCTACCTGCATGGGGTAAAGTTCAAAGTTGTAACAGACCATGCATTATTACGCTGGCTGCAGAACCTCAAAGAGCCTGAAGGCCGTTTGGCTCAATGGGCTCTTAAGCTATAGGCTTATGATTTTGAGATCCTTCATTAGCCAGGAGCAAAGAATCAGAACGCCAACTTTTTATCTCAATTGCCAACTGTTGTGGTGATGGTGGGCCTCAGTGATGTGATGTATGACAAGATGCTTAGCGGGAAGTTGATAACGAACCAACCCCAGGTGATCAAAGCATTAAATGTGATGTGAATGAATACTTTCCAATGGAATGGGGAATTGTACAAGTGGATTGGTGATTCTACGGTAAATTTTCCGCGGCCTTCAGTCCAGCCAGGAATTATTATGAGCGCCCACCAGGCAGTCAGACATGGCGGAGTGCACAAGACAATGGAGTTGCTGCACCCTCAGTACTATTGGGAAAGTATGAATTTTGATGTGCTTGAAACTACTTCTTATTGCCATCAGTGCCAAGTGGAGAAGCCATTCCGCCGTAAGACTTCTTATCAGGTAGTGAAACTCCATTTTGCTTGGCATACTGTTTCCCCTGGATGTCGTTGGTCCCTTGCCAACAGGAGCTAACCGGTGTAAGTACATTCTGGTGGCTATAGACCATCTGACCCAGTGGGTCAAAGCAAGGGCAATATGAGATTTGGGGACAGTTACAGTGGCCAAATTTGTGATGGAGTGCATTATTCAGCGACAGGGATGCCCTCAGTTCATTCTCACTGATAACGGAACCAATTTCACCTTGCACATCCTTCCAAAATTGAATGAGCTTATGGGTATCCGCGGGGTTCTAATGACCCCATACCACCCCAAGTCTAATGGAACGGTCAAACGAGTGAATGGGACTCTGGTGAATATCCTGCGGAAATTAGTAGCCAATTAACCATCTGATTGGACCTCCCTTCTTTCCACTGCTGTGTTTGCCTATAACATCAGTTACTATTCTGCCTTGAAAAAGTCCCTTCCAACTACTATATGGTCAACACCCAGCTCTCCTGGCATTACTTTATTTGTGTGTGGAAGACACTGGTGGAGTGGAACCCCACCGCTATTTGACTATCCTTGCAAACATTCTGATCAAATTACAAACTGAAGCCTACTCCTCCAGCTTAGCCAAGAAGATCAGGAATCAGGCCGTGGATCAGGTATATTAGAGCGGGTTAGCACAGTTCAAGGAAGGCGACATGGTTCTCTTCCACAATCAGCATTGGTTCAGGCAGAAACACAAGCTGGCCAGTATATGGATTGGTCTGTTCAAAGTCATAAAAAAACTGGGGTCAGTTCATATACTAACAAGGACCCCGTTAGCAGTCAAATCATCAACTGAGTGCATGCAAAGTTCCTCCGGGCATATAAGCAATGTGAGCTTTATCATCCAGTCAAGGAGGGGGTAATGTCGCAATCCCAATATGACTGGATGATAAGCACTAAGTCAATATGGTGGAACAGATGGAATCTGCTGAGTAGTTATAAATACATTATTTGAGCGCCTCAAAATGAGGCGATACTGGTATTATTGGGAATTGGCAAAATAGGCAATTGTGAATTGACAAATGTATAATCGGTGGAACCAATGAGATACAGCAAAGTGTGTTACTAAGCCATGAAAGCGGTACCATCTAAAGTCCTTACCATACAAGTGGGATGAGTTGATTGAGGAAGTTAAGTTGTTAGTATTTTTAGAGTAAGTATAGTAGCGTGAATTGGCTGTATTAATATAAAAAATAAAAGAGAGTTGAAGGAGCGAGTGCTCCATACTTATTCATTTATTTATAAGTCCATTCTATCATGTTGAGGACAACGATCATCATATTGTTAGTCCTAATTGCTCAGTAGGTCAAACCCTGTGCAAATTATGTTGGCGTATCTCCCACATACCACCAATTTATAACACTTGCTAAAATGATAATTTTTACTTAGATATGGCCTTTCTGGTGAGGGACTTCTCAAATGGTGGAAACGCGGAATGGGAAAACCAGAAAAAAGATAGAGAATTCCAACTTTGGAGCGTTGGAATAAGTACTGCCAGAATAAATACCAAACTGAACAGTCAAACTTAATAATATAATCTTTGCTCTGAAGCCTAAATAATTTTATCTCATTCCAGTGGAATTGAGACCTAAATTTCCTTAATTTTGTATTTATAAATTAAAAAGTACTGCAATTCACCAATTCAAACTGGTGGAATGCAACCTTTGTTCCTACTATATGAACTTCATAGAATTAATTAGAACTATAACCATTTAATATTATTACCCTCACTAAGGGAAAGCCTCTTGAGCTTCCCTGAGCTCAGGCATTGTATATGAGAAAACACTTGGTGGCGACCTTTCTTGAAATGGGAGGTAGGTGGAAAACCAATCAGAAGTTGTTGGGATTTTTGCCCATATTCCCAGCCTGCTAGATTACCTGGTATCGCTAGGGGAAAAATTCCCTAAGTTGAAGTTAATTGGAAATTAGTTAACCCAAATTTCAGAGGAACTACATTTGGGGGATTTTAGGATATTTATCTGGTCATATCCGTCAGGGATCAATCTGGATGAATACCTAATGTCTCATCGGGTGGAGTGGCCAACGAAATAAGGGCATCTGATAGTAATTAACTATCAGGTGTACCAATTGGGATCAGTCAGGTTTCATCACCAACTGATTAGGAATGTTTAATGAGTTGCGAGGTGAGTGATGCCACCTGCAACTAGAAAATCAATTGGTTGCTAGCCAATTATGGATGATTCGCTTAGATTGAGAGGAAAACGTTAAGGATACATTTATGACTCTTTCATTTGAGGTCTTGAGGATGTCTAATGTCGGAATCCTAGTTAAGATGGGAAAAACCATTGCTGCCAAGATGAGGAAGGGTGATTCAACAGCAACAGCTGCCGTTTCATTGAAAGAGGTGTCAACCGAGGGTTAGACAGCCAAATCCCCTATAAATTCCCTAGAATTCACTATAATAAAAAAACAGTAAAACACTCAAATACACTCAAGTATTACACTGGAAAATACTCACTGATTGACACAAGTTTATGGTCAGGAAAGAACTAATAAAGAACCTTATTAGTTTGACTGTAGATTTAGTAATAGTTAGACTATCAGCATCTAGCATGAAGATTCCATCTCAAGGATATTATTGCAGAAGGCAATAATTGGTAGACTCTCAGAGAAGAGTAGAGATCTGAGCGGGGATCTAGAGATGAAGGGAACCACGGCTAAAGGATTGCTGTCAACTGTGTGTTGGGCCAAAGGGACTTTTATCAGAGGATCTTAACAAAGATTGAGTGGACAGGATTTAGAAAACAAATCCCTAAGAGTGCAATATTCAGTATTATTGGAAAACTGGCCAAAGCGTTGGGCCTGAAGATAATTCTAACTCAACTACAGATAATGGTCGTCATACTATTATTGGATTATATATATTCATACAACGCGAGGTGCACAAGGAAACTAAACCTGTGCAGTAGAAAGATTACTAGGGTTGACCTCCGATAAATCAACTCCTAAGAGTAAAATTTTTACAAAAGTCCAAGGGTCATGGAAAGTGTTGATGCTTCCCTTGGAGGTCACTAATGGGCACAAGAGTCCTCAACCACCAGCGGTCAAATTAGCAACCTCCCCCTCCACCATTGGATTTCAGCAAAAATCAATGAAGAAGGTGATAGGTTTAGATTTTCTTGAGACAATGGTCATTTCCCTATTTTGCAAGCTGGGAGGAACCACAGCTCACCAAGAAAGTTGAGCTGTAAAAATGTAACAAACAAGGCTCTCAAGACCTTGCTCTTCATCTTGACATATGTAACCTTATGCCATAGAAGTGTTGCCTCAATCAAACAGTGCTTAAAAATGTCAAGGTGTCAGACATCAAATTTGGATTGATTGAATATCGCTAATGTAAAGTCCTGGTGGCGACTTAGAAAATAGCCCATATTGAATGAGTGTTGAAACAGCGGAAAATACTCTACCCAACCTCCAGAAGCCTGTATGGACCTAAGGAGTATGCACTTACTGGCGTTATGCTCTTACTGGCATCTTCATTGGTGACCAGTAATCAGGCTGACGTGCGGGGGTAATTTGCAGGCCCAAATTGACCTCTTGGATTGATTTCGTTCCTTCTGAGGTCAGGAGTTTGTGGTTTACAGTGCATTAATGGTAACAGATTACTGTCCGCACAAATCTGTACATGTTGTTGACCAACTTAGGCTTTAAAAAGAACCAGAAAAATCTATTTTTCAATAAATGTTGAGCAGAATGTTAGTTTTTTTATTAATTGATGGTCTATCAGGTGAGGGACTCCTTAAACAGTGGGAACATGGAATGGAAAATCAGAAATAAGGTAGAGAATTTCAATTGGTATTGGTGGATTAGGAACCTCTGGAATATAAACCAAACCAAAGAGTCAAATAATGTATGCAATTTAGGCGTAGAAGCTTAAGTAATTCCCATCTTGTTCAGGAGGGATTGAGATCTAAAATTATCATAGTTTTGTACATATAAAGTATAAATTACCATGGTTTGTCAAATTTAATTGGGTGAAATGCAACCACCATTCCTACTATTCTAATTTCATAGGAATTGATGAACAAAAGATATTTTGTTATAGTACTCTTCCTTATGGATGACAGTTAGTGAGTAATAAGCATGAATTATGAATGGTTTAGCAGAACTCTGAGGCATTTCTGAGATCTTACAGTCTTGGGTTCTTCACATTTTCAGTTAACCTGCCATCCAACTTACTGTTTTCCAATTACCTGAACTTTAAACCATAATTTCTTTTTCCTAAACATATTTATCAAACCCATCAGCGCTGTTTTCAGATACACTAACATCTGCACTGACTCTAACAACGGATATCTTTATTTTTTAGTTTGAGATAAATGAGCAGGCTCCTGTGTGTAAGGAGAGTATCTATAACTCTCCTGTTCCAAGCGTGATAGTGCACGGCGCACAGGGCCAATGCTAAGGAACTAGTCACCCAAATTAAAAGTTACTAGAGCCCAGAAGAGGGTACTGTAGCAATAATAACTGAAGTATAGGAGTGCAATCTTTAGAGTAAATAACCTTTAAAAAATGACGTAGTGCACAGAGGGAGAAGGGGTAAGTGTCCCAGGCTGGAGGAACCTGGGCGAACCAACGGTGCACTAGGGTATAACCTAATTGTATTTAAAATGGAATGATTAATGTGGTGCAAGACTTCCTTGAAGGGGTCCACACATAGGATCATCTAAGATAACATTAATAAAACGGAAAAAATGGGAAAGTTTATTGTGAAAAGTCGACAAACAAGGAATGTTTGTCACAAAAACCAAATTTAAACATTATTGGGGTAATTCTGGGCCTTCTGAAGTGGTCCCAAGCACTGATTCACCAATAGGAAAACACTGCCATCTGAATTAATAGAATACACTGAGACTGACTTCACTTGAATAATTAATTGAAGTTGTACCCTACCCAAATGCATAATTTCGTAAATGGAATGGGCTTTGAACCCCCATTCCCCAATCAACCAAATCAAACCATCTTAGTTATTTAAATAGCTCATCCATTTTGACGCCTGAGCCGATACAAGGGGCTGGGCGTTATGCACCTCACTAGTACCAGCTTGGGCATACCTGGCTTGTACCCAGCGTTGGTCTAAGGTGTGCTTGAGGTCAGGAGGGCCTGAAGTTTCACCTACTGGGCTTCCTGCCGACCAGCCTTATCCTTGGTGTTGGTGCCTACTATCAAGTCGTTTAACCATGACACTGTGCCACTAGCATGCCACGACCTGAGACAGCAAGGATAGTCATGGCTAGGGATACTGCTTTTATTACAACTTTATACAAAAATGAGGGCCTGTCAATGGTCTTATGGAGGAACTTCAGTGAGTGAAATTGTGAATTTAACCAAGTTAAAAAACTATCAAAAGTTGAAGTATTAATTTTTAATCAACAGAAAATGAACAATAACTCAAATAGCTTCAAAATAGAGGTTACTGGGTCTTTTATATAGGAAAATAGGTGGATGTATGAGCTCATGGTTTCCTAAGGCCTGAAATTATGCCAACCCTATTATTAAGTATGTCGTTCTACTGATCAATTAATAAACATTAAGTTTAACTAATTGCGGCTCTTCTATTTGCCATAGATCCTGTTGGTATTATTACCTCATGTTTAGCACTCTTTTTTTGAATCTTTGGCCCTAGAAAATATTTTGAAGTAATTTTCACCTGGGCTTATCCCAGGTGACATATTTTCTTTAATTGATAGGGCGCCTATTGGAGCCTTATGCATAGGTGGGGTTTTTGTTCTAATAGCCTTATTTTTATAAACACTTCTTTTTTGCAGCTGAAGTGCTCGATTTTCTGAACTACTTTCTCTAGAGTCCCATAAAGACAGTATCTTTTGGCCTGGGAGGCGACTTTGGGGTGGGGAAAACTAGACAGGGAGGGTCTGCCACTAACCATCTCTCATCCAGGGTATGCCTGGATAGGTTAATTGGTTAAGTGGGAAATCCTTCATATTAGCCCTTTTTTGTCATGAAGAGATTCTTAACCATGCCCATCTTTTTGACTAGTGCATAGAATCTTATAAGAAACCATAAACAAGTCAATAAAAGTAAATAACTGTGCACCTCCCATGGTGTTAAGAAAATACATAATAAGTAGCACCAAGTATGCAAATTCTTGGTTAATTTGTTCAGAAGAATGTAGGTGGCGCACAAGCAGAGTTTTCCGTTCTTCCTGAGGGCAACTATGACAGGGATTGTCCACAGTGATGGTAGGGACATATGAGGCCGTTGGCTAGCCCCTTCTTGATTTCCGCTCTAGAACTTTCCTGACCAAGGCAGGTGGTAGGGTTATCTGAAATGGGTTTAGCGTTAAAAATGTTATATGGTGCGAAACCAGGGTCAAGAGGGAAACATCATTGTTTTCACGGCTGAAAAGCATTTTGATTTGTTTAAGGAGCCGCATTAGTTCTCTTTTGTTGGTTCTCTAAATGGGTTTGAGTGTTAATATGTTCCATTAACTCATCGTACAAATAGGTAGACAGCTTCATGAGGGCATCAATTGCATTCTCTGGAATTTAATACGTGATGTTCAGTGGTTGCTTTCCCTTTTCTGTTTGGTATGAATTATAAATCTGATTTATAGTTGCATTATGACAAAAGCCTTTAGGGCCTGTTAGCGAATTAATAACTTGTAGTGGTTATGGAACAAAAACTACCATGCCAAAATAGTAGAATTTCCTGCTATCTTTACTGGTAGGTCAAGCACTTGATCACAACTCCTTTCTGAGTTCACCCATTCATCAAAAAGAACCATTTCACTCTTAAGGATGTCTTTGTAGCCAATGTAAAAAAGGGAATTCTGGTTATAATATTCGCTGATGGGAATATATCAAGGAGAATGGGCACGTTGAATCCAAAGAGGGGCCATAGTGCAAGTAACTCATATGTGTAATTCCTGCGAACATTTTTGCGCCTCAAATGAGAGGAGTATCCCTTCAGAAACAAGAAGGGGGAAAAAAGGTTGCTCACCCCCTCAGTAATCAGGGAGATCTCCCCCATGTTCTAGATAAAAGGTGGGTGACAACCCACTCCCTAAAGGCTTTCCTTTTACCCCTCTTCCCACCAACAATTAGTTGATGGAGAAGATCAAGGGGCTTTATAAGGAGGTGGTTGTGGCTAGAAGCCATATCTCACAAGAGGCCGCCGCTCTTCACCTTTCAAGAAGTCATTATCCTTCTAGTTTGGGGTTTGCTATTGGGTATAAATTATTATTCAATGAATGAAATCATTTAAATTGAACTCAGACTTGGAATTTGTCGTCCAACATCACACCTTGCCACCAGTGATGGGGATCCCACCACAACAAGCTTTGGTAAAGTCAAATCCATTTGAACAAAAATGGGACCGCCCTTACCTTCACTGGGTGTGGGCGTACCCTGCTGGCCATCAAAATATTGTTACCAGACTGCTAGTCAGAATTTCACCTTCAAGGATTTTTTTATTTTTGATACCTATCTGGCTGGTCAGGTATGATCTATGTTAACATCAGAAATGACCTAGTGTATCAATTCTATAAAAATTAGCACAAAGAAATTCTAGTACAATGCAACCACATCTTATTCTCCACTCAACTAGCTTATAAGGCAGCAGTTCCCAACTGGTTTTACTATCACTCCACTTTTCTTCCTCTCTTTGTCTTATCTTTCCTAAAAATATATCTCTTAAATTTCCAAATTTTTTAAAATTAATACTTTTGCAGCGTTAATTTACAGATATGTGTTCTCATCTTTGGATTACCTTCCGATTTTTTCATTTTTCACTACTAACTTTACACCCAACATTGTGGATGTTGTACTGGTAGTATTCTTGCTATTACTGTGAGTGCTAACTCATTTCTGAGTAGCAGTGCAGTCTTATTTATATCAGCATGCTCTGTGACATAATGAAGCGACCCCTATTCTTGTCCTTATCCACACTTCTTTGAAAGTAAGATAAAGCGTTGGTCTTATCATATGATCAGAACGTTCAACACTTGGTTAATTTAGTAATTTTTGGAAGGTTTCAAAGTTCCTTGAAACAAGGCTAATATGTCGCTGTTAAGGACTATTCTCTGAACCAGATAACCTTGGCTTATTCCCCAGTTTCAAGCGTAAAAGTGATCATATCATTTTCTCCCCACGTCATGTCGAGCTTGGATGGTTCACAAGTGTAGGTGTTTTATTTGTTACTGCTTCCATTTCCTTCTCCTTCAACACCGCAGTTATGTGTTCTGGTGGTGTAACCATTTTGTTGAGTCTGAAGATTCTAGAAAACAAATGTTTTTTACCGTTGGTTCCTCTTTTGTAAGAAGTACAAAAGGTAGAGGCTAAAATATCCCATATATAGCTGGAGCAACGGCTCCTTTCCTTAAAACTAGTCCAGTTGATATTCCATAGATTACCCCCTTTCTATAAGTTATGTCCCATAAAAGTGCAAATAAACAGAAAGATCTTTACTTTTTGTTGCTTTTAAAATTAGCTGGAATCCTATAAAGTATCCGTCAAGCTCTCCTGGATACAAGAGCAGCTAAAATACTAAAATGAATTTTTCTCAGTGACTGTATTTAGATATTAATGTAGGATCTTCTGTAATGTGCACTTCTTCAGCATTTATGACTTGTTATGCGGTGAGACAGCATGTCCCATTCTCTGTGCTTAAGTTTGTCTTCTTTGATCACTTTACATGGTATCTAATTTATTGTTCTAGCCATTATTGGGGTAAATTTGTTGCGTTGTCAACAGATAAGTATTGACCTATAGCCCAACCATTTGTCCTTTGATAACACACACTTATATAGTGAGTTCCCGCTCATTGATACATTCTTTACCAAAGCTGTGGCTTCATCAATAATCTCCACCCCCATTGATTTACCACCTGATTTACCTTCAGGGTTGTTGCAGAATTAAAACATTCTTAGTATGGGAAAAGCCAATCGCCTCCCACCTCATTTTTAGTACAATCTGGCATTCCAGTTGAGAGTAGATTTAATCAATTAAACTTTTCTTTGTATCCATATATGGAACAAGAAGATAAGGCCCTGGAGGTTTGGTTAAAGTACATGCATCAGAAAGCGTTGATAAATGAAAAATCCTCTTCCATTGCTTTCCATAGTTTTTACACAAAGACTGATGGTATTTTGCGCCCTTTTATGGTATAAGGCCATTTGAAAAATCATAGTTTACAATCCCTATACTCTTTCCCTAAAACAAATTATCATCCAGGCGAAAGCCAAATCCTGGGTACTTCTAAGTTGATCTTGCAAATGCCTTCAACTAAATCTGGGTATTGAAAGACCAAGAGTAGCTTATGGACAATCATACTAAATGGATAAGCTTCAGTTTTGCTTATGCCCTTTGGTCGAAAGAACACACTTGCTAAGTTCCAGTACATAATTGATGATGATTTGGGCGATCTTTGCATCACCTATTTAGTGGCATACATTGAAAATATTGGTAAATTCCTCACCCATGAGCAGCATGCAAAGGACCTGGAGGAAGTAATGGCTGCTTTTCAAAGGCAACTCTTTATATAAAGCCTTCAAAGTGTGAGTTTATTCAAAAAAGATGTCACCTTATTGGGTAACCTGCTCCCAAAGAACAGGTATGTTATCCCTCTATTATAGTCAAAGCCATGCTTTCATGGCCCACACCTACCTCCTGAAACAGCTTTGGAGTTTCTTAGGTACCATTTTTTGTTAAAGTCTTTGATCTTAGTTGCTGATCCATCTTGGCCTCTTTATAGTGGTATGTTGCCTCTGCAGCAGCGATAGGGGCTGTTATGCTTCAGGATTATGACGGGGTGAAGCATCCTGTTACTTACTTCTCATGCAAGTTCTAATCCTCAGAGAAATCATGGGCTATCTATGCTAAGGAGGTTGCTGCAGTGGCTTGGTTGCTCACACAATGGCGGTATCTTCTTCAGGGAGTGTTTCTTGAAGTAATTGCCAGAACAGACCACCAACCCTTATGTATTTTCAGATGCATTAATGTAGGCACATCATCAGTTCCAGACCTATCATGACCTTAGTAGCTATACTTCAAATATATATTTGTAAGGAGTGCCTTGAGTATTCTCCCAGACCTATTTAGTCATAATTTCTAAGTCTTAATATCAGGTTTTCTCTATAACCAAGAGCTAGTTCCTTCAAAGGCTTTACAATTATTAATCAAAGTGGCTCCAATAAATCTCCTAGAGATGATTTGTCTCTAAAGCGATATCTTGGCAGAATTTGAAGTTGACGCTGAGGCAAATCTTTACTTAAAGTGTAGGCTAAATCTCTAGTTGAAATTAGGCAGAAGCTGAGAATTAAAATAAGTATATCTTTAGTGATTAAAATTCAGGGATATGCATAGATTTAGTATAAATTCAGGATCATGTAAAGTACAAAATTTCTGTCAGACATTTGCCCTCCCAGCTGCAAATGAAAAATGTTTTGGGTCAAAAGCAGCCAAAAAGGGGAAAGGTCGGCCATTTGCATGTTTCTAATACTAATACTAACGATTTAGATGATAACACCAATGATATTGGCCAAAAGACCCTGGCCAATTCTTGGTGGAACCCCATGAATCAGGGTAACACTTTTATAAATAACAAATGGGCAAATAGCTCGAAACCATGTAGTTAGATTACTTTAACCATGCAGCATATTCTGGGGCATCCATCAAATGGTATTTCCATTGCCACCTCTAGTTTGTTACAACACCTAAAAGGGGACCCCCCTCTTTTATAGGTGTGGCGGAGGTTCTCCAAAGTGAAAGTATTTTATCAAGTGATTGGTTGAAATACATCAAAACATTACTGCATGGAGTACATTCTTCTCCAAAACTCATCCCATCTATCATTTTGCCTAAATTAGCTCAAATTTACCGAGATCTGATAGTATAGTTTACCATATATCCTAATTCAGAATGCATCTAAGCTACTCTAAATAATACTCTGAAACTCTTCAATTCTTAATACTTATAATATTTTAGATACTGAACCTTAGTATCAAAATAGATACTTTTTCTTGTTAACCTGTGCTCCCAAATAAAAACTTAAAAAGCTCATTTTTACTTTCGTTAAAAGAGTAATCTTTTATGTTTTTTGTACTTTTGTGGATATCCAGATGCGTTAAGAACTTGTGAGTCAAAACCCTCACTGGATCCCACAATTTCTGAATGATACAATCTTTCCTATATGATGTGGCGCAATCAGGATAACTTCAAATGGCAAGATCTTTCTTAGATAATCCAGTGGAATCAAGAGGGAACTGGAATTTTAACTGCTTATTAGAATTCATTATTCATAGCAATTATGGTAGCTTCCACATTGGTATAACCCCCATCAATTGAGTTGAAAATTACCTCACATTTGATCTTTCTCTATAATAGCAGAAATTCCACCATTCCCAATAATTCTCTACAAGATCCTGCTGAGGAAGTACATAGCTTCAGAGAATTATAGCATGGTTTCTATTCACAATGGAGCCCAATTTGACTGAGGCAATTGAATAAACTGGTACTCAATAATAGATCACTCAATAAGGCCTTGACCATAGTGTATCAAGTTTGTGTATCTGTACCCTGGCCAAAGATGGTAGAATATACTAAGCCCCAACCTGGTACTCCGGCAAATCTGGTTTTTAGGCTTTGTCTTATTCCTCTTCTCATTTACTTATAGTCCTCATAGACTTGGCAAATAAAATTTATAGTTAAATTATCTCATCTACCAGCATTTGCATAGATAGCTCAGCTGTTTCAAGATAAAGGTTTATATTATGGGCTGAGCATTTGAGGATAAGATCAGCTCTCGTCCATATAGAGCTCAAAAAGGAGACATTTGGACACTTTGATGAATATTATTAAATGATTTTAGAGCTGTTGTAAGGGATTTGTTCCACCTAGATGGGCTGGATTAAGCTGACTTGCGGAGGATGGCAATTAAAGTCACATTCGTCCTTTCATTGATCCATTGGTAGCGGGATGATATGGGGCTTTAAAGAAATAATGAGTGCCCATCAAAGATTTAATGCCAGTGATTGCTTGAGTTTAAAGTTGGTGCCATTATGATATAATAGTACCTTCAGGCTGCTGTGGCGGGTGAAGTCCTGATTACTTAAGAAGTAAGTGGTCGCTCTGGAAGTGAGTGAGGCAACTAAGGTGGCCTCACCCCATTATATGAAGAGATCAACCGCTAGTATAAAGTACCAACAACTGTACATCACTGTAGGTAGCGGACCAATAACGGAAACACTGATATTAGCAAATGGGGCAGTAGGACTATAGTATGGTGTTGTTAAGTCAGTTTATAAGATTCTGGCTAGCATAAGTAAAACAGGAATTGATGACGTTATGGATAGACGCAATCATCCCTTTCCAGTAGCTTTGTTCTTACATCCATTGATAGGTTTACTTATGGCGCCATGTCCTACAATAGAATGGGTCTCCAGGGCAGTTTTTGCTCATGCTAACAATCAGGCATAAGGCAGTCAGGAGGTTATGACATGTCTATAAAATAATTCATCCTCAATCTTAGTTGCTTAGTCATTTCTTCAATAGTCCTAAACCACAGGAGACTCTAGAGTCCATTACTCAGGTTTCCCAAAGAGTTTGTAGATTAAAATCTTCCTCAGAGGCATATAGAATCAATATGATTAGTCATTACAATCCGTCAGCGATTTAATGTATCATTGTAGTGTAATAACCAATTGAAAAGTCATAGCTCTGGAGATTAAGCGCCCAATGGTCCAGTTGTCTATCTAGATTCTGCATTTATTGTAACCATTTTAGGGTGACATGCTCCATAACCACTGTAAAATGATTCCCATACAAGAAAGGGAGAAAATGCTCATTAGTGAGCAAGACTGATATGAATTCACACTTATTAATGATGTAATTCCTCTTCGCCTGGTTGATGTCTTACTGAAGTATGTTAAAGGTTGATCAACTTGATTTATATCAAGTTGCGCCAGTTTGGCCCCAACAGCCACGTAGCTAGCATCAGTAAAAATGAAAACATTTATAAAATTCATGATGTGCCAATACAGGGGTGGTTGTGAGAGCTTTTCTTATGACGTCAAAAGCTTTCTGTCATTTTTTTCATTGAAAAGGTATCTCTTATAGAGAAGATAGGTTAACAGTTCAGCAAGCTCAGTAAAGTGGGGGATAAATTGACAATAATAACCGACCATCTTAAGAAAAACCTAGATATTTTTAAGCTAAATGATTTAGTCATTCTCTCAAATGCAACCACATCGTTTAGCAACTGTGAGATCCCTTCCTAGGTAACTTTATGCCAAAGAAATTCTACATTAGATTGGAAAAATGACATTTGGCAGGTTTTAGTTTCATTAAAGCATAGAGGAGTCATATAAACACTTATTTCAAGTGAGAGAAATGTTGGTCAAAAGTTTGAGAGAAAATGATTACATCATTTAAGTAAACTAACACACAAGGCATCTTTAAGTCACCTAACAGGCCATCCATCGCCCTTTGGAAAGTGGTTTGTGAGTGCATAATCCTTGGTTAATTTGGAAAGGTTTGGATAACCCTTTATTTGCTACAAGCGCACATTTCTCCTGATTCTTTAGAGAAAGCTCAATTTTCCAGTATCCACTAGCAAGACCCATTGCATTGAAGAACTGAGAACCAGCCAAGAATTTTTGAGAATCATGGATTATGGTAGCGGGTAATTGACAGTTTGGGTAATGGCATTCAACCGCTGATAATCTAGTACCACCCAATGCCACCATACTTCTTTCTTATATGCACTAGTGGCGAGGCCCATGGACTTTGTGAGGCTTGATAATCCAGCATTTAAGAGTCGTTTCAGCTCTTTCATCACCTGGACTTATTCAACCTTATAACTGAAAGGATTGAGAGCGGATTGGAGTGGATTCGCCCATATGCAATCTATGCTGCACACCTTTTATCATTCCAAAGTTGTCAAACCATTTGAAATATATGTCAGCATATTCTTCGATTAAAGCATCCACTTGGCGCTGCTGTTCAAAAGGGAGGGTGTCACCTATCTTTACTTCTACTTGGGCAATGGTACTGCCCTCAATAATCCCCAAACCATGAAATTTGCGCACCCTAAAATGGTTCAACTTGATCAGTGGGTATAGTATGAACATATGCAACAGTATGGTTTTGGGTTATTTTCATGGGTCAAACAATGAGATTAGTCATAAAAATGGTTAGGGGCTCCTAATGTTAAGTATCAAACACTCTAAAGAAGGAAAGAGGATATTTAATGGACAGATAGAGTCTCCACTAAATTTCAGCAAGTGATCAGGTTGAATAGTGACTTGGATCCCCATGTCCACCAGCATTTGAGATTTTGTGGTATAAATACTTGGTTGTTGGAGCATACGGGCATCCCATCTGGATCCCTGCACTGAAAGGAGGTATCTTGGTTTTTGGTATAACTTTTTTTACTCTAGCCACTCATTGAATTTTGAATGTATTAATAAACAAATCCTAAATTTCTTTCTTCTCTTTAGGGGCACCTTTAACAACTAGGGGAGTATGATATCTTAAAATATAAAGATATAAGTTCTTATGACTGATTCTGGTGTTAAATTCATTATGATATTGGGTGCCTATGAGAAGGTAAAACCATAATTCTCTAGCACAATCACTGGGGCTGACATGACCAATGACCTTGACTGAAGTGGCAAGGAGGAGTAGGATCCCAGAGAGCGGGTCTGATGAGGTCCCACAGTCCCATAATTCAAGCTGTGTTTTTGATCCAGAGCGACCTTTACTCATTTCACCAGATAGAGGAAATGACGTTGACTGGTGATCTGGTATAGACTATGATCAGAATTTTACCCTTATAAACAACCAGTTTAACATGAATAGCCTAAGTGCCAATATGAGGAATTGAGTAAATTAATTTTCAGGAGGAAATGGTCCAAAAATAGCAGAGTAAGAGATATTTAGACCTTTATTCGAAATTGACAAGTACATGACATTCATTTTATCAGGTTAGATATGTCTCAACATTTAAAGCTTAAAGGAACTCTAAACATTGGGTGAGGTACAAGTCATCAGCAGAGGGGGCCTCACTCCCTAAGATGACCCCGCTTTTCCTGTCTCATTGGCCTTTTTCTTCTAATAGGCATCCTATTAATGACCAAAGATCACACAATAAGAGCAAGGGTCACGTTGATGCTTAGATCTTTGGAATCGTCCTACTGCATAATTGTGAGGCTGGAACCCTTTTTTAAGTGTTTGGAGCATTTCTGGCTCAGGCAACTCCATTATATATTCTGTATTATTTTTTTAGTACTAGATGGTCCCAACCCGAGGGGGTATATTCTGTATTATAAAGAATTGATTTAAGCATTTTTTTGCATTTTTAAAGTGTAGTACAAGAGTTATATTGGGATGAAATGCGGAGAAGATGTTTGTAATGGCATTGTCCAAGGTAATATTCTTGCAGGGTGTGAGGGCCTGAGCTTCATGGTAAAACCGCTCAGCAAACAATAATTGTTCTCACGTCTAGGGTAGATCCAAACGAAAGCCTGTTTTGGTTATAAATGGTTAAATGCTTCTGAATTCTTTGATAATGGCTTCTTTTAACTCATCCCAAGTAGTACCCCTCTTGAAATAAGGCATAATGATCTCTCAGGCCTTACTACTAAAACAGTTTTGTATGCGCTGGCACTTTTGGAAATCTGTAGCCATTTCCATCGCAACTTTACAAATGTAGAGATAAGACTGGATGATTTCAGCCCCAGTCACATACTTCTCTTTTTAGGTGGCTTTGAAAGGACCAACATGCTCAGAGAGAACATGGATAGCTGGAGAAGGAGGCCATTCAGACCCAGTTGTCTCAAAGGTTCCCAGGTCAGTTTGGTGGATAGCAATATTTATTTGACTTCAAAAACATCCATATCATCTCAGAGATCATGGTACAATTCCTTAACATGAGCGAGTGAGGCCTTAGTATCTAGGAGTCACCAGAGATATTCTAACTCTTGGATTGGCTTTTTACTTTGGATTACAGGTTATCTTGGTATCCTAGATTGTTTGAGGTTTGGTGCTCATCTGCTCAGGTTTGTCATTCACTTGAGTCTAATTGGTTTTCTGCAAGGTGATCAACTAAGAACATATTTGGTGTAGGGAAGCAATTTTATTATACAATGAGAATAGAGTTTTATCTATTTGATGAAGTCTCATTAATACTCATCCATAATCCATGAGCCACCTTTAGAATTGTTCAAAGGCTTTAAAATGAGCTTCGTGGTTTTCACTGAAAAAGGCCTATTAGCGAGGAGATCCTGGGGGTCCGCAAGGACCTTCAAGCCCTTGAGTGCCAATAGGGCCAATAAAGCTAGGAGATTCTTTGGAAAATAATATCTTGAATAGGCAGCTTGGTGGAACTATCACTAAATTGCTGAATCCAAGTAGTTAATGCTTCGTTCTGAAAATCAGTAGTTTGGCAATTTTAATAATTTGGCAATAAGCTCAAAAAAAGCGTGCTCCACTCACTGGTCCAAGATGACAGTAGCATGTGCCATCCTCAGAGTAAGTTTTCCAAGTAGGCACTGTATGAATCTATTGTCAATTTGGGCTAGGTGGTGTTGTAAATCATCAAACTCTCTCCTGTTATCTAAAATAGCTTCTTATAATCCTGACTAAAATTAGATGCTGTTTTATAGAATTCAAGAAGTCAAGTGTGAAGTTGCTGCCAGAGTCTAAATTGCTATTGGATTCATATGTCGCAAACCTAATTATAACATCCAATGATGAGTAATATGGTGAAAGGAGTGTTGGAAATATAATTCAGTTTGAGCCACTCCTACTTTGTTACTAGAAAGATTGAGTGAGGTATAGATGCTTCAGGTTGGAAGTGTAAGTCCAGGGGAACGTCCCCTTTGCATAGATTGGGCGATTTTTCCATTCCCAAACAAGAAGAGTCCAAAGAGGGTGGCTGTACCCCTCATCACCCAGGACAACCTCGCCCATGTGGAAGATGAGCGCTGGGTAACAGCACTACCTCTTAAGAAACCTCCCCCAGTACCTGCGCTCACCTCAGCCAAACTTGTCCACCAAATTGAGGAAATCTGCACCGAGAATACAGAATCAAAGTCAAAAGGCCCAAAACCAATGAGAACAAAGCCCAACAATTGGAAACTTATTTTTCAGAAAAAAGACCATAAGAGAAAATTTGGTTGGAATTACAGATGACATTGAGCCTTCAAGTGAGATGATCACCTTTGCTAAATTCATCAAAATCATCGGGGATTGTCGCTATTAATTTGAAACATCTAGTTCAGGAATTGGGAGTTGTACCTGACACCACTCATTTGGCTGAACAAATGCCCCAGCAACCATGTATGGGCAGGTTGACAATCCTATTCCCGTTTCCAACCAATTGGGACTGACCTTATGTGGGGTGGCCCTGGGGAATTCCCGTTGCTTGTTAGGCCAAATACTGTCACGCCAACTGATGTTAATGCAATTGAGCATCAGTCCAGGCGTTAGCAGACAAACTGATAGCAACTCAGCCTGCCATCAAATCCTTTGATGTCAGTTCCAATTGAAATTATCCGCCTCCTCCCCCAAAAATTCGCTAAGTTTGGTTGAGTTTGAGAGACCCAATCCCTGCTTTGACCCATTGCCGATTGAACTCTATTTAATTAGTTGCATTGCATTGAGAAAATTGTTGGTCAAGCTTCTTTATCTATCTTTCCAAAAAAAACTCTTTACCCAATTCATGTTCTTATGCTTAAGGCTAGACTGCCTTTTCCACCGGTATTCCAACAATCCTCAGGGTTCAAGGCCATGTTCATCTGGTATTTTTCTAGGTGTCTATACAGAATTATGGCTCATGGGTACTTAATGGTGGAACTCCTTCCTAGTTCTTTAACCGTCATACCTGCAACAGTGCCACTGGCATTTGGGTTTGCCGTTTGGGTGCTTCAGAACTTAAACTGGCAGCCCAGTCTAAAAATAACTTTCTGTTTGCCTGACATAATTGACCAACCATCATTCCTAACCATTTCCGCCTTTCTCATTGATATTGGTGTAACATTGGTCCTTTTTTCTCAGCTGAACCAGTTGTGAAGAAATTTTACTCTGGTCATGATAGCCTAGTACATCTCAAATTGTATGCACCACATCTCATAGCTGCTGCGGCCATTGTGCCCATGTCAGTATGTTCTGGCATTCCAAATTGTGAAGGTATACTCCTGCTATGAACCTAATGGTTTCCCCCAATCCTAATACCATTTCTTCTGTATTGACAGATTCAACTACAGCTGCCAATAAAGAAAATCTCGCCTACTTTTTACTGCCCATGAAGATTAGTATCAGGTTCCACCACATCTACTTTGAGGCTTTGGTGGATACTGGAGCTGCGAGTAATCTTATGAATGTTGAGTTAGCCCAACACTTGGATCTTGACCCGGACCTAAATCCTTTGGTGATAGTTACTTCTTCAGCCTCCCAGACCTCATATCTAGTTCATTGGCCAGTTCCATTATCTTTTTTTAGCAATAGGTGGTCCCAACCTAAAGGGGGGATACACCGATCTCCCAGTTCCTTTATCAGTACATCAGTTTGCTATTTTGATTGGTTCTCATCAATGCCAAACTTGGTGTTTCTGGTTATCTTGGGGGTTGGATGGTGGCACCAGCAACATTTTAAGATTCACCTGGAGTCAAATATGTTGTCATTTGTTAATGATCAACTGGAGGAGAAATTCCCTTAGTTAATACCTTTAAGAAAACTCAAGGCCGCAGCTCCATCACTTCCCTCGTTTCCCCTGCAGGCCTTCCATCTGATTTTCCCAAAGAATTTATGCGTTATCAAATTATCTTCGATTCCTAGAAGGTGGACCATCTTCCCTCTCACACTACTTTTTGACTTAAAATTATGAGCAATGGTAAAGTTGATGAACATCTAATGCCCCTTGTATCCACACACACGGAGGAGGCTGCTCTTAACACCTGGTTAGACGATATTCTTAAGAAAGGGTGGTTGTTTAAAGATATTTCACCACTTGCCTCTCCTATCTTTTTTGCCAAGAAAGCTGATGTTCCCTCCGTCCCAGTATGGATTATGGACACCTAAATAAAATTACAGTGAGCAATCCCTACCCTTTACCCCTGGAGCAAACTATCAGTCAACCAATCACTAAGTCTCATGTGTTCTCCAAGCTTAATCTTATTAATGCCTTCAACCAAATATGGGTAATGGTAAATCAAGAATGGCTTACCGCAATTCAAACAAAATGAGTATATATCAATTCCGCATAATACCCTTCAGGTTGAAGAACGCACCAGCCACATTTCAAAGAATGATTGATAGTGTGCTGGGTAACCTCCTGTTTACATGCCTGGTCACATATATTGGCATCTTGGTTCATTCCCCAACTCCCAAACAACACGCAAAAGACTTGGAAGCGGTTGTGGCTGCTTTGCACAAGGAAAGCTATTTTTCAAGCCATCAAAATGTGAGTTTTATAAGGAGGAAGTTACCTTTCTTGGTAACCTGGTCCTAAAAGATGGTTATGCAATTCCTCCCAACAAGTTGGATGCCATCTGCAAATGGCCGACTCCAAAAACCCAGAAAGAACTAAGAAGCTTCTTGGGCACCATTATTTTCCTGAAGAAATTTTCCCCAGCCCTTTCCCAGTTAGCCGCTCTGCTTCACCCCCTCACGGATAAGGATTTACCTTTTCAGTGGACACCTAAGTGCTAGCAGGCGTTCAAGTCAATTAAAATAGTGCTCTTATCTCCCCATCCTAAAACTTGTGTACCCCTCCAAACCAATATCATCACATTTGATGCTTCATCAGTAGCAGTTGGGTCAGTTCTGCATCAGGAGCATGATGGTGTAGAACACCCAGTCGCCTACTTTTCCTGAAATTTTCCTCTGTTGAGCAATCATGGGCCATCTATGATAAGGAGTTGGCAGCTGTAGCATTGGCGTTGACTCATTGGCGGTAATTGTTACAGGGTGCCCAGCATGAGTTAACTGTGCATATGTACCACCAAGCTCTTTTGTATTTCCGCAAACCACAAAAATTGGCACATAGGCTGGCTCATATCTATCAGGATTTATGCAGCTTCAATTTTAATTATGAAATTATGAAAGGTGCATTAAATGCAACCTGGCTCATTGCCCCACAGGCTTGGAGGAAGTGGACCTTGTTACCATGATCCCCAACACCCAAATTTTATCTTTTATACCACTCATGGTCACGTCAGTAGATTTTAGCTCCTGATGCTCCTCGTATTTCATGGGTTTTGGCAGATCAGATGACCTGCCCCAAAGGAGTGGAGGTAGTAGAACAATTGCCTTTCAAACTCACAAACATTTCCTATATTCCCTGATGTATGGTCTCATTTATTTTTGGTCATGGGTTTGGGTTCCTCCTCTCTTCAGAACTGAGGTATTTTAAGCACATTACGACCCTCCCACAATTGACCATCCAGGTAATAAGAAACGTACCAAGTTGATCAAACGGACTTTTAATTGGGCGGTTTTATCAAAGGAAGTACCATCCTGTATTTTCGATTGTGTAACTTGTGCACAGGTCAAGTCAGATCAATCAGGAAGGAAGGATCTTCTTTATCCTTTACAACAGGCGGAGGGTCCATTGACATTGGTGTCATTGGATTTTATTTATGAACTTCCCTGTTCTGTTGGATTTATGGCGGCGATGATTGTGGTTGATTGGTTTAATAAATTTACTTATTTATTACATGCTCTTATGAAATTACATTAGAAGAAACCGCACGTCTCTTTATACACCATGTGTTCTCTATGTTTGATCTCCCTCAAGAGATCATCAGTGACCATGGGCCCCAGTTTACAGCACGTTTCTGGAATGAGCTTTTATCCATCTTGAAAATTACCCCCTGCCATTCCATTGTATATCATCCCCAGTCCAATGGACAAATCAAGTGGGTTTACCAAATTTTGGAACAGTATTTTCGTTGCTACATGGCGGACTCACAAGATACCTGGGCCAATGACCTCCCCTCACCCAATTTTCCTATAATAACGGAATTCACACTTCTAGAGTGTTTTCTCCCTATGAAGTGACGTTAGGGTTAATCCCTCATTTTTGGTCAGTCCTGTATGTGTCCCGTTTTCCCTGCTGCCACAGATCACGTTGAGCACATTTGGTTTACCCAGTCCTTAGTGCATGCATCTCACAAAGGTTTATCAATGATTATAAGCGGATTGCGGATCAAAACGGCTTCCTGGCCATGATATAGCAGTGGGCTCATATGTTATGTTAGATATGCGCCATTTGCAAATGCAGGTACCTTCCTGGAAGTTTGCAAGCAAGCGTTCAGGTCCTCACCTAGTGGAGGAAGACTTGGGCAATGGAGCTTTCCATTTAAAGCTGCCAGCGCAAATAGAAAACAGCACCCCATCTTCCATGTATCTCAATTGTCCCCGTTCAAGGGGACCATTCCCGCCAATCCTGAGCTAATAGTAATTTAGGATGTGAAAGAAGCCGAGGTGGAAAATATCTTAGCGCCCCATAAATCTTACAGGTTGTTTCAAATCTCATCACCTGGAAGGGTTATCTGGCCTATGAGAACAGTAGGGTCAAGGCCCATGATTGTGCAAATTGCATGGAACTTGTCAAGGCGTTTCATGAGTCCCATATGGGTGCTCCCCATCCTCCCTCAAAAGTTGCGACCTTGATGGTGATCAAGTTGCCCAAGATGCACAAAAATGTAGCTCTTATGCAATTTCTATGTGGTGGTGCCCTCCCTTTGGCAAAAGGAAAGGGTAGTGTAAGTCCAGGGGAATGTCCTCTTTGCATAGATTGGGCGATTTCCCATTCTTAAACAAGAAGGGTCCAAATAGGGTGGCCGTACCCCTCATCACCCAGGGCAATCTCGCCCACGTGGTAGATGAGCGCTGGGTAACAGCACTCCCTCTAAGAAACCTCCCTGGTACCCGCGCTCACCTTGGACAAACTTGTCTGCTAAATTGAGGAAATCTGTGCTGAGATTACTGAATTGAAGTCAAAAGGTCCAAAATTAATGGTAATAAAGCCTGACGATTGGAAACTTAATATTTGGAAAAAGGCCATAAGAGATTTATTGGCCGGAATTGTGGATGACACTGAGACTTCAAGTGAGATGATTATGATTGCTAAATCCCCTTCAAAATAGTCAGGAATGGTCACCAATAATTTGAAACCCTAGTTCAAGAATTGGGAGTTGTGCCTGATACCACTCATTTGGGCGAACAAACACCCCAGAAACCAGGTATGTGCAGGTTGACAATCCTATTCCCGTTTCCAACCAATTGGGACTGACCTTATGTGGGGTGGCCCTGGAGAATTCCCGTTGCTTGTTGGGCCAAATGCTGTCATGCTAACTGATTAAATGCAGTCAAACATCAGTCCAATCGTTATCAAACAAACTGATAGCAACTCAGCCTGCCACCAAATCCCTTGATGTCAGTTCCAAATTGAAATTATCCGCCTCCTCCCCCGAAAATTCGCTAAGTTTGGTTGAGTTTGAGAGACCCAATCCCTGCTTTGACCCATTGCCGATTGAACTCTATTTAATTAGTTGCATTGCATTGAGAAAATTGTTGGTCAAGCTTCTTTATCTATCTTTCCAAAAAAAAAACTCTTTACCAAATTCATGTTCTTATGCTTAAGGCTAAACTGCCTTTTCCACCGGTATTCCAACAATCCTCAGGGTTCAAGGCCATGTTCATCTGGTATTTTTCTAGGTGTCTATAAGCAATTATGGCTCATGGGTACTTAATGGTGGAACTCCTTCCTAGTTATTTAACCGTCATACCTGCAACAGTGCCACTGGCATTTGAGTTTGCCGTTTGGGTTCTTCAGAACTTAAACTGGCAGGCCAGTCTAAAAATTCTTTCTGTTTTCCTGACAGGAAGCAACCTAAGAGGAGCGAATGTTATGATTTCAGTGGTATTGTTGAGATACGCTGGGAGGTTTTGCACATGATTGAACCCACTGAGCAATTGGACAGATGATATGGGGATTACTGGCCCTTGAAACTCACCTAAAAAGATAACAAAATATGGAGCACTTTCCACAACGACACCATTTTATTAAGCTTAATACATGTTAGCAGATCCTCTCTGCTTCGTTATCCCTTCTCTACTAACTATCCTCCTTCTTAAATTTCCCCATCTTGCTTATATATCAGTGAATACAGACAATACCGCTCCCTTGGCTTATACTATTCATTTCCGCCATATTCTCATTGGCTCCAAAAGAATATGGTATTCTCAAATTCCCTATCACCTTAGTTCAAGGCAATCTATTCAATATTCATCAAATGCCGACATCGCCTTATTATCCTATTTGGAGGCTATCCAATAACTACCCTTCCTGACCCAATATCGCCCCATCCCAAGGCTCTTGAATATTCATACTTTTAAATCATGATCTGCGGATTCTAGCCAATCCTCCATAGCTAATTTGGGATTATTGTCCAGTCATAATAAGATCTTGACATTACCCCCTTGACTAGATGTTAGGTCTTCTATTGTTTATACGCCTGGAGGAACTTCACATGAACTTGATTAATAATCTGACCACTTGCGGGGTCCTTGATTGTATAGCCATCAACACTGTTTTCTTGATTATTTCAAATGGAGCAATCCAGATGCTGGTAAATTTGTGCTTCTGGCTGAACCTGTATTGGTCATGGAATAGAACCATGTCCCCATCTTTGAACTGAGCTATCCTGCTACTCCGTACCTAATTGGCAGCATGATTATTTATCTTTTTAAGTAAACTGAAGGAGTATGCTTTGGTTTGCAATTTGATTAAAGTTTTGACTAGAGTAGTCAAAAATCGATGGGGATCCATTCCTCTGGTGTCTTCTATGCGGGCATAGAGTAGCGCCATAAGAGCAGAGTGTCATCCATACAGTAATTGAAAGGGGCTCTTCCCCATGGCAGGATGATAGTTAATGTTATAAGCGAAGACAGTGGTGGAAAGGAGGGAACTCCAACCTGAAGGTATTTAAGCTACCAGTTTACAGAGTATGTTCACTAAAGTCCTATTAACACGCTCAACCATCCCATTAGACTCAGGGTGGTATGGGGTCAATAGAACCCCGTGAATGGCCATAAGCTTGTTCAGCTTCAAAAGGATGTGGAAAGTGAAGTTTGTTCCATAATTGGTAAGGAGGAACTGAGGGCAGCCATATTTCTGGATAATACATTCCATTATGAACTTGTCCACTATGACCACTCTCAAATCCCATATTGCTAGTGCTTCAACCCACCTGGTCAAGGTTTGATCGCTACCAGAATGTATCTATACCGTTTAGCTCCTGTTGGCAGGGGGCTAACATCAATGGAAACTGTATGCCAAGCAAAATGCAGTTTCACTAACTGGTACAAGGTCTTCTGGCAAATGTCCTTTCCACTTGGCACTGGTGGCAGCAGAAGATTGTTTCAAGTACATCAAAGTTCATACTTTCCCAGTAATGCCAAGGCTGCAACATTTTAGCGTCTTGCGCAATCCACCATGTCCAACTGTCTTGTGTGCGCTAGTGTACAGCTGCATCATGCCAAGGTTGTGGGATGTTCTTATCGAATCTCCATTCCATTTGTACAACTCCCCGTTTCGCTGGAAGGTATTGTCACACATTTCATTCAACACCTTTATGAATTAAGGTGGCTCATTGTCTAATTTTTCGCTGAAAATTTTGTCATACATCACATTTCTCAGATCCGCTGTGACAACAACTGTTGGTAAACTTGACAAGCAAAAGGCGTTTTGGTGTTTTACTCCAGGTCAGTGGAGAATTTCAAAGTCAAAAACCTGCAGGTTGAGGGCCCATCAGGCTAGACGCCCTTCAGGCTCCTTGATGTTCTGCAACCATCATAATGAAGCATGATCCGTTACAACTTCAAACTTCGCTCCATGAATTTACACCCTAAATTTATAATACATATATTACCTTTAAGTGCTCCCGCTTGGTCACAGTATAATTATGTTCATGGTAATTCAGGCTCCAACTGCAGTACGCCACTGGGTGCTCCTCCCCTCATCGTCTTTTTGAGATAGGAGCTTCCCTACAGCGGAAAGAATGCATCCGTCTGAATGATACACCTTTTATTAAAATTTGGGTAGAGCAGCACTGGTGCACTGATTAGCGCCGTAAAAGGTGTATCAAAGGAGCATTGTCAGCGTTCCATCCATTCAAAAGGCATCCTTCTTTAATAACTCAAACAGCCGACCTTCAATACAACTAAAGTTGGGTATAAAGTGGCAATAGTAGCCGACCATCCCTAAAAATACTTGTATATTGCGCTTACTGTTTGGTCATCTTTCAAATAGCCTCCACTTTGGCTGGTTGGGGCTTCAGCCCGGTCACATTTACCACAAACCCAAGGTACTTCAGTTGGTCTTTAAAGAAGTGGCACCTATGGGGCTTGATTTTGATGTTGGCCTCTGCAAGCCGGTGGAAGGTCTCCTTCAGATGGGTAAGATGCTCATAGAATGTACATGAAAAGACATTGATATCATTGAAGTACACAAGGACACACAACAGCTTCAGGTTTCTGAAAATGGTGCCCATGGTCCGTTGGAACGTAGCTGGGGCATTACACAGTCCTTATGGCATACAAGTCGGTTGGAAAAGCCCCTTGGATGTGTAATGGTGCATTTCTCCCGTTCTACCATGGGCAACTCTATCTGCCAATAACCTGATATCAAATCCATCACCAAGAAGTAAGGAGCTCCTCCCAACCAATATAAGGCATTGTCAATTCGTGGAAAGGGGTATGAGTCCTTTTTGGTAAGGCTTTTAAGCTTCTGGTAGTCTTTTTACCCAGTTGGAAATGTCCTTATTTTTGACAATTAGAATGATCGAAGCCCACAGACTCTTTGAGGGTTCATGCATCCCTTGCTCCAGCAGCTTATCAATTTCCTCAGTGATGACTTCTTCCACTGCTCTAGATTGGAAAATCGGCCAAAACCTGATGGGTGATGATCACCTATGTCCAACCAATGTACAACTCCCCACATGCACCCTAAATTGTGATTGTTGATGGCAGAGATAACCTTATATTTTTGAAATAACGCTATCACCTGATCTTTCTGAAATTCCAAAAACCCTATTATTTTTGCGTGGTACTAACTCCATTACACTGAACTGCATTTTGATGGGTAGAGCAAATTTATCCAGCGACCTGAACTTGTGAACCTAAAGAGCCTCCTCAACAGAGGTCAAGTTTAAATATGCCGTTATATTATGCCAGCAGATTTGCAATGGTTTGTTCTGTAGATTTGCTATTAAAACCTTAATTTCAACATGTCCCAGACGTATAATGCCTGGAGACACATGAACTCAAACCACGTTTGCTGATAAGGGCCAATAACTTCCTCATGGAGTCCATCCGGCACTTCTACCACCAATTTGGTGTTCACTATAACTTGGTGTCCAGAAGGAATGGATATAGATCCAGAAGCTCTGAGAGACAACCCTTTCTCTTCGTATTTTCTGGGAAGGGACCAGGTCTTGCTCTTTAGTCAATTGTAGTGAACTGGAATCACCCCATCACTATATGCAAGGTTGATGTAACCCATGTGCACCAGATCCCTTAGCACTCCGCTAAGGGTAAAGTAAATTGGGATCTGCTTTCTCAGAATTTTGAAGGTCTCTCCACCATTGTACCAATTACAGCCCCAAAGTGTCACATAAAAGCAGTTTAAATTAACAGGTCATAATTATTGTTTGGTAGCACTATAGCCAGGGCTACAGCAAAAGTTGACCTAAACTGCAAAGGTAGCGCAATGTACGCTCCCTCAGAGACCGTTCTATCTGCTCCAGAGGTCCCATATACCATCCAGTGTTCTACATCAGGCTTTAATGTCAACTTCGCCACCAACTTGATGGAAACTATGTTAGCTGGGGCGCCTGTATTTATTATAGCACATACTCGATTTTTTACTACAAAAAAATGTCACAGCATATTCACTAAGAATAAGAAGAAACTTGTCTGTTTAATATGTGAACATTTAAGGAAATTTCGATTCCCAAGAAAATCTCATGATCTCTCACTGACTTTGGGGTATTCTTGGAGACAGCTTCTACCAGGAGGTAGACGTTTACATCTTTCAAGGAAGGTGCATCTGAAGCTGGGTCTAGCTCATTTGAAGCAGCTTGGTCAAAAATTTTGCAAGATTACAGTTTTGGTTGCTCATGAGGTCCTTCTTCCACCACGGTTTTAGCTTAAGCCTATGTTAGAATGTTTACTCCTCCACCCAGCTGCTGGTATAAAACCCATCATCATACTGAGGGGCTTTAACTGGATATACTACAATTGATTCAGGTGGGACGTCTAGGGTCAGGATAGCGGAGGGAGAGTCCCATCTTTACTCCGCTCCAAATTCACCCTGGTAGTTTTGATCCTGCTGTACATACTGTACCCAACAGTTGTGGTAACTTTGGGTAAGGTGACCAGGGCGACACATTTAAAATGATTCACCCCATAGGGTCCGCACCCTTGGTTTTGTAATATAGGCCAGGCCAATAATTAGACTGTGGACAGTCAGCGTAATTAGGCCCAGGTTGCTAGTAGGCTGTTGATGATTATCATAAGCGGATTTAAGGCAGAAGTCGAACTGCTGGGGGTAAACCAGATGAGGGCAAGACGCATAATAATAAGGTTAGGGGTTACTGGGTGAAACCTGTACAGGATTGGAGAATTCCCCTGAATAAGAAGATCTGGCAAAGATGGCGGTATATTTCTGATCTGTATTGGGTGGAGGAAAGGTAGTGGATAGTTGATGCAGAAACTGAACAATTTTGAGCAAGGGTACATCATCCAAAATTGGAGTCATGATATTGTAAAACTCTTGGTACGGCTTCACTGCAGAGGTCATTGCAATGCACACATTAAATTTGAATAAAGTCCCTACCCTGATCAGCACATGGTCTTCCACTATAAATTCGTCAGCAATAGCGTGAGGTCTCATTACGTTCAAACCCAATGGTTAATAATTCGGCTTTTTGCTGCAACATCTTTGTGATACCCTTAAGCAGCCACAGCACAGTACTTTTCACTTATTGGTATGTAAAGGTACTGTTTGGAAGATAACAGGTGACTTGGTCAGCACATCTGACATCTAAGGCGGATATCAGCAATTTAGCCTTCTGCCAATCAGAGGCTCCCTCCACCATAAATTCAAATCATTTGAAGAAACTGTGGATGTTTCCATTGTGGTTAAACGGAGGTAGCTTATCAATTCAAACTTCCTCCTCCTGCTCATATCTGCGAGTCTTAGTATGGTACTGAGTGTTTGATATAGGCCCATAACTGTAATATTGCCGAGTGGCGGGCTCATAAGGGTCAGCGGCTCTAGGGCAGCGTGGGGCTCTGAAGTGGGAAGAACTGCTATCACATTGGGGTTTTGTTGGGTTAAAATACAATCATCTCCAGAACTACCAGCATTACTCAAGCAACTCACGCTACATGCATGTACAGAGAAATGCTCTTCAGCAGGGTATTCAGTCTCATATTCATTGTAAAATGATCCTTCCCAAGTGACCTCTTGTTCTTCCACTACCCAATGGGGACAAAGCAGGTAAAAGGAAGGTGCTAACTTCTGCTCCGTGTAGTGTAGTCACTCAGTAGCATCTTCCAGGTGATTAGCAAGTTGCCTATAGTGTTGCCAAATATCTGCAGCTGACTAACCACACTTTTAAGTTGATTCTTTACATCGTCGCACTCCTGAAGGAGCTCCTCTTGTTTTTGAGCACTGCGTCCACAGCAAAATTGATCTCCAGAGTTTAGGCAAGTGCAGCTGTTTGGGACGATTCTCCTTTAGTACCAGCCTGATATGCCATGACTATGGATTAAAATTTTTTTTGATTTATTTGTGGTTGTTCAATGAGCCCTTGTAGTGATAACCACTGTTATAATTTTGGCAGTATTGTTGAGATACACTGGGAGGTTTTGCGCAGGGTTAACCCACTGAGCAATAGGATAGACAATATGGGGATCACTGTTCCTTGAAATACACCTAAAAATATAATAAGATATGGAGCACTTGCCATAACAACACCATTTTATTAAGCTTAATATTTATTAGAAGATCCTCTCTGATTCGTTCTCCCTTCTCTACTAAAAATACTCCTCCTTCAATATCCCCATCTTGCTTATATATCAGCGACTCCAGATGATACCGCCTACTTGACTTAGACTATTCCTTTCTGCCATACTCTCATTGGCTCCAGCAGAATATGGTATTCTCAAATTCCCTATCACCTTAGTTCAAGGCAATCTATTCAATATTCATCAAATGCTGACATTTCCTTATTGCCTTTTTTGGAGGCGATCCAATTACTACTCTTCCTGACCCAATATCGCCTCATCCCAAGGTGCTCAAATATTCATACTCTATAAATCATGTTTAATATATTCTAGTCAATCCGCCATAGCTATTTTGTGCTTATCTTCCAGTCATTTTAGTATAATGACATCAACTACAACTGGTTCTCCACCAGGGTGATGATTTTAAGCAGTAAAGTCTCTACATTATCAGCTAATTCAGCAGCCTGAATTTAATAAAGAGATTCATCAGGGGCCAGAATAGTCAGGGTCATTGTTGCTTTGAACTTGAGCTCCTGAGAGCTTGGATGAGGCATATCTTGGTTTTTGGAGTTGCATTATCTGATAAAGCTCATATTCTCCTCCACATCTGTAGTGCTAATATCACTGGGATCATTTATGTGAAGGTGCGCCTTCCTTAAGTAGCCTCAGAACCAGCTGTCAGAATGCATAGTATCGAGATTTTTCTCTATATTAAAGATAGAAAGTCCTTTAAGGTTTACACGATTATTAGTTGAAGTAGATCCATCAGTCTCCTACTAGATGATTTGTATCTAGGGAAATCTCTTGGCGTAATTTGAAGTTGACTCCAAAGCATATCTCTGCTTAACGTTCAGTCAAAATCTCTAATTGAAACTAGGCAAAAATGAGAATGCGAATAAGTATAACTTATAATGATTAAAATTCATGGAAATTTATAACTTTGGTATAATTTTGTATATGTATGGTATGGAGATTTTCAAAATGACAAAATTTTCCTGAACAATGCTGGGAATCAGGCGATTTCCAAATGGTACAATCTTTTCTTAAAAGTGGCAGAATCAGGATTTTTCTATATGGTAAGTCTTTTCCAAATGATCCGGTGAAATTAGGTGGGACCTAAGGTTTTTAATTGCTCATTTAGGCATTCACTCTTATAGCATTTTAGGTAGCTTCTGCATCGGTGCAACCCTATTGGTTAAATTGTGATTTCCTTATATTAGAACTTCCTCTGAACTAGTGTGAATCACATCATTCCCAACACCTATAGAGGAAAAACAAAGGAGCTGACCATGGTGATTCCTCCTGCCCATAATTTTGCCATTTCTTCTAACAAAATTTCTGTATCTGAATGGGCCCAGTTTGTGCCTTTGGTTTGTTGGGCACTGGTTGGACAGAGATCCTGCTTTGAGGGACAGAGTTGTTTGATCAGATGGTATTTCTGGCCCATGAGCGTACCAACTATTCGCTGAAGGAGGAGACAATCTTGTTTAGAAATAGAGTTTGGGTTCCTATTCAACTTAGTGATTATTTAATATCACCTACCATGATCCCAAGCGGTGTAGCACTCAAAGGGAATGATAATTGCCTTGATTTAGTGAAGCGGTCATGCAACTGGCTGAGGATCTTTTATGATATTCCATATTGGATCACAAATTGCAGGACGTGTGCTTGGGCCAAGTATAATAGGCCAGGTAAGCATGGCCTTCTCCATCCCATTTATCAGGTAAAAGCCCGTGGACCTTGGCATCAGCCAACTTCATTGTTGAGCTCCTCAGTTCTAAGGGATTCAAAGAAATTATGGTTCTCATGCCATCTTGAGAAGTTTTCCCTAGCTATCTCATGCAAGTCCTCAATCTCCTTAGAGGAAACGGCTAGGCTCTTCGTTTAACATGTCTTTTCTTTGTTCACCTATCTCAGGAGGTGGTGAATGACCAAAGGCCCCCAGTTTATCACCCAGTTTTGTAATTCACTTCTCGCTATCTAAAAGATTAAACTGTGCCATTCTACTGCATATTCCTCTAGTCTGAGGGGCAGATGGAGATGGTCAGACATATCCTTGAGAAGTATCTTCGCTGCTATATCTCTGCTTCTCAGGAAATCTTGAACTGGTGACCTTCCCCTGGCGCAATTTAAATACAATAATGCCACCCACTTGTCCACCAGCTTTACTTCATATGAATCCACCTTAGGGTACAGCCCCTAATTTCAAATTGGTCCCTATCTTTGCCAAAAGTGCCAACCACAGAACAACATTTGCAGAAAATCCAGAGCACCCAATCTCTGGTTTAAGAGCATTAAACCATGGCGATTGATGATTAAAAGCCGTTTGCAGATTGTAAGCCTCCTTCTGTCCCTGAATTTAGGGTGGGTTACTTAGTTAAGATGGATGCGTGGAACGCGTTTATGAAGGTTTCTTCCAGAAAATTTTGTTAGAAAATGCTCTGGAGCCCTCTTGGTGGAGGAAGATCTGGGGAATAGGATTTCTTGTTGACTCTCTAAGCTCATTAAAAGCAACATCCCTTCTTCTTTGCTTCCCAGTTGTCTTTTTTGAGGGAAAGAATCTTCTATTCCAGAGCCTTTCTTGGTAGAGGATTTAGAGGTGGCCAAAGTTGGTGCAATTTTGGCATCATAGAAATCATGCATTTGGTGCAGTTCTCGGTTGCCTGGAAGGCATTCCTTCTTACAAAAACAGCTGGGTAATTTCCCAGTATTGTGTCCATTGCCTTAATGTGGTAGAGGCCTTTAACGTATAACACCCCAAAGCCATCGCCATCCACAGAAGGTTTCCATGTTTATGTCCATAAAGTTGCCCAAGGCTCATAAGAATTTTTGCTCTTTCGCAAGTTCCTTGTGGTAATGCTCTCCCTATTCAATAAAGAAAGGACAATGTAATACCTGAGGAGCACCCCTTACGCCTTAAATGAGAGGAGAATCCCTTTAGAACTATGTTGGGGGCTGTCGTGATGAGGCTGTAAGGATACCAGAAGATGTTCCTCACTGATATAATGAACAGAGTCCAATCCCAAACATGAAAAGCTTCAGGAAATTTATCCACTGCGGATGGAATTGGACAACCCCCTTTTATAGATTCAGCTGGCCCAAGAAATTTATCAAGCACTAAAATTGACATCATATGAGATATCTTGATACATAACGCTCAGGAGATTTACTTATTGAAGATAACAAAGCCACCAAAATTAACTATTATTTTTTGACCCATTTTAATACCTTTGGGTGGATAGATAATTTACAATTAGCTGATGATGATGTGATGACCCAACCAAATTACCACAATGGGAGCAATTGAGTCTCCCATCCAAATAATACCAAAAATAGCAACCAACTGATTTTTAGAAACATACATAAACTTGATGTAAGGTGCATTAAAGTAACGCCATCAAATGAATTAGAAGTAGAACAGTATATTACTAAATTGGGTAACAAGCGGTAACCCAAGGAGGGATAACAGTATACAACCAAGAAGTGAGGACTAAAAATTAGCCTCTGAACATCCAGGTTCAGTGCAATCACTCACAAGAAGGAGCTCACGGATACATTAATTACATAAAATGGACAAAACAACTAAAGCCGAAATCAGACGCTGCCTGACTAGAGAATCATAAAACCCCCAGTATTTCTACCAAAATTTTCAATTTTATATGATTTTCATTCGAATTATATCTTATTCTCATCAGATGTATAAAATACTTCACTTTTACTTTAATAATGAACCTTTCCATAGAATCTTACTTTATCTTTTTTGTTTCACTTATTTGGGTTTAAGTGATCTAATCACCAGTAACAAGACTGGGATTAGTGGTTAAATAGAATAAAGTATTTAGTCTGAGATCTTTTTATAAAAGATATGACACTCATTTGCATGGGTACCTTGGAGCTGAGCTGTCAAAGAAGAGATTGGATAGAATTTTTTTGTGTCCTGGGGGCCAACATAAAGAGAACACCTCAGAGTGTCCATAAGGGTTTCGCCATGGGTTCAAGCAGTTTGAATAAGAAATGAGTGCTATATTTGGTAGCATCAGTAGAGAATTTGTTCAATGATGATGATCATGCCCTTAATGACAGTTGTCTGGTGCCTAATCTTTGTGGAATTGGTCCACTGAGTAGCAAGACAGCCTCACAAGTTAAGCGAGCTTAGGTTAGTGAGCTGACTAATTCAAAAAAGCTGATCACCCCCACCCCAACCAAGATGGTCTAGCTCATGTTGTAGATGAGTAGTAGGTGAAAGCCTACCCTGAAGGTTTTCCCTTTAGCCTCTCTTCCCTTCACTAAGGTGTTGGTGGAGAAGATCCAGGGGGTTTATAAGCTGGGTGTTTGTGACCAGAAGCCATTGCTTGTAAAAAGGTCGTGACTTCCAGCCTTACCAGAAGACTTACCCTTAATCTAAAACTCAATAATGGTCGTAAATTATTATTAAATGAAATCAAATTGTCCAAATCAAAAACAGACCTGAATTGGCCACCTAATATCACATCTTGTCGCCAGTAAGGCAAGTTCGCCTACAACAGATTTGATCATGTTCCTCCATCTGATTTAAGTTGGGGCTGCTCTTACCTTCCCTTGACTGTGGGATCACCCTGCCAGCCGTTAAACAAATCGTTGCTGGCTCAAAAGGTGAAATTATGTCTAAAAAAATTTAAATTTATATTACCAATCTGGCTGGTCAGGTCTGATCCAAGTCAACATTGGAAATTGTTAAAATGTTTGTCCATTAAAAATTGATTTTGAAGGAATTCTCAGATATCAATGCACCCCTACTCTTATTCTTACCCATCTAGATTATAAGTCAGAAATTTCTAGCAGGTTCTGATGTTGCTCCCTTTTTCTTCCTTGCTTTCCCTTATATTTCCCAAAATAAGCTCTTAAACTTCAACTTTTTATTATTGAAAAATCAGTAATTTCATGGTGTTCATTTCCTGGTATGTGTTCCTATTATAGGAAAACCTGGCAGGTTCTGGCATTTTTCCTACTCGCTTTACAATTAACAATGTGGATGGCTATATCAGCAGTATTCTGGATGTTAATGTGGGTGATAACTCATCCTGAGTGTCAGTGTAGTCTTATTTATATCATAAAGATCCATGACACCATGTTATTGAGTAGGAATTCCTGTTTAGGCCCCATTTTGAAGCTGGGGTAGTTTGATAGCTTGATGAGGTATTGTTGTAATGCGGGGCTGGATTGCATAGGTCTCCAAGGGGTACCAGAAATTTTCTTCTAAGATCTTTGCAGTCAAGATCCCTTTGGGTTAATATGATGCAAAACGGGAGTTGGTATGGTGAGTTGCTGTGGTACACAAAATTTTGTGACAATTGTTTTCTTCACTATCAGATAAGTTTCTGTAAGTACAAATGCTGTATTGCTCAAGTTGTGCTGGGACTAGAGGTTTAAATAGCCTTCCTGGCAAATTATAGTAAGTGGAGGGTACCGTTGTTGTGATTTTTATTGGCTTATTAGATATATTTTTAGGGATACTATGGGGTTCATCAGGTTCTTTCTGCTCTGGATTCAGGATGTCATCAATGTTAATTCTCTTAGTTAGGCCATTATTACTGATGTTGGCTAATTCTTCCTGTTTGCACTTTTCAGCAGCATACATTTCTTTCAAGAGGAGTCGTCAGGCTTGTTATGTTTCTTGATGCTCATTTAGGTGCTCAATAAAATAGAGAGGCAGACAAGGTTATACTGGTGTTCTATCTTATAATGCTGGTAGTGAATCAGCCCCATTCTGTAGTGATCATTTAGCGATGGTATGGTATAAGGGTGTGGGTATAGCAGATATTGTCATGTTGGCACTCCCTCATATGGATTTGCTGGCAAAATGTAGTACTGGTAGGGGACAGACTGAGCAAAGTTTGCATTCTGGGGACTGGAGGTACATGTTGGTTTCTTTGGCAAACTCTGGTGGGCCACCTTACATTTAGGTGAGACAATTTATAGCCTCATCGGGGTTCTGACACTGCCTGAACTGATGTCCAGGTTTATTGCAATTGTTGCATCAGAGGTTGCTTTGTGGGGGTCATCCCTGTACTAGTATAGTGAGTTGTTACACTTATTATGAATGGGTATTCATCTGTGCAGTGAACTCAGAGGTAGGACTTAGCTCTGTAACTTCAGGATGACCTTGCCCTTAGGCTCTTCCTCTTCTATCTCAGGTTTTCTGGCTGTCAATGTTACTTTACCAGTTTCTGGCTAAACAAGCATACTGGTATCAGATTTTGATAGCATGGTTGGTGCATGAATGATAGTTCATGAGGACTTTATTGAGGTATGGTTCTTCTAGTTTTAAGAAACTATTTTAATAGCCGTTAATCTATATCACTGCAGAGTTGAGTTCCAGATTAGTGCCATTATCCTAAGAGGTTCTTGAACTTATCTAGGAAGAGGTTAAAATTATTTTAGTTTATGAGACGCATCTGTCAGAACTTGTTGTGGAGCTTCATAGTCAATATCTGGGACATAGAATAATCACATTTGCCAATTGTCTCAGGTAATAAATGGTGTTACTGATGTGCCATCTCCTCACTGCACCTGTTAGAAGTCTGGGCACCTTGCAGAGTCATTTTCAAACACCACGTCATAGTCATCACACCAGTTGTTGTAAGCCTCTATATATTCACCTATTAGGATGTTTTTAATTTTTGTTTTACTTGGTATAAAGCAATATTATCATCAATATTGATGTTTGTTTTTAGACAACATTCACAGGTTCCATGATAAGATCACTATTTTAGCATCAAACTAGATGATTCTTCTGGATTATGTGATGTGTTACTGTTCTAGAAGAGTATATAATAAAATCCCAGTTTGTCAATCCTGTGGTTGGCAATCATCTTGAGTAGTTTATTGATGTAAAATCTTACAGAAAAGAACTTTACTAAATATGGATAAATTAAATGCAAAGGAAAATTAAACTTTAAGATCTAATAATTTTTTTAAACTTAAAAGGGGTTTTTGAACCTGTTATTAGGGTTTTTAAGAGCCTTGAATGTTCTAGAAACTTGCCGGAACTCAGTATAGTAATTTAGAGAACAAAAGGCTATTATGGGCCATTTAGCCTTGTTTTAAAAAAACCGCCATCTTAAACTGTCACACTACCACTGAGATCGCCAATCCATCAGCGGATACTCCCTCCCTTGTATTATCCCTAGCCCCCATTTATTTATTTTCAACTGATTTTTCTTTGATACCTTCAAAATCTTTCTTCTTTAAAAATTTCCAATGATTGGGTATATAAGCCTACCCTCAATTTCAAATAAATTATCAAAAAATACTTTGTTTATATCTCTTCATATTTATCTTGATCAGAATATATCCCCGCCAAGCCTATCCTGAAATTTTGGCCTTAATGCCTGACTACTCAGACCCACAAATGCTGACAATGCCACCTAATAACCTGTTATCTGAAGTGTCGCCTAATTTTCAGTCATGATCAACCTGGTATTTTCGAGCTAATGTGAAAAAGTGGTGATCTTGTAAGGGATGCCACCCTAAAACCTGCACCATTTAACTAGTTAACCTTGACCTTGGAAGAATATGCCATAGAAGAACCAAAATATGAAGTAGATTCTGTCATTACTATGAAGCCCTAAAGATGATTTTTGATTTACTGAGTGTAAAAACCCTGAAAGCACCTGAACATCAAGTCGCTACCCCAAAGCCCTAATAAAGTTTTTTGATAATTTACTGAGTGCACAAACCCTGAAAGCACAAGTTTCTACCCCTGAAGCCCCACAGAATAATTATTATGAGTTACTGAGTGCAAAAACCCTGAAAGCACCTGATTCCCAGGTTATTACCTCCAAATTTTTAGATAATATCAAGATTAATAATTTAATGAACGCTAAATCCCAGATTGCTTCCCCCAAAGTTCCCAAAAAAATTTTGAAAGATGAATGAGACAGATGCTTACAACCTCATTTTAATCAAATCAAAATTGATTTTAATTGACTCTCTCATTTCTTGCTTTTATATCAAAATTTCCACCAAATCTGAGATTCTGAGCATTTACAGGATCCTGAGAGTGTGAGTTACCACAATTAGGACAGGTTTAAATCCAAGGGAGCACTCACTGTGCATTGACCATGAGGCGTTCCCTTTTTGCAAAAAAGGGCCCAAAGAAGGGGCTGTCCCCTTCATCACCCAGGGCGATCTCGCCCATGTGGTGGATAACGGTGAGAGATAGCCTACTCTTTAAAGTTCCTCCTTCCCCTAACTACTTAAACACAAGTGAGCTCAATCAGAGGATTAGGGGTATGTGTGGAGGTGGTGGCGGCAAGAGGACACTGGCCATAAGGCAATTGCAAGCACATAGCCTCTGCGCAGATATCAGGGTTGCCAAAGTGGAAAAGGATCTCATTCAACTGAGGTGTATAAACCAGCAATAATTTTGGGTTTTTCCAATTGTTATGAAATTGGTGATATCACTAGATACGCCGGTGGAATTGCACAGGGTTTGACCCACTGAGCAATCAGGACCAACGATATGATGTTCATTATCTGCGAAACAACAGAATAAACTTATAAGTAATAATATGGAGTACTTGCTCCCACAACCTCTTTTATTAAATATATTTAATACTGTGGATTCTTCTTTATTCCGCTTACCCTCAACTCACTTAACAACAACCTCCTCTTAATCACCCATCTCGATTATATTACAGCAGCTTGGATGATACCACTCTCATAACTTGGACTATTCATTTCCACCAATTCTCCTCATTTTGGCTGGTTATTCTCTAATTTGCTATTGTCCTAATTATAGACAACTTAATTTGTTTTCATTGAATGTCAACATCACCTTATTTAGAGGCGATCCAATAATAAATCCATTATATCCAATAAAACCATTAATCCCAATATTGCCTCATTTCGAGACACTAAAATACTCATATCTAATATCATTTTTGGCAGATTCCAACCATGCTGTCCCACGCTCATCATCCATTCATATTGGAATTGTGACATTATCCCTCCTTGACTGGACAATGAGGCTCCTATTGCTTGTATGGTTGGAGGAACTTCACATGTACTTGTTTAATGATCTGACCACTTGCAGGGTCCTTGATGGTATATGCATCAACCCCAGTTTTCTCTATAACTTCAAATGGACCAGCCCAAATACTGGACAGCTTGTGTTTCCACCCAAATCAATGTTGGTCATGGAAGAGAATCATATTGCCATCTTTGAATGTTTTCAGCCCACTATGATGTACCTGATCAATGGCCTTATACTAATCTTCTTGGCTAAGCTGATGGAATAAGCTTCAGTTTGCAGTCTAATAAGAATATTTGCGAGGTTTGTCAGGTAGGGGTTGGGTTCCAATCTGCCAGTGTCTTAGACACACAACTAAGGTAATGCCAGAAGGGCCAGGTGTCAGCAGTATAGTAGTTGGAAAGGACTTTTTCCCGTGGCAGAATGATAACTAATGTTATAGGCAAACATTGCAGTGGAAAGAAGAGAACTCCAATCAAAAGGGCGATCCATTACTAATTTTCACAATATGTTCACCAAAGTTTCCATTCACCCATTTGACCGTTCCATTAGACTTGGAGTGGTATGGGGTCATCAGAACTCCGCGGATACCCATAAGCTCATTCATTTTGTGGAGGATATGTGAAGTAGAGTTGGTTCCATTACCAGTGAGAATGAACTGAGGGCAGCCGTGGTGCTGAATAATGCATTCCATTATGAACTTGGCCACTGTAACCGCCCCCAAATCCCATATTGCCCTTGCCTTGACCCACAGGGTCAAGTGGTTGATAGCCACCAGAATGTACTTACACTAGTTAGCTCCTGTTGGCAAGGGACTAACGACATTGATAGAGACTGTATGCCAAGAAAAGTGAGGTTTCACTAACTGGTATGAAGACTTATGGTGGAATGGCTTCTCCACTTGGCACTGATGGCAACAGGAAATGGTTTTGAGCACATCAAAGTTCATACATTCCCAATAGTACTAGGGCACAACAACTCCATTGTCTTGCACACCCCCCATGTCCAACTGCCTTGTGGGCGCTCATAATAATTTTTGGCTGTGCTGAGGGTCATAGAAAATTCACCGTAGAATTGCCAATCCACTTATACAATTCTTCATTCTGTTGGAAGGTATTTGTTCACATTTCATCCAACGCTTTAATCACTTGGGGCGGTTTATCATCTTACTTTCCGCTGAGCATTTTGTCAAACATTATGTCACTTATGTCTGCTGTAACTGCAATTGTTGGCAATCTTGATAAGCAATCAGCATTTTGGTGTTTTGCCCCTAGTCAATGAACAATTTTGAAGTCGTAAGCTTGCAGCTTAAGAGCCCATCAGGCTAGCCGCCCCTCAGGCTCTTTCAAGTTCTACAACCAGAACAATGATTCATGATCTGTTACAACCTTAAACTTTACTCCGTGCAATTAGACTCAGAACTGCTTATACATATAAATCACCACTAAGCACTCTCACTCAGTTATGGTGTGATTTCGTTCATAGCAATTCAGGCTACAACTGCAGTACGCCACAAGGTGCTCCTCCCCCTCATTGTCCTTCTGAGACAGGACCGCCCCAACAGCGGAAAGTGATTCATCCATCTGCACTATAAATTCCTTATCAAAATTAGGGTAGTGTAACACGGGCGCACTAATTAGCGCCATTCAAAGTGTATCAAAGGCACATTGGCGCCATTCTGTCCATTCAAACAAGGCATCCTTCTTTAGTATCTCAAACAGTGGACATTAATGCAATTGAAATTGGGTATGAAGCATTGGTAATAACTGACCATCCTTCAAAACACCTGAATGCTCCGCTTACTAACTGGCTTAATCAGCTTCTGGATAGCCTCCACCTTGGCGGGTTGGGGTCTCAGCCCAGTCTCATCCACCACAAAACTGAGGTATTCTAACTGATCCTTGAAGAAGTGGCATTTCCGGGGCTTGATCTTAGTATTAGCCTCAGCTAGTCAGTAAAATACCTCTTCCAAATGGGTAAGGTGTTCAGTGAACATGCGAGAGAAGACATTAATATCATCAAGGTACATGAGTACACATGACAGCTTCAGATTGCCCAGAATGGTGTCCATTGCTCATTGGAACGTAGCTTGGGCATTATATAGCCCTTGCGGCATCCAAGTTGTCTGGAAAAGCCCTTTGGATGTGGTTATGGCGCATTTTTCTTGTTCTGCCGTAGGAAACTCAATTTGCCAATAACTGGATATCAAGTCCTTTACGGAGAAGTAGCGAGCTCCGCCTAACTGATCCAGTGCATTATCAATCCGTGGCAGAGGGTATGAGTCTTTTTTGGTGACACTATTGAGCTTCCAGTTGTCAATTACTATGTGGTTAATACTTTCCTTCTTTTTAACAATTAGGACAGGCGAAGCCCAAGGACTCTTAGATGGTTTGAGCATTACCTGCTCTAGCAGCTTATCAATCTCCTCATTAATGACTTCCTCAGTGGCCCTTGATTGTTGGATTGGCCGAGACCTGATGGGGAAATGATCCCCAGTGTACAGTCTATGAACCTCCCCCCAAGCGCACCCCAAATCATGATTGTCAGCCGCAAAAGCCTCTTTATACTGTTGAAATAAAGCTTCCACTTGATCCTTCTGATCTTCTGATAACCCAGATAAATTCTCCTGCAGTTTAACCACCATTGCGCCAAGATGCGGTTGAATGGGCAGATTAAGTTCATCCATAGAATTAAACTCATGAACCTGGTTGATCTCCTCAACTGGGTTCAGATGTAAATATGCTATAATCTGATTTCTGCGGGTTTGGATTGTTCTGTTCTGAAGATTTGCTATCAATACCTTGATCTCCCCATGGCCTGGAAGTATGATGCCTGGAGCCACGTGGGGCTCAAGCCGCGATTGCTGATAAGGCCCAATGATCTCCCTTTAGAGTCCATCTGGCACTTCCACTTCTAACTCAGTGTCTATTATTACTTGGTGTCCAGAGGGAATGGATATAGCTCCAGCTGCCCTAAGCGGTAACCCTTGATATTTATATAACTGATGGGGGAAAGGCCCAAGTTTTCCCTTTTAAATGATGATAGCGCACTGTAATCACCTATCGGTGTAGGCAAGGTTGATTTGTTTCATATGCACTGAACCCTTCATCACTTTGCTAGAGGTAAAATAAAATGTGATCCGCTGTACCAAGATAGGAGGGTCTCTTCCATCATGTCAACGACAGCCCCATAGTGTTGCATAAAAGCAGTCCCAATCAACAGATCGTAGTTGCTATTTGGTAATACTACTGCTGGAGCCACCACAACAACGGATCCAAACCGCAAGGGAAGCGCGCTATATGCTCCTTCAGAGACCATGGTTTCCGCTCCATCAGTCCCATACACCATCCAGGGATCTATGTCAGGCTTTAAAGATAACTTCGCCACCAACTTAGTTGAGATAATGTTAACAGGAGCGCGTATTAATTATAGCTCGTACTCAGGTTTTGGCTACCACAATTTCACAGTAAGTGCACTATGAGTAAGATTAATGCCGGCTATTTACTATGTGTACATTCAGCGGACCACGTTTTCCCAGGAAATTTATAATACTCGCACCAACTGTAGGGTACTTTGTTTTAATAGCATCCACTGGAAGGGCAACCTCTACTCCTCTTAGAGACAATGCATCTGTGAATGGTTCTAGCTGGTCTGACGGACTTTGGTCAAACATTTGACAAGCGTAAGGTATTGGCTGCTTTGGAAACACTTGTGTCCGCCGTTTCTTTGACTTGTACTGAGACAGCACATTTACTCCCCCAACTGGCTGTTGGTAGAGGGAGGTATCGTCATACTGGGAGGCTTCTGCTGCAATTAATACAGTAGCTTCAGGTGGGACGTTTAAATTTGAGATAGCAGAAGTAGAGAGTCCATGCTACTCCACTCTGACTTTTCCCTGATAACTTTGATTCTGTTGTATGTAAGGGATCAGTCGATTAGGGCACCATCATCCCATGTGCCCAGTGTGACCGCAATTAAAACAACTTATGCCATAGGTCCTATGTCTGTGCTTGATATAATTTGGCCCATTTGGGAGGGTATTCTGAAGTTGATCAGCGTAACCAGACCCACATTGGTAGAACGCCTGCTGTCAATCAGTGTATTTAGGGCTAAAGCGGTAGTTGGTCAGTTGTTGATTGGCAGATATGGGATGGATGTTGGACTGCGGTGAGTAACCTGGCGAAACCTGCACCAAATGATTGATTCCCCCACATAATTAGGGTCAGCAACGGCGATTGTGTGAAGCTGTTCAATGTTGGGTGGCAGGAAAGTTACAGCTAAGCGAAGTACAAACTAAAAAAGTTAAGAAGAGGTACATCAGCCTCCAACAATGGGGCCATGACGTTGAAAAGCTCAGTGTATGGCTTCACCACAGAGGACATAGCAAAGCACACGTCAACTTCAGATAAAATCCCTGCCCCAATCAATACATGGGCTTCTGCCATAAAACGCTCAGCAAATGCAGTGATGGTCTCATTTCTCTGAAACCCAATGGTCAAGAACTCAGCTTTCTGCTGCAACATCTTTGCAGTTCTACCGAACAACTACATCATCATCTTCTTAACTTCTTGGTATGTAACGTAACTATCAGGAAGATAACAAATGACTTGATCAGCACTTCCAACATCCAAGGTAGAGATCAACAGTTTCGCCCTTTGCCAGTCTAAGGTTCCTTCAGTTACAAACTCAAATCGTCAAAAGAACCCATAAATATTTCCATCACGATCAAATGGTGGCAGCTTTTCACTGCAAACTTACTGGAGCAGCTCATCTTGTCTTTTGAGCACAGTGTCCAATTCAAGTTTCAATTCCTCATATGCAACGGCCCCTGCGTCTCATGCAGATTCCTTATTAAAGCAACTGGACTGACATAGCAGGCAACTGGGTTTTATTATTTTTATAACAGATCAATGGGCCCCCTGTAGTGAGCACCACTGTTATAAAATCAGCGGTATCACTAGATACGCCGAAGGATTTTGCACAGGGTTTGATCCACTGAGCAATCAGGACCAACGATGTGATGATTGTTATCCGCAAAACAACAGAATAAACTTATAAATAAATATGGAGTACTTGCTCCCACAACCTCTTTTATTAAATATATTTAATACTGTGGATTCTTCTTTATTCCGCTTACCCTCAACTCACTTAACAACAACCTCCTCTTAATCGGCCATTTCACTTTTAATACAGCGGCTTGGATGATACCACTCTCATAGCTTGGACTATTTGGTTCCACCAATTCTCCTCATTTCAGCTGGTTATTCTTTAATTCGCTATCACCCTAATTGTAGACAATTTAATTTGTATTTGTCAAATGCTGACATCGCTTTATTTAGAGGCGATCCAATAATAAATTCATTATATCCAATAAAACCCATTAATCCCAATATTGCCTCATCTCGAGGCACTTGAATACTCATATCTGATATCATTTTTGGTGGATTATGACCTAGTTGTCCCACGCTTATTGTCCAGTCATATTGGAATCATGACACTAATAAGGTAGAAAATATGGATAAATGAGGTGGTCTGACACCAGTGACACCCAATGTGATAAATATAATTGATACCCAGTGAGATAAGGCCCCATGGCCTGTCCATGGGCACTACCAGTCACCTGCTGAATTAAGCATCACTAAGCTAAGCAGAATTAAAGTGGGAGGAACAATTTAGTGGAAAAATCAAGTGAGAGTCAGATGGCCATTGGAAGGTTAATTCAGCATCAATGTAGTTGCAGGATCTCATTTTGCCAATAATCAGTTGGGTTCACAATTCCTTTGTTTATATATCCTCGCTTATTTCTCAAGCCCCTAGGCCTTAAGGAAAATGTCCCTCACTGGTACAGTTGTCAGTCAATTCTTTCATTTTTGTTTCCCAATAAACAACTTGTTCCAAACCAAAAACTTTAATTTCATAAAATTTTTCTAGTGTTCGCCACTCCAGCAACCCCAAACCATGTTTCTCAGGCTGCGTCATGATTGGGCCCTAGTGGCCATTCTCACCACGCTTCTCCCCACTTTCATCAAATGGTGGTATTGTATGCATGACTTATAGGAGATATCCCCATTTGCTGGTGCTCTCTGGCGTCAAGATGTTCTGATGATGTTGGAGATCTTATCTGCTGTTGGGTGAGGTTTTGTAACCTCGCCACCCAATCTATCATTAGTGGCACTGTAGAGAATCATGGCCTCTCCATTGCACCCAAATATGTAATGAGAGTGTCTATAACTTTCCTGTTCCCAGTGGGTTGTGCACGGTGCACAAGGCCAATGCCAGGGAACTAGCCGTTAGTATGAAAGTTATTAGACAAGCAGAGGGTGCTAGAGCAATAACAACTAGGGCATAGGAGTGCGAGTTTTAATAAATAACCCACCAATTATGACACAGTGCACAAAGAGAAGGGGGTAAGTGACCCAGGTTGGAAGGAACCTGGGAAAACCAAAGGTGCACTAGGGATATCTTGAGTGTATTTGAAATGGCAAGGTTAACGGAGTGTGAGACCTCCTTGAAGAGTTTCATGAAAAAGAGCATTTAAAAATCATAAAATAAAACGTAAAATGGGAAAATTGTTTATTAGGAATTTGACCAACAAGGAGCGTTAGTCGCGGGAAACAGAATTGAACTTTTTCAGGGAAATATGGGGTTCGCTGAAGTGGGCCCAAGCACTGACCCATTAATAGGCAAAGGCAACAGCTTAATTGGTAGAAAACACCAAAACTGACTTCACTCGAGTAATCAATTGAAGTTGGATCTGACCCAAACGCGTTGTTTCATAAATGGAACAGGTTTTGAAACCCCGTTCTTCTACTAACTGAATGGAACCGTCAGCATTAATTTTTTAAACTGTCCGTTTTAATGCCTGGGCCAATGTAAGGGGCTGGGCATTTGGCACCTCACTAGTACCAACCTGGGCATATTTAGCCTGTACCCAGCGTTGGTCTAGTGTATGCCTGAGGTTAGGGAGAGCCTGCAGCTTCACCTTCTGGGCCTCCTGGCGCCCAGCCTTATCCTTGGGGTTGGTCCCCACTATGATGTCATTTGACCATGACAAAAGAGACCTCCTTACCCAAATCTTCTGCGGTCCTTGGGCCATTATTTGGTTGCTTGTCAGGTTGATGGTTATGGCAGCCACCAGCCATCATTCTCTGTTTGCCTGACTCCCACCCTATTACCAAGTCACTTGGATAGCAATGCCCTTGGCATTTTGGTTTGTCTTCTGGGTGTTCACATACCCTGATTGGCAGACCAGTCTCAACTTTATCTTCAAAATCTGTGACACAAAGACTATGAGGACCAAGTTATACAAGATGAAGACGCTGCTGCTTTATCAATCTTGGGCAACTACCACATTGATGTCAGTGACACTGAACCAATTACACGATGTCCCTATCAACTAACTTTAGTTTATAAAATCTTAGTTGAGACTGAGAAACCAGCCAACAGGCCTCGTCGCCCCTATGAACCACCCTGGACTATTCCAGTAGTTGTGGTAGCCGAAAATGATGCCTATCCGCTGCCTCTGACTTCTAACTTCCTCAGTGTCCAAGGGGGAGCCAAAGTACCCTCCACTGCTAAAGTCTCCCCTGGATACTACCAACTAGGCATGGATGAAGATTCAAAACTTCTATTTGCAACCTTCCTCACCTGCCAAGTTTTCCATGATCAACCCCAATACAGCCCCTTATGACTTTTATATTTAAAGTTACCAAGCTGCCTGAATTTATTTTGCCATTACAAAATATGACTTAAGCCAACATCTATACCCCCAAAGATTCCAATATTTGCTGTATTTTTTAGTACTAGATGGTCCCAACCCAAGGGGGAATATTTGCTGTATTAAGATGTCACTATTTACACTAATACATCTGCCTTATTCCTTTTATTCATCAACTCAATCCTTAATGGACATTTAATCTACAGTGAGAGGAGCTAATAAAAATCAATATGAAATTTGGATACCCCTAGGAAACTGTACTCCGTGGCTAATGACCTCTCTCATATCCATCCTATTGTCAACCAAGTCCCATCTTACCATATGGGAACCATCTCCATGAAACCCAAGTTGTTATAGGTTCAACAAATTCTCATACCTTTGAAATCCTTGCAGGAGCAACCAATGAATGACAATTCAAGCACAAATGTAACAAGTTTTTTTTACTGATGGACTATACCTCCAAGGCAAAAATACCATCTTTCAAGTAGTTGTGAAGAATTTATGGTTTTTCTTAAAGGAAGTTCATAATGGCGCTGGGTATCATATTCTGGTAATTTACTTGAAAATAAGCTCTTTGATAACCCATCAACTCAGGCCAATTACCCTTGCAACAACTTGACTAATTACCCTTACAACAACTCAGCTATTGGTCCCAATTAACCGTGTATTATACTGACTTTACCTTCAATAAATTGTCCAGGGATTTATAAACATCTCTAAAGACCCATGGATTAATAACTTTAATAAGATTGCCCCTCATATTATTGCAATCAGATATCCACCCTATGACAAATTTTGTATATCAATCCTTGTAATAAGCATGATAGCACTTGCACATGGACAGCCTATAAGGAGTACCTAGTGCTATTGGAAATCTTGCTGAATCCCAATTAGGTGTATGGCTTTTAATTCAAATCAATGCCAAATTTCCCAGAAGTCAAATTTCATCACCTGTATGATGATATCCAAATTAGCTGACCTTAGGACAATTTTGCACATTTGAGTTACAATTTTTGTGTCTGAAACCTTCCCAATTCTGAGAGTATTTTACTGCCAATAGTCCTAGTAATAGGTCATAATTGTACCAATTCAAGGGCCAAACTGAGGTAGAAAATAATATCTGGTGAATTTTCCATGCTTGGAAGTATAGCCAGGTGTTGGGATTATCCCTGGATTAGGTGAAAGCCTTGTCCAGGGGGAAAATCAATATAATCATGCAATAAAGCATAATTTGCAGATGTCCCAATAATTTGAGAGCAGAGTTTGATTTTATGTTGGAATACCAAATTTGGGGCTTTTCCCGAAATATGCCAAATTTGGGGAACATGAACATTTCCCAATTGTTATCTAATATCTATCCACACTTTACTATTTCCACCTATCCTAGTATTGGGACTTTCCTACAGGTCCCATGACACTACGCTTAGAATCCCTATTCCTATCCCTACAATCCCTATTCCTATTCTTACATTTTGAAGCACTATAAATAGTGCTTGATTATTCTAAGTAAACACTTCTAATAAGAACTCTTATTTTACTTTAATGGAAAACATCTCGTCCAAAGCTGCTAACTTTGAATCCCTGCCTTCAGATGATCTTGCCGCCAATGATTCCTCACTAGCGGCCCAACAAAATGGTGCTCCCTGCCAGGTCACTTCTGAGTTGCACCATGAGGATATAGCCTCAACCTTGGATGATAAGAGTTTTTAATCCTCAGTAGGTACTCTGGACCCTGACCTTTTAGCATACCTACACTGGAATGGCCGAGATGCAATCACTGTGGGAAGTGATTTTACCAAGAAGAGCTTTACATGTCCTAGAAGAGAAGATCCAGTACGTTTCAAAGCACCCAGCCAACTCAAGCCCTTACTCGATTTATTGTATATGCCTGAAATAATTGAAACAGATGTCATTGAGCAATATAGCCAACACCATAAAGTGAAGAGATTGAAAAAGGCAATACTTTATTATATACAGGAAGCAAAATATACTAAGGAAGAATGGGACATTGACCAAAGAGAAGCTTGGGAAAATATCACACAGAGAAATGGCTACTGGCCTATAGGATGGGTTTCCCATTATGAGGAGAACCTCTTTAGTTTTTCTCACTAAAGTGAAGCATTATAAAAAGAAGCTGACCAAATTGATGCTTATCCTTGAATCAAAGAGAGAAGATCAAACAAATTGGAATACTCAGAATTTAAAAACAACAAATGATTTTATTACTAACAATAATATTTATTTAGGCGACCAATACCCAATTCTCCGCAATGATGTCATTTTCTAGTCTGATTTAGTAAAAGAAATCAGAACAAATTTTATTGAGTGTTTGGAGTTAAAAGTGCCAAACATCAATTCAGACGAGCATCATCTGAGCAATTGGACCAATCAAGTTGGGCCAACAAGTTGAGAATTAGCTTCTGAATTTGATGAAGGCAGCAAGCTGCAGGAATTTTTGGGAAGCCCTAAAAGCAATTGGTGCATCAATGCGATTTGAACGCCAGGAAAAAATACCTGGGACTTACCTTTGCATCATTGGGAATAAGCTTGATGACTCTTTTTCCTGCAACGCTACCACTTTACAACTTTGACGGCGCCCCTCCAAAAATTGGACCAGATATTACTAAGATGAACGCTGATCCCTACAAAAACACAGGTTCTGAAAAAGTGGAGCTTGATAACCCCTTTCCAATAATCCTATCACTTTCCAACTTTGATGGTGCCCCTCCAAAAATTGGGCCACAAATTACTAAAGCTAAAATTCTGGATTACCTGGTTTGGCCCTCAGATTCAGATAGCGCCAATCCCAGCAACAATGAGAATCAAGGAAGAGTGAAGCTAAATGACTCCTTTTTGGCAACGTTACCGCAATCCAACTTTGATGGCGCCCCTCCCAAGATTGGGCCAAATATTACTAAAACAAAAAATCTAGATTACCCAGCTCAGCTCTCAAATGGGGATAGCGCCAATCCCAGTGAAGACAAGAGTCCTGAAAGACTGAAGCCCAAAAAAACTGGCTACCATTACCTCTATCACCAATGCCAACCATTTGGCCCACAGCACATTCCCTCACTGACTTTTTTGCATGAGTCACTTTCAATCGCAAGTGGAATCTGCTCACCACAATCCTGAGATGGTGGTTCAGCATCGCAGAAAGAGGCCTTCCCATAGGAACCTTCATGGGGCAGCATCCTAAAGTTGTTTGGTCAGCTTCTAAGCTTAGGCGTTTGCTCGACTATGCAGCTCACTAATGACAGCATTCCCTTCAAACGTTACTTGGACCTATTGGTGGATACAGTGATAAAGATATGTCAGGTTCATATGACAAAATGATTTGGACCAAAAGCTTGAAGAAGCTGAGACCCACATGGTCAAGATGGCGCATGAGATTTGTAGAAGGTTAATGCAGTTAGAGGAGGAGTTGAATGCCTCCCTGTCAGAAGTTTCCCAGGAACGGGGGCTGCTGGTTGGCCTTCTGTCAGAAATCCAGGAAAAAACTGACCGGATCAAAACGCTCAAAATTGAAAACTCGCAGCTTAGGCTGGAGTTATCCAAACTCAAGGCAAATTTTTTTGGAACCAGAAAGCCGCTTGAAGCCAGCCCCCTCAAAAGACTAGATTGCTCAGCCAGCAGTGGATCACAGATTGAGGAACTTGGTACCACCTTTGAAGAGTGATATAAATGCTTTACCACTAAGGCTTACCTTCAAGAACATGCTGCACTCAACCGTTGGGGCAAAGAATTCTACTGGCAAGATCCTAGCATCACCCCAATCCATAGCGCCCCCATTGTCTATAACTTTACCATGGACAATATTGAGGTGGCCTCAATATACACTGCCGGCATCACCAACCTGATCTGCATTACACCTGAGGCTCAGTCCACTCCCAAGCTTGAGCTCTCCATTAACTTTAACCCTCTGGTCATAATTTACTCCCCTAGGACAAGGCTTGAGGAGGGCGTTGTTGGGATTCTTTGGATTAGTAGAAAGCCTTGTCCAGGGGGAAAATCAATATAATCATACAAAGGGCATAATTTGCAGATGGCCCAATAATTTGAGAACAGAGTTCAATTTTATGTTGGAATACCAAATTCGGGGAATATGTACATTTCCTAATTGTTAGCTAATCTCTATCCACACTTTATCTATTTCCACCTATCCTAGTATTGGGGCTTTCCTACAGGTCCCATGACACTACCCTTAAAATCCCTATTCCTATCCTTACAATCCCCATTCCTATCCTTACATTTTGAATTACTATAAATAGCGCTTGATTATTCTAAATATAACACTTCCCATCAGAACTCTTATTTTACTTTAATTTAATGGAAAACATCTCATCCAAGGCTGCTAACTTTGAAGCCCTGCCTTCAGATGATTGTGCCACCAATGATTCCTCCCTGACGGCCCAACACCAGGAGATATCTTAGATTTATAAATACAGGCGCCTGACCAAGTAATATGATCATCAGGTAATAGCTCTTAAATAAAGATATAAACCTTAAATTCTCTTTTACCTTGTTTTTATCAGTGTCTGTTCTTGAAGAATGTTGACAAGCTGTAAAGGCAGAAATCTTTAGCTTGTACCTTTGCCTGCCTTAATAGAAGTTCCCAAATTCAAAAAGAAAATTTATAAAAATTGACCAGAAGAGTCATATATATATATGAGTCTAGTGAGCTTATGAAAAGTCAATATACCATAAGAACTGGCGAGATATAAAGGATCTTCAGCTGGCCTTCTCCCTAAATATATGCGCAGGATTTATTTTATCAAACAAGTGATCCTTGTTGTTTTAAAATTGGGCATACTGGGAAGCAAGCAAACTGGTAACAATTAACCTCCTATTAATAGTGGCCAAATACCCATAATATCTGAAACTCTGTCAACACCTGTCACACCTATCAGGTTTTTGAGAATCATACCTGGCAACCTCCCTACCAATTTTTATTCAGTTACCCATCCATCCAACTAAATTTAGCCTTTTTAAAATATAGCTTTAGCTGAACCAACTCAAGCAACAGTCAAGGAAACTCCACAGGCCCCCAATTTCACCGGGGATAATTTAGTCTTAATTTTCTGAGACCCCCAATCTCAAGTCTAGGAAAATCATTATGAAAATGAATAGGGGGAGTGTCATGCTACCGCTGAGATTGCCAATTCATTGGCAGATACTCCCTCCCTTGTCTTATCCCTAGTACACATTTATTTTATTTTCATCTGATCTCTCTTTGAGACTCTTCAAAAAACTTCTTTACAAAATTTCCAATGATCAGGTATATAATCCTGCCCTCATTTTCAAATAAGCTATAAAAATTTGTTTATATTTCTTCATATTTATCTTTATCAGGATTTATCCCTGCTGCGCCTATACTGATAATTTAGTCATTATGCCTGACCATTTGGGTCCAACCATGCCAATGATGCCAAATGACAAACCTGATATCTGAGATGTTGCCTGAGCCTTTAGTTATGAGCAACCTGGGATTCCCAAGCTATTGTGCCAACATCTTTAAATAACTTACTGAACTTGTTAATTAGCCAAATGACCACCAAATGCTTGGAAAAACCACCTAAACTGATGAATCAACTGAATATCATATTGCTCAGCTATAACAATATGTTAATTACCATTAAAAACATATAAAATTTTCACTTCTTACATATAATCTTTTTATTTTACTATGAAAATAAAAAAATGGTGGAATATCTTATTGTTATCCAACCATAATAACTGTGCAAAAGTTCATTAACAGGTTATATCAGGAAATGTATTAAATGAAAGATGCAAGATTTTAACACAAATATGATTGTGAATTAAAGAAAAGTAAGTAAAAATAATTATAACCCAAGTAAAGCTGGGAAAAATGTTTTATTATGTTGATTTATATTTTTCATAATTTTTCAATGGATTTTTGTATTGTCATGGAAGATACATAAGTGTGCCAAATTTTAAGGCTCTAGCTAGTCTGGAAGGTAGTGAACTTGAAACTTATAAATTGACCAAATACCAAACTGCTCAGTCGTAACAATATACTGACTACCATCTAAAATATATAGGATTTTTACTTGCTACAGAAAAAAAAATTTATATTTTGAATATGAAAATTAAATTTTTTAAAAAGCTTATTGTATTGTCATCAGAGAACATGAGTGGTAAATTATAACGCTCTAGATAGCGGGAAGAGTAAAAATCAATCGTAAGATTCTACCCGGACAAACACCACAGCGAGTCGAGAAAAACGTTTTAATATTTATCGAATGGCGGAATTACTGATTAGCCGAATACGGCTAATCGTTAGACCGTTCGACAATGCGCTTGAGCTTTTTACCATAGTAAAAGTCTATAATTTTGGTTGATTTGATAGATTCAATTTAATTTTGGTAAACGGTTGGTAATTTGGTTGATTTGGTATGGTCAATGGTTTGGGTAAGCGGTTTGGTGGTAACTATAATATAAAATCTACTTTAATAAATTCAACTCATCTATAATAAACGATTAATCTTAAGGTTAAAAAGCACACTTTTCATAATTTTTCTAATAATTAATGTATTGTCATGGGAGATGCATAAATGTGCCAAATTTCAAAGCTTTAGCTAGCCTGGAAGATAAACTTGAAATTTTCGAATCAACCGAATATCAAACTGCTCAGCCGTAACGATATACCAAATACTATGAAAATATATAGCATTTTCACTTCTTACATATAAAACTTTTTATTTTATTATGAAATTAAAAATCTGGTTTTGAGGTTCATACGGACCCCTTCCCATCAACCTATATCCAAAATTTCAAGACTATACATGCTGTAGTTTTGGCTGGGCATCGTGCACACATGCATACATACACACTTACTTTTATTATCTACTAAAAAAATTTCACTGACGTACTGACTGACATCTGAAACCTTCAAGTCTGATAGGGTCAATCTATTTGGGCGAGTGGGTGAGAATTGACAAATATTATCTAATAATTCACCAATTGCTCACCTGAAACTCAACAAAAATCAGTATTAGAGTTTAAGTAGATTAAGTAGTTAGGATAATCAGCTCACCAGCCATGAGGGCAACAGTGGAGCTGTTAGTCTGAGTAGCTCAAGTGTAGTGCTGGCACAGCCTATAGGCTATGGTGTGAGCTTATCATTTGATAAATTAAATACCTTAGAGAAGCACAGGTATTTGGATGTTAAGTTTATATATTTTAAAACCCTGCCTAATTTGGTTCACCTAATTAATAAAATATTTTTGGAAGTTGGGTAGAAGTTGATTTAGTAGTTTGAAAGATATGTCACATACTCAGTGATTTTAATTATAGAGAGATATTTCAGGTAGCAGTTTGGTATTATTTGATTGATTTGATAGATTTATTTTGTTTGACCAAGTGGTGGGAGGCTTTTGGTCAAATTGATAGGACACAGTTTAGTTTTGAGGGGTGATTAGTTATTAGTTGATTTGATAAGTTCAATTAGGTTAATTGAGTGGTTGGTGGTTTTTGTTGATTTGATTGAGCAATTAGATTTGGCTGAGTGGTTTGTTTATCTATAATATAAAATCTAAATTAATGAAACAAAAATCAGAAATTTAATAGACACCATAGTGAAGCATGGGTAAATTGGCTAGTTATAGATAAAAGTGATTATGCCAGGTTTTGAACAACTGTCCTTTTATAAAAGTTAAGTTTAGAGCCAAAAAGCTGAGCAGATTATGCTAGATTTTTTTTCAAAACTCCATAATTTATTTTAAAATAAATTTTAAGGGAAAGTAAGAGGGGAGGGCAAAATACAAGTGATTTGGCCAAGGGTAAAAGGACTGGGGGTTCAGGCTGCTAGAGTTCTACCACCTCCAACCATTGCTGATTGGCAATTGCCATTGCTAGCCACAGTTCTAGCATTGGCGGGCTTACAGGCCATTTGATTCTCAGTTGATTAGCTGCCTCATTGTGTACAACAAGTGATCTGGTGGGAAAGCCAAACGTGCAGCTTTATAACACCTGGGGATTAGGTGCAAAAATTTTGAGATCCGATGGAGCTGATTGGAAATAATCCAAATGGTCTTCAATACCAAACCTTTATGGTGGGGGCGCTCATTGCTCAAAATCTTGGCGACGAGCGTACAGTGAATTACCCATACTCAATAATGTTAAATGAAGGCTTAAAGTTGGATTGGAGCCATTCTCAGGGTTTTCATGAAGAAAAGATCCTGTGATGGATGTATTTCCTGTGGTGATTGTTTGCTTGATAGGATGTGATGCATTGTGGACCAGTATTTTTTGAACATGGCACATTAATAATAACGGTGGGCTATATCTGCTTCTGGTTCAGTGCATATGGGGCATTCTTTGTGCTGGTAGTCTAGCCCGCTGTGCTTGCCCAATTTGAATGCCCAGTTTAGGATCCGCCAGGTTACTGAACGTTGTTTGGCCATTACCAAATGGGAGTTCAGGCCCAAAATCAACTCCTTCATTGGGTAATTGGTGTCATGGCCTTCTGTAGTCCAGTCATTTAGGATTCGGAGACAGGTGGGCGGATTGCATCCCATATTTGGGAGCAGATCACCATATTCTATCAGCATCAATTTGTACCTTATTTTGATCAACTTAGTTGTGTATTTGTCAGCAATTTGGTTGCACTCCTCCCAGCTCATTGCAGAGATCATTGCAGAATTATGGGCTTCAACATCCTTTGAACTTGGTTGGCATCTCAGGCCAATTGCTCAAATGACCATCCTCACTGGCGCATAGCCTGATTGTATAGTCACCAGTAGTGTGGAGTACCCTTTTAGGAGGTTATCCAGGGGTGATGCGCCATCTATTCACATATTGAGTGGGGAGAGACCAGCTCTTGAAGGCCTTGGGCTCTTTCCCAGTTCACGCCCCATGCTGGGTCAATGTAATGGAAATGGCAGAAAAAGTTTAAACTGGCCTTCCAGTTGGGATGCGTGAGCACCCAAAAAGCAAGCCAGAATGCCAGAGGCATTGCTGACTGAATGAAGTTGTATGGAGCTGGGCATTGCAAAATGACAAATTGTTGGTGTAGAACAACAGTGAGTATGATCCCAATGACAAACCACAATGAGCCTATCCCAAACCCAGGGAGTCTTGCTGCAGGGGGCAAAATCACAGAAATAGTTTTAATGGGATCATCAGCATATGGGGTTATTTTAAACTGGGGAGGCAAGGAGATGGATTTTTGCTTGCAGTTGGTGGATGTAAGACCACAAGATCCCCGTGTACTGTTGTTGGAAGTTCATGATAGCAGGGTTATATTGCCAGAAGTATCTGACTTGCTGAATCCAATCAATGATGGAGGGAGCTATAGTGACCATAAGTACTGGTAGAGTCCATCCAGTATATGGACCAATGAGCCACCAGGGAAACGCCATTGGGGATGCAGCCAGAATAATCAACACAATAAAAATTTGATTGGTTTTTTTGGCAAAATTTTATTATTAGGAAAAGGAAGAAAATCAACCAACAATTATCTCAGTGCAATGCAACTGATTAAATAGTGGTCAAATGGGGTAGTGATAAGCTGGGATCAGGACCCTCAATTTTGACCTAACTGGCGAGTTATTTGGGAATGGGTGGATTAATTCTCTGGGAACCAACATTGAAAAATTCAGTGGTGGACTGAGTCACTGTCAGTTCAGCCTCGAACATCTGAACTGAGGCTTGGCTACATTTCTGAAAGTTGGCACAATGGCATTTGGCCCGACAAGCGGTGGGAATCCCCCAAGGCCACCCCAAATAGGGGCGGGCCCATTTGGTTTGGAACAGGTTTGGGACGCCCAACCCACCCGCGCTCAGTCGCTGGGCTTTCATTCAGTCAGTGGCGTCACACCGGGTGCAACGCCTAAATTGTCAGCAGGGGGCTTTGAAACCTCGTTGATGGTGTCTGATCTGTTGCCTGCCTGTCAAGGATGATCCCCGACAACTTTGGGAGGGAGATAATCTGTTTGATCATCATGTTAACTGAATCAAAACTGTCAGGCTGTAAGTCCCGTTGAATATCCTTTGGGTGTCAATTGGGCCATCTTTCTGTTCCTGAGCAAGAAAGTACTGAAGAGGATGGCCATACCCCTCATTACTCAGGGCAATCATGCTCACGTGGTAGAAAAGTGCTGGATAATAGCCCTTCAGCTTCAGATCCCACTTCTGGTACTTGCACTCTCCTTGGCAGAACTGTTATGAGGGAACTAGTAAAATCTGCGCTGAGATCACCAAAATGGAATTAATCACAACTAATTCGAGTGGCAATCAGCCTGATACTCAGATTTCAAATGGTCAAAAAGGTATGAAGGCTGAACTATTGGCTGGAACGCCTGACAGTTGCAATTTGGTTTGCATGATGATCAAAAATCTTCCCTCCCAAATCCGTCAGGCATCACCCCCAATGGCAGCTTCCTGCCGGAAAATTGGGCGTTGCACCTGATGCAATACCGCTGACTGCAACTTGGCTCATCACCAAATTGTGCGATGTCAGCCCCCAGGGAACTAACCTGCCCATTCCCAAGAAGTTCACCTCTTAGGTCAGGCTGACCGCAACTCGGCTCATCACTGAATTTTTCAATGTCAATCCCCAGGGAACTAACCCGCCCATTCCCAAATAGTTCACCGCTAAGATTGACTTGCAGAACCCAATCCCAGCTTATTTTCCCTCAAAATTGACAACTATTTAATTGGGCGCATCGCACTGATAAAATTGTTGGCTGATTCTCTTCCCTTAAATTTTCCAATAAAAACAACCTCCCCAAAAATTTCGTTTTTATCTGTTGAGAATTAAGCTCCCTTCCAGTTCCATATCCGTTGTACTAGCAGCAGTGCCCTTGGCATTCTGGTTTGCCACTTGGATGCTCTGGCATCCAGGCTGGCAGGTCAGTCTAATTCTTACTTGCTGTCTGCCTGACATAATCTACCAATCATCAATCTCTACCATTTCCACCTTTCTCGTAGATATTGGTGCAGCAATGGTCCCTTCTTTCCAACTGAATCAGGTCATAAAGAAGATTATTCCTGCCCATGTTAGCCCCATCCCACTCAAGACTCCAAACCCATACCCCATAGTTGCCGCAGCTACCTTGCTCATGTCAGTAGGGTCTGACAACTCAACTTGCAATGAGTTTGTCCTCCAAAGCCCAGTAGAATCCCACCTGTCACCCTTCAAAGGTGCAATTCCTATGGAACTGGAACGGATTATCATCAAAAATGGGGAAGAGGCTGAGGAAGAAGTTATCCTGGCATCCCAGAATTTGCGACGTTCCATACAATATCTCGTGGCTTGGCTAAGATATCTGTCCTATAAGAACAGTTGGGGCAAGATGTGCAATTGTGCGAATTGCATGAACCTGTTCAAAATGTTCCACACATCCCAACCCGTGATTCTCTGTTTCCCCAAAACCTGCATCAGTAAAGGCGATCAAGTCACCCAAGGCGCACAAGAAGGTGGCTCTTGTACAGTTTCCCAGTGATGAGGCTCTTCCCTTGGAAAAAGGAAAGGGTAATGTAAGTCCCGGTGAACGTCCTCTGGGCATCGATTGGGCCATCTTTCTGTTTCTGAGCTTGAAATTACCAAAGAGGATGGCCATACCCCTCATTACTCTGGGCGATCTTGCTCACGTGGTAGACAAGCGCTGGATAATAGCCCTTCTGCTTTGAATCCTGCTTCCAGTACTTTCACTCTCCTGAGCAGAACTGTTATGGGGAATTAGTAAAATCTGCACTGAGATCACCAAAATGGAATTGATTGCAACTAATTTGAGCGGTAATCAGCCTGATACTCAGATTTCAAATGGTCTAAAAGGTATGAAGGCTGAGCTATTGGCTGGAACGCCCAACAGTTGCAATTCAGTTTACACGATGATCAAAAATCTTCCCCCTACCAAATATGTCAGGCATCACCCCCGATGGGCAGCTTCCTGCCAGAAAATTGGGCGTTGCACCTGATGCAATACTGCTGACCGCAACTTGGCTCATCAATGAATTGTGCAATGTCAGCCCCCAGTGAACTAACCCGTATATTCCCATCTAGTTCTTTTCTTAGGTTGAACTGACCGCAACTCAGCCTGCTGCCAAATTTAGCAATGTCAGTCCCCAGGAAACTAACACGCCCATTTCTGAATAGTTCACCACTTAGGTCAAACTGACTGCAACTCAGCTATTGCCAAATTTTGAAATGACAGTCCCCAGGGAACTAACCCGCCCATTTCTGAATAGTTCACCACTTAGGTCAAACTGACTGCAACTTGGCTTATCGCCAAATTTTGAAATGTCAGTCCCCAGGGAACTAACCCGCCCATTCCAAAATAGTTCACTGCTAAGGTCAAACTTGCAGAACCCGATCCCAGCTTATTTTCTTTCAAAATTGACAACTATTTAATTGGGCGCATTGCACTGAGAAAATTGTTGGTTGATTCTCTTCCCATAAATTTTCAATAAAAACAACCTCCCCAAAAATTCCATTTTTATCTGTTGAGAATTAAGCTCCCTTCCAGTTCCATATCCATCATATCAGCAGCAGAGCCCCTGACATTCTGGTTTGCCACTTGGATGCTCTGGCATCCGGGCTAGCAGGTCAGTCTAATTCTTACTTGCTGTCTGCCTAACCCAGGCATTCTGGCTGATAAATCAGTCTTCATACCTTTCTGACCATTTGAGATCTGAACATCGGGCTGATTGTCACTCAAATTAGTTCTGATTCATTTCAATTCAATGATCTCAGTGCAGATTTTGCTGATTCCATATAACAGCTCTGCCAAGGTGAGTGTGGGTACTGGGGGTGGGATCTGAATTAAGAGCTGTTACCCAGCGCTCGTCTACTATGTGAGTGAGATCGCCCTGAGTAATGAGGGGTACCGCCATCCTCTTTGGTGCCTTCTTGCTCAGATATGGAAAAATGGCCTAATCTACACCCAGAGGACGTTCCCCAGGACTTAAATTACCCTTTTCTTTTTCCAAAGGAAGGACCCCACCACCGGGAAACTGCATGAGAGCCACATTCTTGTGCACCTTAGGTAATTTGATTGCCATAATTGTCATGACTTTTTTTGGGGGGGGGGGGGAGCATCGGAGTGGGAAATGTGGAATGCTTTGACCAGGTCCATGCAGTTCACGCAATCATGCGCCTTGACCCAACTGTTTTTGTAGGCTGGATACCCTTTCCAGGCCATGAGATATTGTACGGAACGTCAGGTTTTCCGGGATGCCAGGATAGCCTCTACCTCAGCCTCTTCCCCATTTTTGACAATGATTGGTTCAGGTTCTGTAGGGATTGCACCCTTGAAGGGCAACAGCTGGGAAACATGGAAAACGGGATGCTGGTTCCAATGCGCAGTGAGCTTCAACTGGAACGCCCTGTTGCCCATTACCTCCTCCACCAAATGGGGACCTGATCATTTACAAGCGAACTTATGGGAAGGGGCCCTGAATTCTTAAGTGATGGGTATTGAGCATAACATAGGAGCCCACCATAAAATTGTGACCTGGGAGATGCTTGCAATCTGCGAACCGCTTGTAGTCATCTATGGCTTTGTTGAGGTGTTCCCGCACTAAGGATTGAGTCGATCTGATATGGTCAGCGTGATCCATGGCAGCTTGAACCTTGGGCCTCAAGCACGGTCTGACTGAAAACAAAGGATTATAACCCAACGATGCTTCATAGGTGGAAAACCCCGTGGACGTGTGGGTCCCATTATTTTAAGAAAATTGAGAGAGAGGAAGATCATCAGCCCAGGTGTCTTGTGCAGCTGCAGCATACCACGCAATTATTGTTCAAGGACTTTGTTGACACACTCGGTCTTTCCATCAGACTGGGGATGATATGCAGTGGAGTGACAGGGGGATATATACAGGATCAATAGGAGTTCACTCCAAAACTGTGCGGTGAACTGTGAGCCATGGTCACTGATGATCTCCTGGGGGAGACCAAACATTGAAAACACATGGTGTATGAAAAGGCGGGCAGTTTCTTCTGACGTAATTACATAAGTACAAGGTATAAAAAGGGAAAACTTCATCAAGCGATCCACCACTACCATCACCATTGTGAACCTGTTAGAGCAGGGGAGTCAACGATAAAGTCAATGGACACTGATGTCTATGGGACCTCCGTTTGCTGTAAGGGGTGCAGAAGGCCATTTTTTCTGGAGCAGTCTGACTTAGCCCTGGCACAAGTAATGCAATTGGCGATCCAGGCCAGAACTTCCTTTGTCAGACCTGCCCAATTGTAGGTCCGCTTGATCAAGTCAATGCATTTTTTGTTGCCAGGATGCCTGACTGTGGGGGGATCATGATGTGCGCGGAATACCTCCATTCAGAATGAGGGGGAACCCAGATGCAAGATCAAAAATATAAGACCCTCCTTCAGTGAGTATAGGGAGTGTTTATGCTTCTGGTGAGATAACTGCTTGACTAACTTCACGCCCTCAGGGCAGGCCATTTGACTGGCTAAAACCTGAGCCACTAGCGGGGCGTTGGGAGCCAAAGCAATGGATGAAACAATGAAGGAACAATCAACAGGATTTGAGTGGCAAGAATCATGATAACAAAATCCACTTCCTCAAGGTCTGAGGAACAGTGGGCGGGGATTCAGCTTAAAAAATCGGGAATTACATTGAGCGCACCTTTTACAAATTTGTATTTAAAGTTAAAACTGCACAGGTTCCAATAGTTTTGGGCTTGCCAATGCACCAATTTTTGGGGTTTGCAAAGATACAAAAGGGCCTGGTGATCCATGTGGACCGTTAATTCATGTTGAGCACCCTGTAACAGATACCTCCAATGAGTTAATGCCCATGCAACAGCTGCCAATTCCTTGTCATAAATGGCCCAAGACTGCTCCATGGCAGTGAACTTCTGGGAAAGACAGGTGACTGGATGTTCCAAACCATCATGCTCCTGGAGCAACACCACTCTCATTGCTACCAATGAGGCATCACATGCAACTTTATGGCTTGGTGGGATTGGCATGCTTCAAAATGAGCAGAGACACAAACACCTCTTTAATCAATTCAAACGCCAGTTGGCATTCAGGCGTCCAACGAAACGGTACATTTTTCCCTGTAAGGGGGTGGAGCGGTGCAGCCAGCTGGGAAAGTGCCGGGGAAATTTTTTTAAGAAAAATGATGGTTCCCAAGAAACTCTGAAGGTGTTTCTGGGTAGTCAGGGTTGGCCATTCTTGGATCGCATCTAACTTATTAGGAGGGATTGCTTAGCCATCTTTAAGGATGAGGTTCCCAAGGAAGTTAACCTCCTCCTTATAAAACTCACACTTGGAAGGCTTGACAAACAATCCTGCTTTATGCAAGATGGCCACCACTGCTTCCAAGTCAGTAGCATGTTGTTCAGGAGTCTTGGAGTGAACAAGGATATCATCAATGTATGAAACTGCACAGGTAAACCGGAGGTCACCCAGTACATTGTTGATCATGCGTTGGAATGTAGCTGGAGCATTCTTCAGCCCAAAGGGCATTACATGGAATTGGAAAATGCCGCGCTTCATCCAGATTGCTGTTAACCATTCTTGCCCTTTCATTACCCAAATTTGGTTAAAGGTGTTCACCATATCCAGCTTAGAGAACACACGGGGTTTTGGAGATTGTGCGGATGATTTTCTGCTCCAGGGGCAAGGGGTAGGGATCAGAAACCGTTATTTTATTTAAGTGGCTGTAATCCAAGCAGAAATGGGGAGAACCATCCACTTTTTTGGTGAAGATGATGGGGGAGCCACCGGGTGAGGTCTCCTTGAACAACCACCCTTTCTTCAGCATATCATCCAACCAGGTATTGAGTGCAATTTCTTCCTCCACTGTATGGGGATACAACGGACAGTTGATGTTCACCAACTCCATGGTCATTCAAAACCCACAATCAAATCTAGTGTGAGGGCAGGCGATCTGCCTTTTCTGAGTCAAAGATTCTTCAATAGCGCATTAAACTCTCTGGAAAATTGGCTGAGATGCCCACAGAAGTGACTAGGGAGGTGATGGAACTGGTTCCTTGTGTCTTCTTAAGGGTGTCAATCAAAGGAAATTCTCCTTCCAGATGATCATTGGTAAATGACAACGTATTAGACTCCAAGTGAATCTTAACATGTTGTCAGCGCCACCACCCCACACCTAAGATCACCAGGAACACTAAGTTCAGCATAGCAGAAAAATGATTGCAGAAACTGAACTTGTGGATTAAAAAGGTACTGGCTGGCAAATGACATATGAGGTCTGAGAGGCAGATGAGGCCACCATCACTGAGGGACCCGCATCCATTTCCAGTTCTAATTGTTGGTCCAACTTGACACTCATGAAGTTCCCCACGGCTTTGGTATCCACCAGGGTCTCAAAGGAGACATGATGCGAGCCAAAACTGATCTTCATAGGCAATAGGAAATAAGCAAAGTTTTGTTTATTGGAAGATTCGACTGACTCTTTTGCAACTGAAAAGATAACTGGAAAATTGGGGGTAAGGTCAGGGGCTTTTGCTGGAGCGAAAATTGGGAGTATGAGGGCGGGGAACCGACTTCCTCCATCTGGGCCTTAACAGATTCATTTATAGGTGACTTTGTATCTGCCAACTCAGATACAGGGGTTATGGCGGGATTGGCACCAAGATCTACCGCTGGTTCAAAGGTAGGCGCGTCATCTGCGTCTATGTTGGGTAATCCTATCATAAAATTCCCCTTCTGATAACGGGCAACATGGTGGGGGAAGGCATTAATAGTGGTCGCGGTGGCACATATTTGATCTACTGTTCCTTAGACGGTGGACCAGACCTTGTGATGAGCGGAAACTGAATCCAAGCCTGATCTAAAGACTGCCTGAAGCATATTGATAGATAGACTCAATGTGGGAGCCAGTTCACAGAAGGCAAAAATTAAAAAAACCAGGCTAGGGGCTTAGGCCATGGCATAGAGAAGTCTGAATAGGTGGTCTTATTGTGACACAGGGGGTTTCAGGGCAGCTGACACAACAGCCATCAGTGGAGTGGGGTCTCCCATTTGTGAGGAAGAGCGCAGGAGGCCTCTAACCCAGCGGCAGGCATCCCCATCCACAGCGTCTAGCAATGCGAGCCCTTGCTGGGCATGAGATAACGTGGAAGCATTAATAAGCACAATTGCTGTATGCATTTGCACCTCGGTGAGTGCGTCAAGGCTTAGTTGGCTATCTCCTGGGAAGGAACACTGGAGCTTCTTTCCAGGCTAGTGGGAGGGGGAGGAGCAGTAATCCGCGTAGCTTGGGCGGTTTGAAGAAGGTTCTCCAAGGTAGAGAGGATACTTCTCCCAAAGTTGGAAATTGACCAAACAAACAACAAACAGCAGACTACTTATTGCACATTCATTTGGTAAAGGGTAACCACTGCAGCGCCCAGTTCAAAGAGCAAGGCAGAAGTGGCTGAAACAATGGTTGGTCGATTATGTCATGGAAACAGCAGAAGAAGTTTAGACTGGCCTACTAGTCAGGATGCGTGAGCACCCAAAAAGCAAACCAGAATGCCAAAGGCATTGCTAACTGAATGAAGTTGTATGGAGATAGGCATTGCGAAATGACAAATTGATGGTGTAGAACAACAGTGAGTATGATCCCAATGAAAAACCACAATAATCCTATCCCAGACCCAGGGAGTCTTGCTGCAAGGGGCGGAATAGCAGAAATAGTTTCAATGAGATCATTGGCATATGGGGGTTATTTTGACTGGGAGGCAAGGAGACAGATTCTCACTTGCAGTTGGTGGATGTAAGGCCACAAGATCCCTGTATACTGTTGTTGGAAGTTCATGATAGCAGGGTTATAGTGCCAGAAGTATCTGACTCGCTGAATCCAATCAACAATGGAGGGAGCCATAGTGACCATAAGTACTGGTAGAGCCCATCCAGTATACAGACTGACGGGCCACCAGGAAAACGCCATTGGGGATGCGGCCAGAATAATCAACACAATGAAAAAAATTGATTAGCTTTTGGCAAAATTTTATTGAAAGGAAAAGAAGAAAATTATCCAAAAATTTTCTCAGTGCAATGCAACTGATTAAATAGTGGTCAACTGGGGTAGTGACAAGCCAGGATTGGGACCCTCAATTTTGACCTAACCAGTGAGTTATTTGGAAATTGGGCAGATTAGTTCCCTGGGAACTAACACGAAAAATTTGGCGGTGGGCCAAGTCATTGTCAGTTCAACCTCAAACATCTGAACTGAGGCTCAGCTACGTTTCTGATGGTTGATGCGACAGCATTTGGCCTGACAAGTGGTGGGAATCCCCCAAGGCCACCCCACATAGGGAGGGCCCATTTGGTTGGGAACGGGTTTGGGACGCCCAACCCACCCACGCTCAATTGCTGGGCCATTTGTTTGGTCATTGTCATCACATCAGGCACAATGCCCAAATTGTCAGCAGGGGCTTCAAACCCTCATCAATATTGTCTGATGCTGTTGCCTGCCTATCGAGGATGATCTCTGATGATTTTGGGAGGGAGATAATTTGTTTGATCATCATGTTAACCAAATCAAAACCGTCAGGCATTCCAGCTGATAAATCAGTCTTCATACCTTTCTGACCATTTGAGATCCAAACATTGGGCTGATTGCTGCTCAAATTAGTTCCAATTGATTACAATTTGACAATCTTAGTGCAGATTTCGCTGATTCCTTGTAACAGTTCTGCCAGGGTGAGTGTGAGTACTGGGGGTGGGATCTGAAGCGGAAGAGCAGTTACACAGCGCTTGTCTACCTCGTGAGTAAGATTGCCCTGAGTAACAAGGGGTATCACCATCCTCTTTGGTGCATTCTTGCTTGGGAATAGAAAAATGGCCTGATCAACACCCAGAGGATGTTCCCCGGGACTTACAGTCAGGCAGCGCATGTGCGTCTGTGTTAGCTTAAGGAACGACTTCCCCCATATATGCCAGGTGTGAAATATAAAGTCCAGGAGGCCCATGCCTCCTTCGTTCTTTGATTTTGACAGGGCTTCCAGTAGTATCCGTGCCACCTTTGCCTTAAACCACAGGAAGGTTTGGAGCACTGTCCTGCTTTTCTTCTCTAAGTTCAGGCTCATTGGCTCACATGAGCGACATACCACAACTTTGAGAAGATGAAGATGTTTATTGCCTGCACTTTCTCCTCAAGGCATAGTCTGGCGCTCTTCCAGCATGCCAAACTGATCAATAATCTTGAAAATAATTCTTGTTCAGTCTCCTGTACCGCTGGTCCCTTATTGTTGAATAGTATCCTGAGGTATCAGATTGTCTAGGAGTTCATGAACAGCATTGTGCCAGTTGGCGGGCTGAAGTTTGGGTTGCTGATACTCATCACTGAGGTTTTTGCCAAGTTGATTTTTGCCTTTAAAGCTAGCTGGTAGAGGTTTAATGGTTCTTTGGCGCCCTGGAGATCAGTCAGTGAGCTTATGCCTACTACCATATCATCAGCGAATGCTAGCATCTTCAGTGTCATTTGATTAGGGTGGACTAGACCCTGGACTTTTGCGTCTGCTGCCGCCAGCAGAATGTTGGCTGCAAAATTAAAGAGTATTGGTGACATAGGGTTGCCTTGTCGGAGATCCTGCCCAATAGGGATTTCATTGGTTATGCCATCTGCAACAATCACCTTTGTTACCAGGCCTGAGTACAGCATCATTATCCATGCTCAAAAAGTGTCGGGGATCTGACTGCCTTATGTGCCTCATGAAGGAATGATCATGCTACTCAGTCATATGCCTTTTCCATGTCAAGGAACATAAGGTACCCCTGTTCAATACTACTCACACCCTGGATTACGCTCTGGACTGAACCAATGCTGTCCCATATACTACGGCCTTTGATGAAGCTGTTCTGGGCGTTATGGAGCATGTGTGGTGCCGTTGCCATCAGCTGATTAGATAGTATGCATGTGAGCAGTTTATAATCAGCATTTAGTAGTTCAATCAGGCGCCAGTTCCAAAGTTGGCATCAGAGGCCCTTTTTGTACAAAAGTACGATTTGGGTCCCTTAGCCTCCAAGAATTTGCTGTCCATTTTGTAACCAGTGGTTAAAGAGGGCTTTGAGCTCTGGCGCAATGCAGCCTTGGAATACGCTGTATATTCTGCACACATATTGTCAAAGATTGGTGCTTTAATTCTTGGCAACTCCTTTAGTGCCCTATTAACTTCATTGATAGAGATTTTGGTGGATAGTTTGGCGACATCTTCTGGCGTACAGCCCCCCAGTGCTGGCTTGGCCAGGTCAATAAGGGTTTTGTTGCCGATTTGCTCAAATCTCATTGTTGGAAAAGATCACTGTAGAATTGCTTGACCTCGCTCTTGATTGTTTCAGGGTCTGTTGATAATCCCCCTTCTGCTGTCTCCACTTCCCATACCCTTGCCTTGGTTCAAATTTCCTTGAGGTGCTTCAGGCCCTCTTTAGTCATCGTCCCCACTAGGCTCTGATATCAGTAAGTCGCATTGGTCCATCTCTCTGAATCTTGCTTCATTATTATGGCCTGATACTTTTTGTGTGTTGCTTGGTACTCGCTCCACCGGTCCTCACTGTCCCACCAGGTGAGCCTCAGCCTTTCTAATTTAGACTTCAGCTGCTTCGCGGTGGCAGTTCACTTGTAGGAGGTTGCTTTTTCAAACTTCATGCTATTGTGCTTCAGTTTCACTTTGATCCGAGTCCATCGTTCTATCAGGTTCAACTCCAGGTGGCTGTCCATATATGCTACCAGTTGATCCAGTCCAGCATCAATATTTTGGTGCCATTCCCCATCCCTCATCGTGGCTGGTGCCAGTTTCCATTTGTGGTTCCTCAGGGGTTCATCAAGATCGATATCCATGCAGATGACCATGTGGTCACTTTCAGCATTTATGCTAACCTCTCTGTTGGACCTCATCAGCTTGAGATCTGATGACACTAGAATGTAGTCTAAACATGATTCTGACAGTGGGGATCAAGCGGCATTATATTATCATTGCCTTAAATTGGCCAGGTCGTCATCCTCTTTGTCAATTATTAGGCACATCCCCAATTTGACTAGGTAATTGTCATGGAAATGGAAGAAGAAGTTTAGACTGGCCTGCCAGTCAGGGTGCGTAAGCACTCAAAAATCAAGCCAGAATTCCAGAGGCATTGCTGACTGAATGACATTATATGGAGCCAGGCATTGCAAAATGAAAATTGTTGATGTAGAACAACAGTGAGTATGATCCCAACGACGAACCACAATGTGCCCATCCCAGACCCAGGGGGCCTTGCTGCAGGGGTGGGATCACAGAGATAGTTTCAATAAGTTCATTGGCATATGGGGTCATTTCAACCGGGGAGGCAAGGAGATGGATTTTTGCTTGCAGTTGGTGGATGTATGGCCACAAGATCCCTGTGTACTGTTGTTGGAAGTTCATGATAGCAGGGTTATAGTGCCAAAAATATCTGACTCGCTGAATCCAATTAACGATGGAGGGGGCCATAGTGATCATAAGTACTGGTAGATCCCATCCAGTATACAGACCAACAGGCCACCAGGGAAACGCCATCAGGGATGCGGCCAGAAGGAGCAATACAAAATAAAAAAATTGATTGTTTTTTCAGACAAAATTTTATTATTAGGAAAAGGAAGAAAATTAACCAACAATTTTCTCAGTGCATTGCAACTGATTAAATAGTGGTCAATTGGGGTAGTGACAAGCTTGGATTAGGACCCTCAATTTTGACTTAACTGGCGAATTATTTGGGAATGGGAAGATTAGTTCCCTGGGAACCAACATCAAAAATTTGGTGGTGGGCTGAGTCGCTTTCAGTTTGATTTCAAATGTCTGAACCGGAGGCTAGGCTCCATTTCCAACAATTGGCACAATGGCGTTTGGCCCAACGAGCAGCAGGAATCACCCAAGGCACCTCACACAGGGGCAGGTCCATTTGGTTGAGAATGGGTTTGGGACGCCCAACCTGCCCGCGCTCAGTTTCTGGGCCATTCATTCAGTCAGTGGCATCACATCAGCCACAACTCCCAAATTGTCAACTGGGGACTTTGAACCCTCATTGATGATGTCCAATGCTGTTGTCTGCCCATCGAGGATGATCCCCAATGACTTTGGTAGGGAGGTGATTTGTTCAATCGGAATGTTACTCAAATTGAAACTTTCAGGCATTCTGGATGATAAATCAGTCTTCATACCTTTCCAGCCATTTTAGATCCAGACATAAGGCAGATTACCACTCGAATCAGCTCCAATTGATTTCAATTTGACAATCTTAGTGCAGATTTCACTGATTCCTCATAACAGTTCTGCTGAGGTGAGTGTGGGTACTGGGGGTGGAATACAAAGTGGAAGAGCTGTTACCCAGCACTCATCTACTATGTGAGTGAGATCGCCCTGAGTAATGAGGGGTACCACCATCCTCTTTGGCGCCTTCTTGCTTGGGAATGGAAAAATGGCCCAATCAACACCCAGGGGATGTTACCCAGGACTTACATTACCCTTTCCTTTTTCCAAAGGAAGGACCCCACCACCGGGAAACTGCATAAGAGCCACATTGTGCACCTTGGGTAACTTGATTGCCATAATCATCGCGACTTTTGGGGGGCAGGGAGCTTCAGGTTGGGATATGTGGAACGCTTCAACCAGGTCCATGCAATTCGCATAATCGCGCGCCTTGACCCAACTGTTTTTGTAGGCTGGATACCCTTTCCAGGCCATGAGATATTGTACGGAACGTCAGGATTTCCGGGATTCCAGGATAGCCTCTACCTCAGTCTCTTCCCCATTTTTGACAATGATTGGTTCAGGTTCTGTGGGGATTGCACCCTTGAAGGGCAACAGCTGGGAAATATGGAAAACGGGATGCTGGTTTCAATGCGCAGTGAGCTTCAACTGGAACGCCCTGTTGCCCAAAACCTCCTCCACCAAATGGGGACCTGAGCATTTGCTAGCGAATTTATGGGAAGGGGCCTGAATTCTTAAGTGACAGGTATCGAGCATGATGTAGGAGCCCACCGTAAAATTGTGACCTGGAAGATGCTTACAATCCATGAACCACTTGTAGTCATCTATGGCTTTGGTGGGGTGTTCCTGCACTAAGGATTGAGTCGATCTGATATGGTCAGCGTGGTCCATGGCAGCTTGAACCTTGGGCCTCAAGCACGGTCTGACTGAAAACAAAGGATTATAACCCAACATTGCTTCATAGGGGGAAAACCCCGTGGACACATGGGTCTCATTATAGTAAGTGAATTGAGTGAGAGGAAGGTCATTGGCCCAGGTATCCTGCGTGGCT